>CM052800.1:55046020-55122306 GCA_028533885.1 Nasua narica | reverse complement strand
TACATTATATGTTAATAAAAAATTTAAAAAAAATTGTTTTGTGTAGGTGTATTAGCAGTTGGTATTAGATTAAAAAAACCCAAACCAAAAACCTATTGTTCAGCATTTAGAGCATTATTCTAGACTATATAAATGTCAAATTTCAAAATGTAAATTATATAACATGGAATATTTGATGCAAAATTTTAACATCTAGTTTATTTGCTCTGCCATACAATGTACTTCTGGGCCACAGTTCCCCATAGGAGATGGCGTATAAAAACTAAGTTTAATAATATACAAAGTAAAACTTAATCATGAAGGTATGTCTATTATCCAAATAAAAACAAAATAAAACAGTCAATAATAGATTCTAAAACCAAATTAATGATTAAATAACATATAAAATTCTTAGGATAATAACAATACTGAAGTCTATATTTTACCAAACAGTTATTAAGTCTCTACCTCACAAGTCATTAAGCTACATTTCTGGGTGGGTGAAGGGAATGTCTACTGTGGGGTCCACATCAGTATTATTTATTGTGAGTCAACCAGATAATATGTGTCTTCTGATGAGAGGCAATATGGTATTCAGAATGTACCTAGGAAGTATTCTAGCCAAAAATATTTACTTTGAATCCATTAAAATCTTACATATAACAGCCAATTTACAAAAAAATACAGGGGACATTGGAATAAACCAAATGATAACACAAGTAAGAAATCAGACAAATCAGAAAATATGACGTTCTCCAGGATAATTGTCCCAGTTCCTTCAAGTCAAGGTCATAAAAAAGGGACAGTACTAGATAAAGGGAGACTTAGCCATATTAACTTGATGTGATGTGTGGTCCTGGATTGGAGACTAGTTTGGACAAATGAGTTCTAAAGGACATTTTTGTGTCATTAAGAAATTTTTAAGACTATATTCTATGTGTTAGATAAAAGAAATACTTACTAAAATAGGTGGACATCATTGACTGATAAAAGCAGGCTATGAAACAGCATACACAGTATGAGTTCATTTAGTTTAAAAATATATAGAGAGAATGAGGAAGACATACATCACTAAGGTGTTAAATGTAGTGGCAATGTAACATTTTTATTTTTGTTTGTCTATATTTTCTACAATGCAAATTCATTAATAAAGGGCTATTAAGAATAACAAAATATGTGGCCCTCAGGGAAACGAGTTTCTCAGTTTCTCAATGACTTACCAGGCTGTATATTAGGAAGGGAATTTGACAAATGCTGTGATTTTCTGAGTCTTGATTCTACAAGTGAATGCTGGACTTCTAGTCTCATGAAAAATGTTTCTGTCCCACCCCATTCCTATCCCCCACTCTTCTATCAGTCAAATATTTCTGAAAGCCTTTCACAATTTAAGAGTAAACTCTTCTTGTCTCCTAAAGACACACAGAGAAAAGGGTTAGACTTCTTTCCACATTTTAGGAAATGCCGGATGGAACCCTTTTTCTGTCGGGCCCCTTACTCACTGGTGCCTTGAGACAGAGGAGTGGCAAACCAGATGGGCTAGAGCTTGACATTCACTAGAGCACAGTTTACTTAGGAGTAGGGCTGCTGGGTCTAAAGTACAACTCTGCAGTTTCAAATTTTTTTTTTTTTTTAAATATCAGACGGAGGAGATTGGGTTTCTAGCTCCAATATGCTAGGTGGACATCTGGGCAGAGCCTCCTTAGCACCGTGACATACCATGAGGATGTGACCTGTTATCCTCTCTGTTTTACCTGTAGTTGCCAGTCCACCATTCTCTCTCTTGCTGCTCTAGCTTCTCACACACCATGGGGTAAGTCAGCCAACCAACCATCTTCCTTTCCATGGGAAGAAACTTTGGTCTCAGTTCAATAGTATAGCTAGTTCAGCAATCTCTTCGGCGTAATAAGGGACATATTTTCAGAGGCTATATTAAATGTACTTTGTTGACAGGGAAAATCCCAGAAAAGTGTAATTGGTTTCTGAAAGAAATAAAAAAATGTTTCATAGACATTTCATAGAAATTTTAGAGCACATGAAGTATCTATTCCTCACACTTTTGGAAAATTATGGTACCATGCATGCTTTCAGAATAAGATGCCTAGTACTATAATCTTGATAAAATGTAGCTGTTTTTCTACTTTTTGTTTCTTTGTTGTTGTTGTTTTTTTTAAAGATTTTATTTATTTATTTGACAGAGAGAGAGAGGTCACAAGTAGGCAGAGAGGCAGGCAGAGAGAGAGGGGGAAGTAGGCTCCCTGATGAGCAGAGAGCCCCATGTGGGGTTTGATCCCAGGAGATCATGACCTGAGCGGAAGTCAGAGGATTTAACCCACTGAGCCACCCAGGCACCCCCCTTTTTTTTAAAGATTTTATTTATTTAATTGACAGAGAGAAAGAGATTATAAATAGGCAGAGAGGCAGGCAGAGGCAGGCAGAGGGAGAGGGGGAAGCAGACTCCCTGCTGAGCAGATGTGGGGCTGGATCCCAGGACCCTGAGATTATGACCTGAGCCAAAGGCAGTGGCTTAACCCACTGAGCCACCCAGGCGCCCTACCTCTTTGTTTCTTAATACACTCCTATTTCCCTATTGAATATTCTGATATTTTAATTAAAAAGCATATAATCAAAATAAAAACAAAAATAAATCCAGAGGTTGAACATTCTTTTAGAAATTTGGCATCTCATAGAAATTTCTTATCTGAAAAATCATCCCTATGGCAACTGACTACAACTTTATTAACAGATTCATGTTATCAGTGTGAGGCCTGGATTGAAGTTATATAATCTATGATTTCAATCTCTAGCTCATGCTTGGTAAACAGAATTGCAGGTTATCCTGAAAAATGAGAACAAGAAAAACAAAAAAGCATATCTTCCTAACACAGCATGAGAACACAGTGACATTTGGTATTTTTGGTAAAGCAGTTATATGGGTCAACCCATGCATTAGCATATAATTTCTTCTATCCACCAAAAGAGTTGGTCAGGTGAAAATATTAACTTAATTGATCAGACAATTATAAATCCTGCACTATCAAGGGAAAGAAGGAAGGAAAAAATGAGGTTAGGGTTTGTTCTGGGGAACTGATTAGGGTGTGTTATCAGAAAACAAGGCATTGTAGCTCATAAAGAAGAAATTCACTGCAGGAAGAGAGCCAACAGAGACATAACTTCTTTTAACCATTTATTTGTCTTTGTTTAATAACATAATTATATGTAGCATTTTAAAATTGTTTTATTATTTTTTATAATACTTACACTTGTATCTTCACCTTTAAGTTGTTCAGGGTATGTAATGTCTTGATTTTACTCCACTGTTTTTTTTTTTTTAAGATTTTATTTATTTATTTGTCAGAGAGAGAGAGAGACAGAGGCAGACAGAGGGAGAAGCAGGCTCCCTGAGCCTGATGCGGGACTCGATCCCAGGACCCCAAGATCAGGATCTGAGCCAAAGGTAGACGCTTAATCGACTGAGCCACCCAGGCATCCCTACTCCACTGTTTTTGATAGACAAAGAAGCTGGGAAATGACAACCCTGGCAAATTGCCAAAAGTAGAGAAAGTACTTAATGACAGAATTGGAAATAGAACACATCACTCCTGCCTCCTGATTCAGTGCAAACAGATGTGTGTATTTCCACAATTTTTTAAGCTCTGGTTACCTGGAGATTTCTTCTTCTTTTTTTTAAAGATTTTACTTATTTATTTGACAGAGAGAGAGAGAGAGATCACAAGTAGGCAGAGAGGCAGGCAGAGAGAGAGGGGGAAGCAGGCTTCCCGCTGAGCAGAGAGCCCAATGCAGGGCTCGATCCCAGGACCCTGAGATCATGACCTGAGCCGAAGGCAGAGGCTTTCACCCACTGAGCCACCCAGGCGCCCCTGGTTACCTGGAGATTTCTGGTGAAGAAATTTCTTGAAGTAAACACATGCTTTAAGTATTTTCTACTTGTGATTATGTCTTTTAATTATGTCAATGTGTTTTTTTATGTGTTTTGTTTTTATGACTTCTGCTAAAATCTAATGGAAGAAAGTGTATCAACTGTTCCTCGAAGGTATCTTTGAAAAATTCATATTATGACTGGAAATAATATAACTCAGCACAAGCCTGTATACTATATTTATTAATTTAGTCAAGAAATATTGAGTGTCTACTGTTGTCAGGCTCAACAGTTACTATTTCACTTGTTTTCATGCCAACCTTGCAAGTACATATTATACTTACGCTTCAGATGAAGTTAAGCAATTTGTCTGGTATAGTGAGAGACAGAGCCAGAATTTGTATCCTATCTTGACTCAAATCTGTCTTACTCCAAAAGCCATAGGATTTTTACGATACCAAATAAAACATCAGAGTACCTTCTCTCAAAGTGCTGTGGGTATTCAGATGGGAAGGAAGATTACCTGGTTGTGGGGGGTACATCGAGTGAAGCTTTACAAAAAGAAGGAGCATTGGAACTGGTGCTTCAAAGATGTGCTTGTTTTATGTGGAGATGGGCGGAGAAGTGGAAGCCAAGAACAATGTCAAAGGGAGTCAAGGCATATGCAGGGAACAAGTTTGGATGGAATTTAGGGTAGTGAAGGAAAAATGTGCTGAGTTTGGAAACATCTCTGAATCAAGGTGCTAAAGGTCCTCGAGCAAAAGACAGTGGGGAGGGCGCCTGGGTGGCTCAGTTGGTTGGGCGACTGCCTTCGGCTCAGGTCATGATCCCGGAGTCCCGGGATCGAGTCCCATATCGGACTCCCGGCTCTGCGGGAAGTCTGCTTCTCCCTCTGACCTTCTCCCCTCTCATTCTCAGTCTCTCTCTCTCTCTAATAAAAAAAAAAAAAAAGACAGTGGGGAGCCTTTACTAATTCCCATTGGCCTAGAAATACAGGTATGAATACAGAACACACAGCCCTAAAACTTAAATGGTAACAGGGTGAGGAGTATCATCCTCTTCTTAAGAGGGATTTTTTTTTTTAATTTATAAAGGGAAGAGAGTCCTTCTACTTGATAACTCAGAATTTATATAGAGAGTGTTCAGTGTACCAAAATAAGCTCGACTGACTGTTTAGAAAGAGAGAGATTGATTGATTATTGGGTTCAAAAAACAGACTATGAAAATTTTATTGAAAGTGTCTTGCTTTAATTTAGATAAACCTAAGTTTATGTTTGCTTTGTTAGACTTTAAACTTTTAGTTGTGAAACTCAGAACAACGCCTTAACTGTTTTTCTTTGGACTCATCCACCACCCAATGTTGAAATAATGGATTTAATGTATGTTACACCTATCCTGACGCTTCCCAGTGTATTTATTTGTGGTGGCAGTACGTTTAACTGAAACACTCTTTCCCAGCTTCCCTTTCAGCTAGTTGTGTCCCGTCATTAAGTTTGGGCCAATGAAATCCAAGGAAATATTTTTCAGTAAGCCTTCCAGGAAAGTGCCTAGAGATGGGGGAAATTTTTGCCCTTCTAGGCGAATGGATGGGATAACTGGAATCCCAATGGCCATATCTCAGATAACCTCTTTGGTACCTTTCAACAGAAGAGAAACACCGGTCCTTGCAGATTAATTAAAAGAAGTTCCTCTTCTGAGCAGTTGCACTACCTTGCAGTATATGGATCCCACCCACTTCCTGGTCAGGTTCCTTGGCAGTAAACAAAGTGCACAGCCATATGAGATGGCCCTGACAGATCAATTGGATGCTGAGGCAGGAAATGGAGCCATGTTCTAAGGATACCAGGGAAGAGACAAATCCCTGCTGAACATGGATGTGCCATTTCGGCCCTGAATCGACTACCACTGAACTTCTTTTATGTGAGAGAAAAATAAAATTTATTTTAAGTTACTGTTATTTCTGATTTCTTGTATAGCAGCTAATTGCTAGTAAATTAAGACCAAATGGTTTGGTTTAAGCCATGCTACCAGTAATTAATTAATTACACAGATGTTTCTTGAGCATTATGTATCACTCTGTGATGTGCTAGGAATAAAAACAGGGCTTAAAATCCAGGATGTGAAAGACAGATGCATACTTCCATAGATAATTATGGTACACCATGACATGGTTGCTCAGTTCGCATTTTGCACATAGACATCTGGCCAAAAAGGGAGTGTGGGCTGGGCTCTCATAGACTGCATTCACGCAATCTTTTCTAGTTCATCTCCACAAATGAGAGGTCTCTTTTTAAAGCTTATAACTCAACCAAGAATAATGCCTTATCGTTCAGTGATTTCCAAACTTCTTTAGCAGCAGTTAGCCTTCTTTGAAAGAACCCTCATGCAGAAACAATGTGTTAGTCTGGATGTTTTGGCTGGAGAGGTCCAGTTCAAATTAATGTAGATGTAGAAGAGAATTTGCTAGTTAATTTAACCACATACATTGTAATAAAAGTGGGCACAATGTGCTGTGGAAATACACAGTAAGGCTTTTAGAGATGGCTCCACAAAGGAAGTGATGCTTAAGCTAAAGCTTGAAAGATGATTTCAAGAGGAGGACAAAATGGGAAAGAGCATACCATGCTGAGTAAGTAGCTTGTGCAAAAATATCTAAAAGATCATGTCCTGTTTTGGAAATAAGTGGTTTATTAAAAGCAGAAGAGAGGGGCGCCTGGGTGGCTCGGTGGGTTAAAGCCTCTGCCTTCTGCTCAGGTCATGATCTCAGGGTCCTGGGATAGAGCCCCCCATCGGGCTCTCTGCTCAGCAGGGAGCCTGCTCCCCCTTCTCTCTCTGCCTACTTGTGATCTCTCTCTCTTTCTCTCTCTGTCAAATAAATAAGTAAAATCTTAAAAAAAAAAAAAAAAGCAGAAGAGAGAGGCCCGTAGTTAATGGCTTCAGGTGGTGGTGGTAGGAGAGGCTAATCATTAAGGGCCATATATGCTTGCGAAATTGGCTTTTTGTTTATAAGTTATGGAAAGTCACTGAAATATTTTAAAGAGCAGAGTAAAATGAATAGAATATGTAGGGGTGCCTGGGTGGCTCAGTCATTGGGCGTCTGCCTTCGGCTCAGGTCATGGTCCCAGAGTCCTGGGATTGAGCCCTGTGTCAGGCTCCCTGCTTGTTGGGAGGCCTGCTTCTCTCTCTCCCACTCTCCCTGCTTGTGTCCTCTCTCACTGTGTCTTTCCCTGTCAAATAAAGAGATAAAATCTAAAAAAAAAGAATAAAAAGAAAAAAGAATCGAATATGTTTTAGAAGGATGTTGGGATTATACTTAGTAGGGATACCTTAATAGATAAAATGTTAAAACTCAAGCAACAGGAGACGGGCTGACTTAAGACATTAGCAGCTTACAGGGATAGAGGAAATAGATGAATGAATGTATTTAGTAGGTCAAATTGGTAGATTGTGGTGATGATGGGAGATTCCTAAGATTCTGTATTGGGGAACCATTCTACCATTTTTTTCAAAAGACTTTCTTTATCTAACTAGAGACAGAGAGTGTGTGCAAACAGGAGGAGGGGCAGAGAGAGAGAGGGAGAGAGAGAGAACACCAAGCAGACTCTGCACCGAGAGCGGAGCCCCAATGGGGGCTTGATCCCACGAACCTGAGATCACGACCTGAGCAGAAATCAAGACTTACTTAACCAAATGAGCCACCCAGGTGCCCCATGGTGATATCACTTTTAATGAGAGAGGGTCACACAAGGCCAGGAATAGATGTTAGGAGAAAAGACAGTGAGCTCAGTTTTAAGCATACTGATCTTGAAATATGTACAGACTGTCCAGATGGAGATATCCAGGAGGAAATTGACAATGTAGGCCTGAATGTGTGGAGAGAACTCTGGATTGGAAAATGTAGATTGGAAATTATAAGCATAAAGATGGTAGTTAAAACCTGTAGATCTGGGGCGCCTGGGTGGCTCAGTGGGTTAAAGCCTCTGCCTTCAGCTCAGGTCATGATCTCAGGGTCCAAGGATCGAGCCCCACATCGGGCTCTCTGCTCAGCAGGGAGCCTGCTTCCCCCCTCCCCGCCCCCTGCCTGCCTCTCTGCCTACTTGCGATCTCTATCAAATAAATAAATAAAATCTTAAAAAAAAAGAAAACCTGTAGATCTGACCATCTTAGACACAATAGTGTGTTTGGGCTCAATATGAAAAACATCTGAGTGGGGCGCCTGATGGCTTGGTGCGTCGGGGCCTCTGCACTTCGGCTCGGGTCATGATCTCAGGGTCCTGGGATTGAGCCCCACGTCGGGCTCTCTGCTCAGTGGGGAGCCTGCTTCCCCCTCTCTCTGCCTGCTTGTTCTCTCTCTCTCTCTCTCTGTCAAATAAATAAGTAATCTTTAAAAACAAAACAAAAAAAAAACACAACATCTGAGAGGCTTGAAGAGGAAAAGTCATCTATTATGGCCTCCATGCAGCCAAATAGCTTTCCACGAAGCAGTCAGTAAGTGAAATTGCCACTGTTGTGACTTATTCTTTTAAACTAAGGTTGTTTCTCTAAGTAATTGCCTCTTAAAAATACCATTGAGAGGAATTAAACAGGTGACAGGATAATGTAATGAAGAGAACAACTGAGCAAGGTATCTAGAGATCAGTTTCTGACACTGACTTTGCCATTGACTGCCTGTGTGAGGTTTAGCAAGTCACTTTGCCTTAGGTTCCTCGTGTGAAAATGAGGAATTAGGACAAGGTGACCTTCAACGTCTTGATTCAACCAATAATAACGCCTTATTATAGCTTAGTTCAGTGCCTTTCAAACTTATTTAGCAGCAGTTAGCCTGCTTTGAAAGAACTTTCATGCAGAAACACAATGTATTAGTTAGGATGTTTTGGTTGTGACGTCTGACTCAAGTCAGTCTAGAAGTAGAAGAGAATTTACCAGTTAATTTAACCGCACTATGTGAAAAGGTGCAGTGGGACCCCATGGGTGACTGGGACCCCAGATTGGTGCACCACTAGAGAGAGACTTGCTCTCTCTACTTTCATCTCTGTGTAATGGCTTCATTCTACACGAAGTATACGTGGCCATTTGCCTCATCAAGACTTCCTTCTTTCCTCAGACTATCAGACTATTGCTGTAGTGAGATAGCCCTTCTTTAGTTCCACCTGAACATATCCTGGGAAAGAGCTCTGCTTGCTTTGGCTTGAGTCACATGCCCACCCTGCAGCCAAGAAGTTGGAGGACTGAGCAGCAGCTGCCACTAAAGTCACCTGTTTATAGAACAGGCAGGAATAGTTTCTCCAAAAGAAAGGAGCATTGTCTGTAGGAAAAGGAAAGTTACCAGGGAGACAAATAGATGGTCAATATGTAAACCAGAAACTTCCTAGTTGAAGTCCCACCTATCCGGTCCCCTCTGGACCCCAGGTGGTTTCTGAAGTGAACCTTTGAAAACCTATTAGGATCCTTGGAATAATATAGCATTAAAATAATCGATTTTATTGATTGGATAGCATGCCACCTGCCTGCAAGTCCTTGATAAACTAAAGGACTAGATGTTTATTTATTTATTTTTTTAAAAAGATTTTATTTATTTGACAGAGAGAGAGAGAGATCACAAGTAGGCAGAGAGGCAGGCAGAGAGAGAGGGGGAAGCAGCCTCCCCGCCGAGCAGAGAGCCCCATGTGGGGCTCGATCCCAGGACCCTGAGATCACGGCCTTAGCTGAAGGCAGAGGCTTAACCCACTGAACCACCCAGGCGCCCCAGACTAGATGTTTATTGATGGCGGTAGAGCTTAACTAGAAAATTTTTGGAATAAGGGAAGTACTAGAAAGAGTGGTGCTGATGTTGATGGGGCTGGGGTGGAGATTCTGAATACTCAGGGACCAAGGAACTTGAGACAGAAAGTATAGAAAGAGAAGGCAAGAGGCACCAAGATGAACTTTGCCTGCTTTGCCACTTTATCTAGGACTAACATTATATGGCACACTATATCATGGTGGAAAATGTTCCTCTTTGGCCAAGGTGGTGGAATAGTCTTTGGTGTCATCCATAGTCATTCTAGAGAAAGGAATAAAGCGGAGGTTGGTGGAAAGAGAGAGTTGGTGGACCTGGAGAGGGGCAGAGGCCCTGAAGAAAGACACCTTTCTTGGATGGATATACCCATGGTAGATGGTACCTCAGAAAATATTAGAAATAAAGTAATGAGGATACAGGGAGACAGAAGAGTAATAAGATGAGTTAAGATGGGAAGATGGAAAAAAATAAAAGATGGGAAGATGGAGAGGAATGTGGTTCAGTAAAGGGTAGAATATATCACTGTGATATAGTTTGGATGTCCTGTCAGGAGATCTGGGAAGTAAAAATGCAAGATCATCTTTATTAATACTTCTTTAAAAGTTGTATTAATTACTACCAGATAAATTACATTTAATTATTTTACTAATTATGACTTAATAACTAAATGTGATACTTGAAAAATTATGTAGCTATTAATATAAGGGTATTGAAATCAATAAAATCAAATTTGGTTATCAAATAGTAATAATGTTCTTAAATAAAAAACTCTAAACCTTTGCCTTTTGAGCAAGTTGTTCAACAGAATTTCAGAAAACATAAAAGAACATAGTTCTTAGGGATCTTATAGGTCCAGTTACCTATGCTGCTGACAGAAAAAAAATGGAGAAATCAGATATACTCAGATCAAATATTAATTGCTTATTTGGAAAAGACACAGGTGGTCACTAGAACATCAAGTACTTTTTCTCTAATTGGGAAGGAATGAACAATTCTGTAATAATGCAAATAAACCTAAGTGCTGTTTCAGAACAAATTGTACCTACACAGTGCTATTACCAACTTGGTCAAAAAGGCCTTACTTAAGCCAGAAGCTTTTAACTGGATAAATCACTTTTCTTTAAAGAGAGATTTTTCTATTATGTTCTTATTTTTAATCTTAATAAAAAATTGCATTGTCTGACAAACATGAAAAATTCACATGAAATGAGACATCAAAACAGGTTACCATTCTGTTGCAAACTTTGATCTTGTAGAAAACTGCTTTTTAAAAATGGCTTGGGGTGCCTGGGTGGCTTAGCTGGTTAAGCGGCTGTGTTTGGCTCAGGTCATAATTCTGGAGTCCTGGGATCGAGCCCCACATCCAGCTCCCTACTTGGCGGGTGGTCTGCTTCTCTGTCTCCCTCTGCTGCTCCCCCTGCTTGTGCTCTGTCAAATGAATAAATAAGGCACACCTGGGTGGCTCAGTGGGTTAAAGCCTCTGCCTTCCGCTCAGGTCATGATCTCAGGGTTCTGGGATAGAGCCCCACATTGGGGTCTCTGCTCAGTGAGGAGACTGCTTCCCTTTCTCTCTCTGCCTGCCCCTCTGCCTACTTGTGATCTCTCTCTTTCTGTCAAATAAATAAATAAGTAAATCTTAAAAAAAAGAATAAATAAAACCTTAAAAAAAATAAAAATGGCCTAAGTGCTAATGTTTTGTTGTTATTGCAATGTCTTTTGAATTGGAATCTTAAGAGTTTTTTAGTATCAATGAAGATTTAATTTCTCAGCATCTATACAATGGCAACTCTGAAAATTATTCCTCTGATCTCAATCTCATAGCAAATGAGAAAAATAATGTTTTTTTGGATGATATAGTTACATTTATTAATATATGAAAGGTTTGCTTTCCTTTTGTTTTTGGTGAGTCAATACATTTCCTACGGTATAAAGAGAACGTTTCTGAGAGTAGAGATTTAAACTTAACCTGCATTCGATTTGCTCTTTTTTATAAAAAAACAAAACAAAACAACACAAACCACCTACTATTCTTAACTTCAAATGTCACAATCATAACTATTCAATGGACTGTGATCATTTACTATATAAAATTTAGAAACCAACACTGAACATTCCCCATATAAACCTGAGCTTTAGGACCAGCAAACCACACCATTTATCAGTGTTTCCTTAACATCCACAAAGGCTATCCCCTCTTTTCTCACCCGTCACTACTTGTAGTCAGCCTGTGGGAGTGACAGATATCATATGGCTCAAGTAAAAATGCCAGTGCCATCAGCCTTATCCTCCTGGGTACTGTAGTGACTATTAATTTTGTGTTACCTTTCATAATTTCATTTCTGGTTGTTCTGTGAGAATTTCCTGTTTAGAGTCTGTTTCCCCTACAATTATTGTGAGCTACTTAAGAAGAGGTACTATAATGCTTATCTTTATGTTTCTGAGGCTAAATACAATGTGTGGAACATAATATCTCCTCCATAGATTTTTATTATATATAAATGGATAGCTAGGAATTTATATATCTATAGGTATTTGAAGAAGCTTAAATCTTTAAGATAGTTGGGAATGCGTGAGGCTTCCTCCAGGATTAAGGCCATTTTGACACCTGTTACAGAAGCTGGAATGGGAGTGCTAGAGAGGGAAAAAGAAACTTAACATGGTTGGAAAACAAAGTAGCCCAGAGTCTTCTACAGCCTAAGGGGCTTCTTCAATCACTCACTCACTTTCTAGTGACAAAAATGAAAGTAGTGCAAATGCTCTTTTGCAATGGTGGACTCTTAATATCTGACCAGTTCTAGCTAAATGATGATTTGTATGTACCACACCGCCCCCCCACCCCCGCCCCCAGGAAATGAAAGCTTTTGGCATTCAATAATAAGGCCTAATTAATTGCAAGCAACACAACATGCTTAGTATGCTAAACAACACTCCAATTGGGGGGAAAAATACTCTATGCTACTAATATACCCTTATGCTGCTTGTTTAAGTACGTAAGCCCAGAACATGCAACCAGAGATTGTGCAAAACTGCAATAGCAGTATTCTGCCTCTAGAGCTAAATTTTGGATTACTGGTGGTAAACAGCAGAAGCTGACCCACAAAAACATAATTAAACCCCAGAAACTTAAAATGTCAAGGCCACATTCACCAAGTAAACATTAATCTTTCTTTTTTACGTTTTGACGTTTTCATTCCGTAGTGGGGGGGGGGGGGCACTGCCAAAGAAACGTAATTATATCGCGAGAAGGGAGATTTAGCAAATAAATAGGACGGGGATTATCGCAGCGCGTCACAGGTTCTTTTATTTACCTTTCGCGACACAACTTACAGATGTTTTACGTTAAAAAAAAAAAACCAAAAACAAAACCACAACAACCCATCGAAGATATCAGGAAATCTTTCCTTCCGTCACTTCACCTCACCTGGCGTCTCACTAGCTACCCAGACCAGCGCTCGGCTTCGCAGACAGCATCTGGCGAGACACGAACACAGGGTGAGGAGGGTTTGCCAGTCTCTTCCCCACTATGGCTTTGTGGACGTGGATTTTTGATACTCTACCAGTCTCCCCAGCTCTGCTCGTCACTCAAGCCGAGAAAAGAGTAAAAAAGCGGTAAGAGTAAAGGAGAAAATGGGTAAGACTCCAGGCAGCCACGCGCGCACGCGCGCCAGGACCAAACGCGGAGATCAGAGGGCGGGGCCGAGTCGCGGCCCTGGAGCTCCGCCTCCTTCCCCCGTTACCCCTCCCCCTGCGCAGGGGAGTGACTGACTCTCGCCAGCCCCTCCACGTCAATCAACCCTCCTCCTTCTCGCACTCTCTGCACCTTGTTATTAATCTCAATACCGATATCGCGCGGACGCCTCTCCCCCGGCCCTCGGGGGTGTGAACGTGTGTGAGCGAGACCGAAGGCACCGAAAGCTGGCGTCTCTGTGCAGCAGCCTTGGGCCCGGCAGCAGCAGCAGGCGCAGCAGCAACCCCCGCAGCGGCGGCAGCCCCAGCGCC
The DNA here is from genome assembly GCA_028533885.1 of Nasua narica. Taxonomy (NCBI): domain Eukaryota; kingdom Metazoa; phylum Chordata; class Mammalia; order Carnivora; family Procyonidae; genus Nasua; species Nasua narica. The sequence continues at coordinate 55,108,672 of CM052800.1, read as the reverse complement.
AGGAGGCCAAGGCCAAGGCCAGGCTCTGCGCCGCTCTCGGAGTAATAGTCGCGGCTTCGGAGGCTGTGGGGGCGCAGCTTCCTCCGGCGGGGGGCCTTCGCGTCGGCGGCTGCGGCCGCGGGGCCTCTCTTGAGTGCCCAGGGTCACCGTCCGCGAAACCCGGCGGCGCGGCCCTCGTCCCCCTCCCCGCCCGTCTCCTCGCTCCCGTCAGCCGTCCTCTTTGCCGCCGCCTCTGCTGTTCCTCAGGCGGCCCGGCCCGGCCCGCCCGCCCCGCGTCCCCTCCGGCCGGTGCCTCTCCCCCCGGCGGGCTGCCTGCATGTCTTTGCTGCCCTCAGCCCCGCCGCCACCGCCGCCGCCGCCTCCCCCGCCGCCGCAGCACCAGCACCAGCAGCAGCCGCCCCGCCGCCGCCGTCGCCGTCGCCGCCCGGACCCCGGCGCGCCGAATGCAGGTGAGGAGGGGGCGTCGGCCCTCCGTGACCCCAGGCCCGCGCGCCTTGCGCGCCCACCCGCCCGCGAGCGGAGTCCGGGCCCTGCCTGTCGCGGCGGCTTCCCTTCGGGGCGGGCGGGAGCGAGGCCCGCCCGTGGGTGTTTGTGTTTGCGTCTGCGGCCGCGGCTTCGGAGGGGAAGCATCTGTGGGGGCCTGGTGCGCGCGCGCGCGCGCGTTTGTGTGTGTGTATGTGTGTCTGTGTGTGTGTGTGTGTGTGTGTGTGTGTGTGTTTCCCCTGCCGCGGGGTAATGGCTGCTGTTGCTCCTGGGCCAGAGGAAGAGAATGAGGTAGAGTGTTTGTGTGCCTCCGAGTAGACCGAGAGTGTTGGGAAGAGGAGCGCGTCCCCGGGGAAATGAGGTGGGAGAGGGACAAATGTGCGTGTGGGTGTGCGAGTTGGGACTCTGGCGGGCGGGGAGGCGGCCTGAGGACCCAGAGCGAGTGGGTGTGTGTCGGGTGTGGGGCTGACCCGCGTCGCTGTCGGAGGCGGCGAAGGTTCCGGGGTGTGTGTGTGGAGGGGGGGGGTCGGCGCCCAGAGCCCGGGACTCTGGGGGCGGATTTCGTGTGTCTGGGACCCCCGAGTGGCGTGCCCCCCCTGTTGTGGTCGAGGCTGCGGTGCCTCGCAGGTGAGAGCTGCTCGGCTTCGGCCCGGCCGGGGAGGGTGAGTGTGTGTGCGGCACGCGCCCAGCAGCCAGGCGGGGAGAGCTGCCGGTCGGGGCCGCGCCGCTGTTCCCAGGGCCCGGCAGGAAGCGCGCCGGCCTGCAGCGCGGCCTAACCGCCTTGGCGCCCGCCCGCCAGCGCGCCAGCCTCCCGCCAGCCTCCTCGGACGCCTCCTGGGGCGCCTCCCGGGACGCCGGGCCCGCGGGGGCCCAGGGCGCTGCCTCGGGCCTGGGCAGGTGAGGGTCGGAGGCGGGACGCGCCGATTGCCGTCGCCCCGGCCGCCTCCGCGTCTGCTGAGGAGAGGCGAAGGCATATTTTGGCGTTCGAACTGCAAGCTCTTCCCCTAGCCGGCGGTGGGACCCGAGGGAAAGTGAATCAAAGCAGTCAATCTCGGGAATACGCGGTTTTGAGATCCCCTCTCTTCATTTTTCCCTGAAGGTTGGGTGGAAGGACTAAGGACAGGTTTTCAGTTTTCGTTGCAGATATTTTCTCGTGGATAATATGTATGCAATTTTTAAGGTAAAATTGTTCTTGAGAGGCGGAGGAAGAAATGGAACCTGGCTTCCCTGTCCTGTGGTGTTGGTGGGATTGGATCGATTTTGTGCATTTGAAATTGTTATATCCTGCCTCCTAGGGGGAAAGGCGGGTACACGCCGAGCTGAGGAGGTCGGTGAGGAAGAGGAAGTTACTGTAGCTGTCATCGTCCTTAACTCGGCTTATTTAGCTGTTTAGATAGATGGATTGTGCTCAGGGAGTTTAGCTAAGCCTTTTGTACAGGATGGGAGCACAGTACTACATTTTACTACCGTATTGCCTCTACTTATCTTAATTGTCGATCAGGATAGTACAAACAAACAAGTTTTCACTCACAATCTCCAAAACCTAGATCAGGTAGCCTTTGTTGTCTACCCAGTGTGTGCCCCTGGAAAGCTATTTTGAGAGTGGTCTAAGCAAAACGGAACGATAAAGATAAAGCTGCCAATAGGTGTACAGTGCCTTGTAGACCAAAATATAAATGGTATTTGGATAATTACTTGCTGATCTACTTTACTCCACCCTCTTTCCGTTTGCATTTAGTAAGCTCATCTGGCTAAAACCCTATGGATAAAGTCATGATACAGATTTGATCTTTGCAGACTATACTCTGTATAATGGCGGGATAGCTCTGTTTCTAAACCTGGTCTCACAAAATGTTCCAGGCTGTTCACTGGGACAAGAGTGGAGGGAAGAATAGGAGTGGAGAGCTGTTCTCTATGACGACTGCTGGAAAAACAACATATGTAGTTTAGTGGAAAAAGGGACTTGTTTTACAGACCTCAGAACTCTGGCTGTGCCATTTTTCTTAGCTGTTTGACCTTAGCAAGTTACCTAATGTCTGTAAACGCCAGTTTTCTCTTTTGTAACAAGGAGATAATACATTTATAGTAAGGTTGTCCTCAGGGTAGAATGAGAAAACATGTTTGGCACACAGTAGATGCTTAGTTAAGTATTCCTCCTCCTGCAGCCCTGATTGTGGGCACTGAAAAACATGCATAAATACAAATAGCCATTTGACAACGGAGAGCAATATTATGTAACTGTAGGTTAAAAATCAAGACAATAGAACATTTCATAGTCCTTTGAAATACATAAGATATATATATAAACAACTTTAAATGTTATATTGTCTTTCCTAGAAACAAGACTGTCATTAAAGTGGCCTAGTATATTACTTTATAGAGACTATTTAGTCATGCTTTTTGTTCCCCATATTTTTGAATAGGCTGTCTCTCAGTTTCACTACTTTTTATGAATTCTGGCTATGTACTCCTGGAAAAAATTGTTTACACTGTATGTGGCACATATATGTTCCAATACAATCAAGCATTAAAATGGATCAAGAAACTAGAGTCTAACTTACCTTTATAGATTCACAAAGAATAGTGCCCCCAAAATTGCTGTAATTCTTTTAGTTCATATTGACTGATTTGGTAATCAAAAATCTCTTGGAATATTTTCCTGAATGGTTTAAGGAAAAATCCTCAATCAACTTTCAATAGTCTTCCATTTTTATTCTGTGTGGAGTAGTAAATGTGCTGTTCATATAATTTTAATCGTGGGAAACAATAATGATTTGGAGTTTAATGTAAAGGCAATGGAGAGGTTAAAGGATTTTTTCTTTTTTTCTTTGGTGAGGCTGGGTGAAGAGAATGTGGGAGGAGTTTCATTGGGTTAAGTTTGTACTATTTGTTTACTAATGACAGGTTTCCCAGTTAGGCCTTATTTTTATTTATTTATGTATATGTATTTATTTATGTATTTATTTATTTTTAAAGATTTTATCAATTTGACAGAGATCACAAGTAGGCAGAGAGGCACGCAGAGAGAGAGAGAGAAGCAAGCTCTCGATCCCAGGACCCTGAGATCATGACCTGAGCCGAAGGCAGAGGCTTTAACCCACTGAGCCACTCAGGTGCCCCCTTATTTTTATTTTTATCAGCAATATTAAACTTAAAAAAAAACTGTAAAGTACTAAAATTTTAACACTTGTGAAGGATAGTAGGGAGAGCTTTATTAGAACACAAAGTGTCATGGTTTTGTTAAAGCGTGTGTCTTATGGATATGTGTGCGTTTACAACAAACAGAATTATCTGACATATGGTTATATTTAAAGGAAGAATTCTTACCTTAAGAATTATAGATGATAATAAGTAAATAAATAAATACACCAAAATTATGGATAGTTTTTTAATACTTTTAGAGCTATAAAATAGAAATGAATTTTGCCTTTAGGTAGATATTAGATATTACAAATTAGACATTATGAATTACAGTGTTTTAAAACACTTCATAATTTTTTAATTTGAGAAAATTGAGGAAAACATATTTTCTTTGTGATCATGAAAATATACTGAACTAAAATATTAAGACATGTGGACAGTAAAATTAACAGTGGAACTGCTCATGCTATCATTGTTTAAAGTAATTATGTTACAACAAAATCAAGGTGGAAAATTGTTTAGATTTTAAAATTTAATGTTACTTAAAGGGCTTTTAAACAATCTTTCCAAAATAATCCTTACAAATGTCTTTAATTAGGGGGAATTGAAATACTTAAGACTTTGTGCATGTATTACTTTGGATAATGCTAATTAGGGTAATAAATACACCAGAATTTCAGTGGCTTAACACATGTAAGTTTGTATTTTGCTCACATGTAACAGTTCTGTGCAGGTGCTCCTGGTTAGCAGGCTTGTGGCTTTCCTCCATGTGGTATTTGAGGGACCCACACTCCTTAACATCTATGACTCTGGCATTCTTTAGGGCCTTGGGTATTATGGGCCATTTCTTTTTTTCTTTTTTAAATATTTTATTTATTTATTTGATAGAGACACAGTGAAAGAGGGAATATAAGCAGGGGAAGGGGAAGAAGGAGAAGCAGGCTTCCTGGAGCAAGGAGCCCGATGCGGGGCTCGATGCGGGGCTCAATCCCAGGACCCTGGGATCATGACCTGAGCTGAAGGCAGACACTTAATGACTGAGCCACCCAGGCACCCCATTTCTTAAGAACTCCCAGACTTAAAGTGACAAACATCTGCCCACATTTGACGGGTGAGAATTTGTCTCAGAGCCTTATTTGAATGCTTATTTGAATAGTTCCCAGATGGTGGACAGCTTGGGGCATTTCATGATGTTGTTTTAGATGGTAACATGTATTTATGAAATTATGTCAATAAGGTGAGTTATGATCCTTAAAAATTGTTTTCCATCTTCAAAGAGTAAAATTGGGGTGGTGGAGGTGGGGGGTAAGGGAAGGAAGGAGTTAAAGCCACAGAGGAGGAAGAGCTCTCTTCTATGAGTTGGATCGACAAGTGAAATCTAGCTATTTAAGGACACAAATTTTATAGAGAACATAACAATTGGATTTTATAACCTTCAGTAGCTCTCTACTATCTAGTTATCAACTCATTGTGATCTACTGGGTTCTGGCTATTTGAGTTTTTCTCTTTGTATTTTGAAATCAGTTGACTTCGAATTTCAGTTTCTGGTTTAGGGTTTCATAGGAAACAGAGTTTTGAATTTTCACTTTCTCTTTAGGATAAATTACTATTATTACTTTATACTTTAAGGAAATATTTAGGTGGACCTATGTTTTTTTGCTGTTGCTGTTTTTGTAATTCTAAAGCCATTTTAATTAATATATGTGAGACTTCCCTGAGAACAATAAAATCGAGTAAACAACAAAGGTTTAATTATTAACTTGTGCTCATGTTTCATGATGAAAATACTACAGCTTCCTTTGATTAACTGCACTAACAGTGAACCTCTAATATATTAAGTGAAATTTATCTCTGGGCAACTTTAACTTTAATTGAATCATAACTTATTCTTTCATTACCTAGGATTATTGTAATGTTAAACCTTAGCTCTATGTTCTCCTTCACTTATTTTTATTCTGAACAATTTGGTTAAGGATCTGAGGAGTTTAATATATATCTGTATTCCTCCAAAGGAAGACTTTGAGTAGTCTTGTTAACTTCTCCATGGTTCATATTTTTAATATTTTGCATTTTGAAAATTCAAGCCCTTGAGGGCCCATTCTGTCTCCATTATTATACTTGGTTCTAAAGTATGAAAGAAGTAGAAGAAACACTTGTAAAGCTTGTAAGTTATGAGGAAAGGAGATAAGACATATAATTTAGTTCTTTTTTAAGATTTTATTTATTTGACAGAGAGAGAGATTACAAGCAGGCAGAGAGAGAGTGGGAAGCAGGCTCCCGTTGAGTAGAGAGCCCGATGCAGGGCTCGATCCCAGGACCTGAGCCGAAGGCAGAGGCTTTAACCCACTGAGCCACCCAGGCACCCCTCATTTAGTTATTTCAAAACAATGAATAAACAAGCCCAAGTCACTACAGTATAAACTGTAGACAGTTTGAGAGGGAGTAACATGAAATGGAATGGTGGGTGGGTCAGGGACTTTTTAAAAAATTGAGAGAGTTTTTTTTGGTAACAGCTTTTTTGAGATAGAATTCACTTACCATAGAAGTTGCCCATTTAAAATATGTAACTCAGTGGTGTTTAGTATATTCACGGTTGTGCAGCCATCATCTTAATTTTAGAATGTTTTTATCACCTGAGATATAAATCCTGTATTCCTTAAGAGTAACCCCCCACCCCCATACTCCCATACCCGTATTTCTAGGCAGTCACTGATCTGCTTTCTGACTATATTTGCCTTTTTTTTTTTTTAAAGATCTTATTTATTTATTTGACAGAGAGAGAGATCATAAGTAGGCAGAGAGGTAGGCAGAGGGAGAGGGGGGAAGCAGGCTCTCCGCTGAGCAGAGAGCCGGATACGGGACTTGATTACAAGGCCCTGAAATTATGACCTAAGCCGATGGCAGAGACTTTAACCCACTGAACCAACCAGGTGCCCCTATATTTGCCTATTCTGAACGTTTCATACAAATGGAAACTTAATGTAATATGTGATCTTTTATTATAGGCTTGTTTCACTTACCCCATTTTCAAGGTTTAATCCATATTGTAGTACTTCATTCTTTTTCTGGCAGCGTAATATGCTATCGTAAGGATATATACTACATTTTGTCATGGACAAAATGGACATTTTGGTTATTTCTTTGGTTATTTGAATGGACATTTGAGTTATTTCTACTTTTTGGCTATTATAAGTAATTCAGTTATGAACATTCATAGACAAGTTTTTATGTACGTAGTTTCAGTTCTCATGGGTATATGCCTAGGAACAGAATTGCAGGATTGTATGCCTCTATGTTTATTTTCTCTTTCTTTACTTTTTAAAGATTTTATTATTTAGTAATCTCTGCATTTAGTGTGGGGCTCGAACTCAGAACCCTGAGATCAAGAGTCACGTACTCTCCGACAAAGCAAGCCAGGTACCCCATGATGCCTCCGTGTTTAAACTTTTGAGGAACTTGTGTTTTCCAGAGCACCCTCACCATTGCACATCCCTACCAGCGGTGTATGATGGCTTCAGTTTCTCCACATCCTTGCCAACATTTGTTACCATCTTTTTAAATCATAGCTCTCCTAGTGAGTGTTAGGTAGTATCTCATTGCAGTTTTGATTTGCGTTTCCCTAAAGATGCTGAGTGTCTTTTCATTTGTTTATTGGCCATTTGTATATATATATTTTGAGAGGTATGTATTAAAATCCTTTGCCCATTTTTAAATTGTTATCTACCTTTTGATCACTGAGTTGTAAGAATCTTTTGTATATTATAGATACAAATATTATAGATACAAATATTTCCCCCTGACTTGGTGAATTATCCTTTCACTTCCCCGATGATGTCTTTTAAAAGAATAAAAGTTTTGAATTTTGATGAAAGTCTAATTTTTTGTTGCTTGTGCTTTTGATGTCATATCTAAGAAATTATTTACTAATCTAAGGTCATAGAGATTTATCCTTCTGTTTTGTGCTGTTTTTTAGTTTTAACACTTATATTTAGATTTTTGATCCATTTTCAGTTAATTTCTGCATATTTCCTGATGTAGGGAGTCTAACATTGTTTTTTGCATGTAGATATCCAGTTGCCCCAGTACCATCTGTGGAAAAGACTGTTCTTTGCCTGTTTAATTGTCTCATCACTCCTCTTGAAAATACATTAACAATAAACATGAAGGTTTATTTCTGGACTTAGTTTTAGTCCATTGATTTGATTTTTCTTTTATCAAGTACTATCTTTTTTTTTTTTTTAAAGATTTTATTTATTCATTTAACAGAGAGAGAACACAAGCAGGCAGAGAGGCAGGTAGAAGCAGAGAGAGAGGAGCAGGCTCCCTGCGGAGCAAGGAGCCCGATGCGGGACTCGATCCCAAGATGCCCGGATCATGACCTGAGCCAAAGGCAGTTGCCCAACCAACTGCGCCACCCAGGCGTCCCTTATCAAGTACTATCTTGACCACTGTAGCTTTGTAATCGAGAAGGGGGAGTCCTCCAAATTGTTCTTCTTTTTCAAGATTGTTTTGGCTATTTGGGGTGTTTCCTATTTCCATATGAATTTCAAGATCACATTATCAATTTCTACAATGAATCCAGCTGGAATTTTGATAGGAATTGTGTTGAATCGGTAGATCAATTTGGGGAGCATTGCCATCTTAACAATACTAAGTCTTCCTATTCACAAATATGGGATCTTTCCATTTATTTAGATTTTCTTTGATTTCTTTCAACAATATTTTGCAGTTTTCAGAGTAAGTTGCTGCATTTATTATTTTATTCCCTTAGATGCTATTCTAAATGGAATTGTTTTCCTAATTTTTTGGGGGGTTCATTGCAAGTGTATAAAAACACAATTGATTTTTGTCTGTTGATCTTGTATCTTGCAACCTTGCTGAACTTTTTTATTAGGTCTAATGTTTTAGTTCATTCCATAACATTTTCAAGGGTCTAACAGGGGTTATGCTGTATAACAGGGGTCATGCTGTCTGTAAAGATAGTTTTTACTTCTTTTCCAATCTTGATGTGTTTTATTTCATTTTCTTGTCTAACTGACTTGGCTGAAACCTCCATTACATTGTTGAAAAGAAGTGTCAAGAACAGATATTCTTGTCTTGTTCCTGATCTTGGGGGAAAGCATTCACTATGATCTTAGCTGTGGGGTTTGCATAGATGCTCTTTGTTAGGTTGAGGAAGTTCTATTTCTAGTTTGTTGAGTGCTTCTCTCATGAAGAGGTCCTGGGGTGTTAGGGTTGAGTTTTAAGGGAAGTATGAAGTAGGAGATTACAAAAGTGAAGATACGCTGCCCAGTAATGAGTGGCAGGTAATAATGCTTATCTTGTTTGGGAAAGAGGAGCTAGCTTTCACCACGCTGTTTTTCCTCTCCCTTATTGCCTCTCCTCCCTACTCCTTTAGTGTCCCCTAATTGCCTTCCCATTGATCCATATACACATTTGGAGGGCTCTTAATTTGTAGATTTTCTGAATAATTCAGCTTTCTTGAATAGTGGAGAATATTGTTTCTTTTGAAAAACATTTAGTAAAAACTGTGTTTTTTTTCTGATTATATTGGCAGCTACTTTGGAGGGGGACACAGTTAAGCAGAAAACTAAATCATAAATGAAGAGCTAATCATAGGATTAAAAAGATGGGAACACATTTTTGTGATTATTGGGGTATGGTTAATGAAGAATTCCATATTTATCTTGAATCTGGTTGTTAACTGACTTTTTTCCCCAAAATATTTCAGCATGAATGACTTTGTTTTTTAAGTTTTCTAAAAACTTGATAGCTTTCTTGGGAAACTCTGTTCTGCAAAGTAAGGTTATGTTTCATTTGATAACTTATTTCTGTCCATGTTATACGTTGCAGAAGTTAAATATTTGGGTTAGCCAAGAATCTTCCTGTTTACAAGTCAGAATTAGAAAGTGGTAATAGATTTTTTGTTTTTGTGCTCTCTTTTACAGCAGAATGCATTTCATTTTTTTTTAGACCACATTAAAATCTCATTACAGATTAAAATTTATTTTTTTTGAAGAAGTAAGTAGTTCACTTTGCTCTGTGAGAGACTCATTCATACTGAATAGATGCCAAGTATTTTGGGGCTTTCGTATTATTAACAGTAGAAATTAGTGACACTAATTTGTGACACAAAGTAGAAGTTATAGTACTTTATATATTCACCTTTTGCAGAGAGAACATCTGTCTGTAATCTTACAGTTTAGAATCTTTTTCCCTTCCCACATTACTTAAATAGATTGCCTAAATGAGTAACATAGATCAGGGTTATATAATACCAGTTACAAATACTACTAAGAGAATAGAACTAAATATGGGCCATACCAACTGTAATGTCTCTCTGTACAGTGACTTTCTTGAGATCTTTATGTATATATTCATTGCTGTCTGATCATAATGTTTATATTTAAAACCAAAAAACTGGCAAGAGTATGTTCTACTGTAGGTTCATGTCAGTGCAATCTTCTGCAATTTATGAAATAATATATTGTGAATATACAGAATATGATCTTGAAACAGTACAAGAATTTTAATCACTTTAAAGTATATCTCACTTAATAAATATATTAAGTTTCTACTGACTACCAGCTATCGTATTCAGGGTTCTGGGCAATAAAGTTTGGAATGTAATCTTTTTTACTAAGAAATGGAACAGATATTTATTGGACTGCTAAGAACTAAGGACTGTGACAAGCCATCTCCTTCCCTTTAAATAGTAATCTGAATTAGTTTCTTGAAAATCCTGTGAAGTAGAGTATGATTCTCATTCTGTAGGTGGTTAATAATGTGAACCCTTGGATCCTTCACTTCCTAGCTCTTGGGGAAACTCCCTTCTCCATTTTTCAGTTTCCTCATGTGTAGTAGAGAGATAATAATAGTTCTTATCTTGCAGGATTGTTGTGAGGATTAAATCAAGTATATCTATAAAGTGCTTAGAACAGTAGTATGTGGCACATCCATAGTAAAAAGCAAAACTTAGAACTCATATATAAGTTAGCCATTACTGTTTTTTATTATTAGGATCCATACAAGTTAAATAACAATACTTAAGTATTGGTGAGATCAATATTTAGAATAGGATTTGTTTGACTCCAGAATACTTACTCTTACACTACTTATAAGGGATTTAAGCCCCAATAAATAAGAGGTCTAAGCAGAATACGCTAACTAACAGAGACCATTAAGTGCTATAACATAAGCTACAAGGAAATGGAGATAGAAGTTGATCTCTCCTTTATGGTTAGGAGAAGGAAGGAAAAGAAAAGGCAGTGGAAACACTGCAGCATCCTCCTTGCTTGTTCTCCCAGCATCCATTATTGCCCCTTTAATTTCTGTTCTTTTGCATACATTGTCACCAGAGAAATCCTTGCAAAATTCTTTTGACAGTGCTTAAGTTCCCTTTTTAAAATCCTTCGGTAATAGTAATAGTTACTATTTTTTGGTTGCATGCTATGTGCTAAGGGCAGGAGTTGGTGTTTTATGTAAAGGCCTTATATGGTAAATATTTTGGCTTTGTGGGTCACATTAAGATCTCTGTCGTATATTCTTTTGTTGTTGTTGTTGTTGTAGTTTTTATTTTTTAAACAGTCCTTCAAGATTGTAAAACCATTCATTGCTGGCAAACCTAGGTGTAGTTTGGTGATCTCTCTACTAGGAGATTTACATGAATTCTTGTTTAGAATCCTGGCAAAACTGGTATTATTAATCCTTATTTTATAGTTGAGGATACTGAAGCTCAGAGAGGCAAATTTGATGATATGCACGTAACAAGGAAATGACAGAGCTCAAATTCAGATTTAGGTCATTGGAATTCCTAAACCTGTGTACTTTCCAGGATATCCTGCTGCTGCTTATTTTCTTTAGAAGGAAGTGGAGATTTCATAGGATTATGTGTAAGAACCATCATGATCTTGTCCTTGTGTACTTCTCCAGTTTTATCATTTTACTACTCCTCTCTCCTGAACATACTCTCTAGGCTTGCCATACCGAGTGATTTATAGCTTGGTTTATGGTTTGTATGTGCCTACAGTACTTCACACTTGATGACCTCATTGACTTTTTTAATAATTTACCTTAGATTGTTCCTGCTTGAGAAATCTTGCCTGATGATACTTCCAGTCTTTGTTTTATGTTCTTTCTCTGTGCTTTCCTAGCATCTAGTGCGTTCCTTTTTCATAACATTTGCCATATTGTCTTTACTTGGCTTCTGTTTCTACTTTTCCATTAAACTGTGAGTTTTTTAAGGGCAAGGATACCTCAGTTTGTAGCCCAAACTGTTAACCTGTTTATAGGGGTTATACCCCTACTGTATATCAGTATACTGAGTGTTTAGTATATAGTAGGGTCTTAGTTACTGTTTACTAAATGAATGAATAATCAAATGACATTGCAAATGGTAGAAATGACATCAACAAATACGTAGTAGCAGAAAGGCCAAGTCCAGCTTCAATATGAGAGGGAAATTTAGTTAATTTCTGGTTAACTTCCAGAGCTTCAGTGACAAGAAGGAGGCTGATAGGGGCATCTGGGTGGCTCAGTGGGTCAAAGCCTCTGCCTTCAGCTCAGGTCATGATCTCAAGGTCCTGGGATCGAGCCCAGCATTGGGCTCTCTGCTCAGCAGGGAGCCTGCTTCCCCCTCTCTCTCTGCCTGCCTCTCTGCCTACTCGTGATATCTCTCTCTCTGTCAAATAAGTAAATAAAATCTTTTTTTTGGGAAAAAAAAGGGGGCTGATAAGGCAAATTGGAACATGATTATTAGGGAGGGGTTTGAATGCCTAGGTAAGGAATTTTAGTTTTATCCTATGTTCAAGTCTAGAGCAGCTGGTGGTCTTTTACATCTATAAATTGAGGTTCTCTTATTAACGCCTGAATTTTGTTATAATGTTTTAGATGATACTTTATAGAACAGCAATATATTACTTTTGATTATTAGTAACTGCAAGTATGGTTCTAGAATCTCATAATTACCAATACAAATATTCAACACATTGAATAATCAAATGACACATTGGTAGCATTGAGTGATTTTGAGCAGGTTGGTGGCAGATTGGAATAATTATTTAAGGTTATGGTTAAGGTATGCAGAATCAGTTGAGATTAGAATGGAAGGAGGGAGGCTCTTTTTTAAAGAGTTAAAATATGAAGTGATAAGTCAAGAAATCTGTTGTCAGTTGGGATAGCTCGAACTTTTAATAAAGTGACATTGGTGATTGAATAAGAAGGAAGAAGTCAGAGATGACTGAGAAATCAGAAGGAGGGGGAGACTATTTGGGGAAGATAATTATGACTTCTGTGTTAGACAAATGGATTAAAATTGGAATGATTTCTGCTTTTCCCTGGATTTAGGCACTAATTGCTTTATGCCTGAATAATTAGAATATCCTTGTGATTGGTGTCCCTTCCTGCCTCTAACGGATGAGTGGTATATTTGGATATAGGTGAATGTTTGGTGGTATGGACCCTATGGCAGACTGGAGAAAGATGTGGAGCCTTTTTTAGAATAATGATTTTAAGTGAATGAAAGAAATATTAAAAAGGAACCTGTTACATTAAAATTGTAAAATGTATAAAAACAAATTTGTGATACATGTGCCTCTTTATCAATACATTTAAATTACGAGATCTAGTAGTGTATATAATAACTATAATAATTTTGAAGTAGTGGAACATATGGATATTTTGAGATATCTATAAAAACCATATGTGATACGAAAATATAACTTGTGTTAGTGACCAAAATCACAGGTGCTGCTAATATCATGGCAGGTGTTTTATTTATTTATTTATTTATTTATTTATTTATTTATTTTTACTTTTTTTTCCCCCCAAATATTTTTATTTTTTCAGTGTTACAAGATTGATTGTTCATGCACCACACCCAGTGCTCGATGCTTAGCTTGAATTAAAAGAGGTCCTAAATTTTCAATAGACATTAGTGAAAGTGGTGATGTAATTTTTTTCCTATGCAAATTTATAGATTTCCTGAGGTTTATTGACCTCCCAGGTTAGTAATCTTTGCTTGTATTATGTCCTGGTTTCCATCTATTTTGTGGATTTTTGTCATAGTACTGTCCTTTCCCCCACCCCCTACATGGCAATATTTTTTCATGTCTGCTTTTGGAAATACATGTTCCTTATATAAAAAAATACTGAAGAGTCTAATTTCCTGGTCATCCTATCTCATAGCGATCAAGAGTGTTAGTAGTATTGGACCATTGTCTGTTTCTGGGCAATATGTGTATACAACCACAAAAACATATATAAATAGAATGATTCTGTATACTGTTTTTTTCATTTCTTTTCTGATTTAACAGCATGTTATGATAATTTTTTCCATCAGTAGATATGCCTCATGCTTTTAAAAAATTGATAGCATTTTTTTAAAAGCGATCACCATAATACGAAAATCACTGTTTTAAAATATACACTTAAGTGGTTTTAGTATTTCACTGTGTTGTGAACCATCACTATTAATTCTACATTTCTGTCACCCTCAAAAGAAACCTTATCCTTATTATCAATTCTCATTTGCCTATTTCTTCATCTGCTGGCAACCACCAGTCTACTTTTCCTCTTAAGGATTTGTATATTCCAGGCATTAAATATAAATGGAATCATATAATAAGTATGTGACTTTTTGTGTCTGGCTTCTTTTCACTTAGTGTAATATTTTTAAAATTATTTCACGTTGTAGCATGTAATAGTACCTAATTACTTTTTATGGCTGAGTAATATGCCGTCATATGGGTATATTGTATTTCGTTCATCTGTCCATCAGCTGATAGACATTGGGGTTTTTTCCATTTTTTGGTTATTATAAATAATTCTGCTATGAACATTCATGTACACATTATTGTGTGGACATCTGTTTTCAGTTCTCTTGGGTATATACCTGAGAGTGTTATTACTGGATTGTATGGCAGTTCTATTTTAATTTTTTGAAAACTGACAAACTTCTTCACAGCAGCAGCAGCGTTTTAATTTCCACACGTTGTGCTTTCTAATGGCTGAATTGTAATTCGTTTTATTGATGGCCTATAATTCAGTCTCCTACAGATTGGCAATTTATTTCCTTATCTTGGACAATTATCAACACTAATGAAAAGAAAAGATTCAAACATACACTTCACACTTACTTACATATATCTATGAGAGAGGGGCCTCAGAGGGAAAGGGAGAGAGAACATCTTAAGCAGTCTCCACACCAAGCGTGGAGCCCAGTGTGGGCTTGATCTCACAACCCTGAGATCATGACCTGAGCCCAAATCGAGAGTCAGACGCTCAACTGACTAAGTCACGTAGGCTCCCCCTTTCACATTTTTTTTAAGGATAAATTTCTAGAAGTGGACTTGCTGGAAAAAATGATTGCACATTTAAAATTTTGATACATCGTGTTGGGTTACCCTTTAGAAATGTATAAAACTAAATTCACATCAGCTGTATAATGGGTGCCTGTTTCCCCAAACTCTTACTCACATTATTAACCTTTCCTATTCTTATAATAAAGTCATATGTTTTTTTAAATTTGCAATTATTTGATTAATTGGGGGGGTTGTATTTCTTTTCACTTTTTTGGCCAGTCTTTTGTGGTTTTCCTGATCATGACCTTTACTCCCCATTTTTCTATTGAGGTGTTTACGTTTTTTTCTTATTGATTTATAAAAGCTATTTATATTTTAGAAACATTACCTTATTTATCCATTATAAATATTACAGAGACTTTCGTCCCATTTCCTTTTGATCTTCTGACTATATGACTTTGCTCTTTGCCTTACAGACATTAAATTTTTTTGTATCGTTTGATCTGTCATTCTTTTGTTTTTATGGTCTTTACCTTTAGAAAAGTTTTCTGCACTCCAAGATTAAACAATTATTCTGCATTTTTATTTATATATGTTTAGAATTAAATTTGTCACAGTTTAGTAGAAGAATCTAGGATGTTGTGATTGGAGTCATGTGTATTCAAATTTCAGTCTAGTCACTTATTAACAAGGAGGTGTTAGATATTTTACAGCCTCTGTTCTTTTGCTTCCTTTTTGGTAAGGTGGGAGTTAATAACATGTAGTTTTAATTTTAGCAACGTTAAATATGATAATGTGTGCAAATCATCTAGCACAGTATCTGGACATAGGCTAGGCATTCAGTACATATTTTCTTACCTCTCCCACTCAAACTCTGTCTCCTTTCAACCTATTTATAATCTGATTCAGAAGATAAGGGAGGGGAGGTTTTAAGAAGTAGAGGGTGGTCCTCCGTTTTTAAAATCAGAAATCATACAGGATGGGCTGACTAAAAAGGGGATTGAAAATCGATTTAGTAATATTGAAGTCTTTTTTTTTTGTCATTTATGTTTAAGAAGAACAGTTTTCTTTGGAGTGATGAGAGAGCCATATTTTAATAGGATGAAGACTAAATAAAGCCATATAGCATACAAGAGGAATGATAAGTGCATATGGGACATTATCCATCATTATTTATATCTTTGAAAAATAGTTGTAACTCTTCCTTTTTCTTTCATTGTTAGGATTCTAGTAGGAGGACAGGGATAGGAATACTAATACATAGTATATGTGTGTATAAGTTATAGACAAGTTTTGGTCATTTTTACTGTTAGTTAGAATTACAGTACTCTTAGCATATTTCCCAGTTAATCCATCAGACTGGTCAGGAACTACCTCTCCATTTGTATTCTTCTTAGTAGGCCTTTATGGAATTTGTACACATTTTTCATTAAATATAATTATTTGTAAACAGCGTAGTATATCCTTCGTGTTTTAGAAAGAGATGGGACATACATAAATGTTTATAATTATTGTTTACCATTTTTCTTATCTTTCCTAGACTATAAGGGCTTTAGGGCAGTGAACACAGTTCTAAAATTAAAAATGATGGATTTTTGACAGATGTTTATAATGCTCTGTTTTTTGACAAATGTTTGTAAAGCATTACACTTTTGTTTCCTCTTTTTATAAAATAACCTCAATATAAGGTTTTAAAAATTGATAATAAGGTTTGTTTAGATTTTTCTTAAGCGGAGAAATAATAGACATGGGTTATATGTAATTGGGTTTTAGAAAATGATACCAAATGCTATTCCTTGATTATGGGTAACTGCCTGTTGTTCCTAGTATGTTGCAAGTGTACTGTCCTCATTTTGTCAGCCTCGAAACAAGAAGGAAATTCTGTATTGGTTAGTTTAGGAGGAAGGTAATAAGTTTAAGTAACAAAACAGGAAATTTGTTTCCCTGTGACCTTTGAGTTTGTGAAGTTGGCATTTTGACTGCAGGATTGAAATTCTGAAGAGTTTTATATTTAGTTTGCTTTGTTGCTTTTGCAGAATTATCTACTTGCCAGGAAAAAAGTGGGAATCCAAGTTAAAGACTCTGCTACCTTTGTGGGAAATGATGAACAATACTCTTCCTTCTGCTGACAAAATCTGGGTATCTGTATTTTACAATAGCTGGTTTTTGCTTTCACATAGGGCCAAAGTATCCTTTTCCTGGAACCAAGCTTGACTGAAAGCCTTTGTAAGTTCTTATTCTTTATCCTTTTAAGAAACTATTTTAGGAACTATTTTAAAGCTGACACCCCTTCCCTTCCAACCCTTTCCGCTTAGTACAAAGCACCACTTTCTTGGCAGTCATTTGTGAGCAGAGTGGTACTCTCCTAGACATTTATTCATGCCAGAAAGTTAAGGATTAGCTCTATTGTTTGATGCTATCTGTTTTGGATCAATGTGAGTCAGCGTTGGCCTTGCCTTTTAAACTCTTTCATAATTAAGATGCTGGCACCTTGGAACCCCTTCCTGGATGGAGCTTTTCTTTATGCCTTATCAAGTTTTAGAATTTGGTTACTAAGGCTTTCTGTTTTACTCTGCTATTTTGTTCTTTCCTTTCTTTCCTTTCTTTTATAGGCTCCCTGTCCAGCTTGGAGCCCAATGTGGGGCTTAAACTCATGACCCTGAGATCAAGACCTAGCTGAGATCAAGAGTCAGACACTTAACTGACTGAACCATCCAGGCACTCCTACTCTGCTATTTTTAATGGAATCTTGTACATTTAGATATGGCTTTTCCAAATTGTAAACCCTGGTTCTCAGATATATCAAACTAGTTTTAACACCTTTTAAGTGTGTATCTTATTGAGTATATCTAATGCTGAAGCATTGTATTATTTGGTTTAGGTCAAAAGTATGGGATAGTTATTTTGGTTACTTGTAGACTTTCGTGTCAGTCAAGATTTAATTAAAGATTTAATTAAATTATTTTCTAAAGAAATAGAAAAGCTAAAATAATTAGAAAAACTATTTATTATGAAGAGAGATTTATTAGTTAAATTCTTAGCTTTCGATGCTCTCAGATTCAGTTTTCTAGCAACAGAAACCAGTTTCGTGGATTAGTGTATATTTTCTTGATGTAGTAGATATTCTTAGTTTATACATGATTTTTTGCTTCTATAAATAAACTCTGTTTATTTATAACAGAGTTATAACAAATAAAGACATTATATTTGTGAAATATTAAATTCTTTGGTTTTATATATCAGTAGAGAATGAAAGCCTGAAATTAGAAGTAAGGAGAAGGAAAAAGGCGAATTACTTTATTTCGTAAGAAGTATTAGAATGTTACTTTAGGGTTTTTTATTTTTTTTTCTTTCCACATTTAAACATGTTAACTGAGTCCAGTTTTTCTAGTGGGTTTGTCAAAGTTGATAAGTCTCAATTGTTGATATGCTTACTTTTTAACAATGTAGCTTATCTAGGTGATCTGTGATCTTTTTACAGCTACCCTTGCAATTTGTCTCCTAGTCTGAACATATTTACTCTTGACATATTTACTCTTTGTTTATAGCAGCAAAGATGTTTTCATTTCTGGTAGGTTTGAAGACACTGCTGTGGATTCTTGTTTACTCATCTTTTAGTTTACACAGCCAGTTGATTTAGGAGAATACTTTTCTTTGGGCAGTATTTCTTACTGATGAGCAGTTTTAGGAGAATGCATGAAGTAAATTTTCTGATGTTAATTGTAGTCATCCTTGTGAATATAGTGCTCTTGCTTTTTTTTTCCTTCTCCCACTCAACTTTAGTAGGTTTATTATAGGGAACAAAATTCAGATGAGGATTTGCAGCAGTCAGATACAGTGACCTTTGGTGATCAGTATGCTAAGGAGAATGCTGGAGGATAGACAATGACTTTCCATGTTTACCTTGAACACATGCCAGATGTATTGGATAGCTCTATCTTGACTACATAATAGCATCTTGAGTATATAACAGGGTGGAAACTTTGTTTTCCATCTGTGGTTTTTTTCTTACTTGCCTGGATATTTAATAGCTGTCTTTTTAAGAGGCATGTGAATATACTCTTGGAGTTAGGCTGACAGTGAATTTGGAGGATAGGAGTACAAATAGAAAAAAAATCGCAAACCATTTTTTCTTATTTATTTTGTATCTGTTTTAGTGAGGAAGTAGGAAATGAAAGAAAGGAACTGCTAGTGTGAGAATTCATTAGAGAAATGGGAAAGTGGTTTCTCTTGTATTATCTTAAGTTTGTTGAATGGTCAGCTGCATAGTAATAGCTGTTACATTTACAGTTCCTCTTGCTTCTCTAACATAAGAGATAATGAAAACTACAACCTAGAATACTTGTGACTATTAGTGAATTAGCGCATAAAATTTAAATGTTACTTTTTTTGAGTTAATTCTTATATGTGGTATGAGGTAAAAGTTGCAGCTTATTTGTTTGAGTATGGCAATCTAATTGTTATAGTTTTATTTATTAAGATTATCCTTTTCCTTATTGAATTGCCTTGGCACCTTTGTTGAAAATTAATTGACCTTATATATGTGAGTTTACCTTCTAGACTCTGCATTCTGTTCTCTTGATCTGTTTATTTTTTTGCTAATATCTCATTGCCATGATTGCCATAGCTTTATAATAACTCTTGAAATCGGGTAGTATAAACTTTTGATTTTGTTTTTCCTTTTCAGAATTGTTTGCCTGCTCTAGGTCCTTTTGTATTTCCATATACATTTTGTTTTTATTTATTTATTTTTAAGATTTTGTTTTTAATTAATCTCCACGCCCAATGTGGGGCATGAATTCATAACTCTGAGATCAAGAGTAGTTGCTTGCTCCACTGACTGAGCTAACCAGGCACCCCTCCATTTACATTTTAGAATGAGCTTGTCAATTTCTGCAAAAATTACATGCTGGGATTTGATTGAAATTATTATACTGAATCTGTAGATCAGTATAGGAAGAATTAACATCTTAACAGTGTTGAATCTTTTGTTCTATGAAAATGATGCGTGTCTCCATTTATTTAGCTCTTTAATTTTTGTCAGTATGTTATAGTTTTCAGTGTTGAGGCTTTGCAAACCTTTTTTTTTTTTTTAAATTTGAATATAGGTGACACAATGTTATGTTAGTTTCAGGTGTATAGCCTAGTGATTTAATAAGTTTTATGCATTATGGTATTTTTCCACATTTCTTTTCATATTAATCTGTAAGTACTATATAATTTTTGATGCAAAATAGTATTTAAAAATTTGTTTCTGGAGCACCTGGGTGGCTCAGTTGGTTAAGTATCAGACTCCTAATCTCAGCTCAGGTCTTGATCTCAGGCTCATGAGTTCAAGGCCTTGTGTTGGGCTCCAGCTCTCTGTGAAGCCTACTTGAGAAAAAAATTAGTTTCTGATCACTTGTTATTATATATAGAAATACAAAAAGAAATAAAATAGATTTTGGGGGATATGCTAAATAACTTATTAGTTAGTTCTTGTATCCTTTTTGTAGTCTCTATAGGCTTTTCTACATAAACACAATCCTGTTGTCTGAGATCAAAGATGGGTTAATTCCTCCTGGCTCATTACCGATTATGCTTTTTTCTTGTTTAATTTTGTGGGCTAGAATATTCAGTACAAAGGTGAAAAGTGAGAGCAGACATTCTTGCCTTGTTCCTGATTTTAGCAGGAAAGCATTTTATTTGTTTGTTTGTTTGTTTATTTAAAGATTCTTATTTATTTGCCAGAGAGAGAGATCACAAGTAGGCAGAGAGGCAGACAGAGAGGGAGAAGCAGGCTCCCTGCCGAGCAGAGAAGCCCATGTGGGGCTGGATCCCAGGACCCTGAGATCACCGCCGGAGCTGAAGGCAGAGGCCCAACCTACTGAGCCACCCAGGTGTCCCAGTAGGAAAGCATTTAGAGATTAACTATTAAGTATGATGAGACCTATAGTGTTTTTTTTGTTGTTGTTTTGTTTTGTTTTTTAAGATTTCATTTATTTGACAGAGACAGCGAGAGAGGGAACACAAGCAGGAGGAGTGGGAGAGGGAGAAGCAGGCTTCCCGCCAAGCAGAGAGCCCGATGCGGGGCTTCATCTTAGGACCCCAGGATCACAACCTGAGCTGAAGGCAGACACTTAATAACTGAGCCACCCAGGCACCTCAAGACCTATAGTTTTTTTATAGATGCCATTTATCAGGCTGAGTATATTTCCGTTTATTTATTTATTTAAAAGATTTTATTTATTTGACAGAGACACAGCGAGAATGGGAACACAGGCAGGGGGAGTGGGAGAGGCAGAAGCAGGCAGCCAGATGTGGGGCTGGATCCCCAGACCCAAAGGATCATGATCTGAACAGAAGGCAAAGAAGCTTAATGACTGAGCCATCCAGGCCCCCCCTTTATTATTTAAATGAGAGTTTTTTTTTCTCTAAAGATTTTATTTATTTATTTAACAGAGAGAGAGAGATCACAAGTAGGCAAAGATGCAGGCAGAGAGAGAGGGAAGCAGGCTCCCTGCTGAGCAGAGAGCCCGATGTGGGGCTCGATCCCAGGACCCTGAGATCGTGACCTGAGCCGAAGGCAGAGGCTTTAACCCACTGAGCCACCCAGGCGCCCCTAAATGAGAGTTCTTTTTAAATAGGAATAGTAGTTGGATTTTTCAAAATCCTTTTTAATCTGAATATAAGTGGATTATATTGATTTTTTTTTTAATGTTAGCCCTTGTATTCCTGAGATAATCACTACGTGGCGTGATGTATTATCCTTTTTGTAGATTTTATTTGCTAAAATTTTTCAAAAACATTTCATGTGCTATCCGGTTTTGATATTATGTAATGTTTATTTCAGCTTTATGGAAGAGTTTGTATAGAATCATATTGTTTCTTCCTTAAAGACTATCCAAGGTTGAAAACCACTGAACTGTATATGATCACCTGTTTTCTTCTACTTGTAAAATTTTAATTCCTTTCTCATGTAATAAGTTGTATACATTCTCATAAAGAAAAACTCATTTCTTATTACTTGATGAATAAACCTCATTGGAGATGGAGTAGAAGTAAGTTAAGTTTTGCTAGGTAAAGCATGGAGCAAGTCGATGTTTGATTTGAATTTTTTGGTGAAGCAGAATGATTCCAAGGAACTGAGATCTATAGCAGAAGGAAGTCAGGATATAATAGATTTAGTGGTATGCTAGTGTTGGCTTTGGCTGGTTTGAAAGAGCCAGTTGCTGATTTTTCAGGACTTTTGCAAGGCAGTTATTGAATCCAACCTATTAAAAATTAAATTACATAACATAAAATTAACCATATTAGAAACAAATCCTGAAAACTCATCATTTTCTACTTATTTTGCTATATTTTACTGTTATAATTTTGAGGTTCCTTTTTTCCAAAATACAATATAGTGATATGTTACTTGGCATCCTATTGATAGCTTGAAACCTGCCTTTCAGAATAAGGGTAATTTTGTACCACAAAAGCACATGGGGGTATTTGCACCACAGTAATAGGCACATGCTACAAATAGAGATTAATTTGTCGATTGTTTAGTCTTAAGAAAGTGATGAGGAAATAATAATAATCCATCTTATTTTTTTCATGTATCAGTACAAATCAGTTATGTTCTTGGGAATGAAGTAAATTTCTGCAAATTATAAAATTTTATTTGAATTAAGATTATTGAATAATTGAAAAATAAATGCATAGTGAATTGTTATCAGTGGTATGTTACTAAAACATCCTTCCCCCCCCAAATACTTTTATTTTATTTTTTCAGTGTTACAAGATTGATTGTTCATGCACCACACCCAGTGCTCCATGCAATACATGCTCTCCTCAATACCCACCAGCAGGTTCACCCAACCCCCATCCTCTCCCCTCCAAAACCCTCAGTTTGTTGCTCAGAGTCCACATTCTCTCATGGTTCATCTCCCCCTCCAATTTCCCCCAATTCACTCTTCCTTTCCTTCTCACAATGTCCTCCATGTTTTTCCTTATGCTCCACACATGGGACCATATGATAGTTGACTCTCTCCACTTATTTCATTCAGCATAATCTCTTCCAGTCCTGTCCATGTTGATACAAAAGTTGGATATTCATCCTTCCTGATGGAGGAATAATATTCCATTGTATATATGGACCATATCTTCTTTTTCCATTCATCTTTTTCCATTCCATTCAATAAAATCTTAAGAAAAAATAAAAATAATGTTTATGTTTCAGATGTATGTATGTGTCTATATTCTGAGAAGAATATGATTTTTTTTAAAGATTTTGTTTATTTATTTGACAGAGAGATCACAAGTAGGCAGAGAGGCGGGCAGAGAGAGAAGGGGAAGCAGGCTCCTCGCTGAGCAGAGAGCCAGATGCGGGGCCTGATCCCAGAACCCTGAGATCATGACCTGAGCCAAAGGCAGAGGCTTTAACCCACTGAGCCACCCAGGTGCCCCAAGAATATGGTTTTGAATCTCTAAATTAAAAACATTTAGCATTTCCTTTAGATGCATTTTGATTTATCAGAGTATTTGTCACAGTTTTAAAAAAATACCATTACATATATATACGAATGCTTTATAGAAGAAAATATACTACATTCATAACTTAAATAATGCTCAAGGGAAATCATTAATTTCCTTAATCAGAATATGGAAAAAGCTTTAGGAAAATATTATGGGTATAACAGATGAATAAACCTTAGAGAAATTGTATGCCATAGTATTACTTCTATGCTTTTAGTCATTTAATAACTAAACATTTCACAAAAATGCTTAAAAATAATGCCTTTGATGAAAGAAAATATAGATATTTAAATGGACTGTGATCACTTTACATAACTCATTAATTTTGCGAATCTAATTTCTTTTTAAATTACCTTATTTGGCAGAATTCCTTTTATTTGTATTTTTAGAGTACAAGATTGTTATTTATGTTGATATTTTTGCAGGTGTCTGTAGGTAATATATAACTTTCTCAGTATTGATAACATGCTAGGTTATTGGAATTTTGACAAAGATTATTATTATTTTTTTAAGATTTTATTTATTTGACAGAGATTACAAGTAGGCAAAGAGGCAGGCAGAGAGAGAGGGGGAAGCAGACTCCCTGCTGAGCAGAAAGCCCGATTCAATTCGGGGCTCCATCCCAGGACCCTGAGATCATGACCTGAGCCCAAGGCAGAGGCTTTAACCCACTGAGTTACCCAGGCACCTCGACAAAGATTATTTTTAAAAATGTGAAAATTTCACGTGTATCTTCAAATATATGTCAGTGCCTTTTTAGTTTTTAATTAAAAATAATAACAAAATACTACATACCTATTTGAAATGGCCACAAACCATTTGCAGCACCAAATGCTGGAGAAGATGTGGAGCAAAAGGAACTCTTTCATTGCTGGTTGGAATGCAAAAATGGTACAGCCACTTTCTGGCAGATTCTTCTAGAACTAAACATAGTCTTACCATATGATCCAGCCAGCAGTCATGCTCATTGGTATTTACATAAATGAACTGAAAAGTTATATCCTCACAAAAACTTGCACACAGATGTGTATTAGCAGTCTAATTCATAGTTGCCAAAACTTGGAAATAACCAAGGTGTCCTTCAGTAGGTGAGTGGATAAATAAACTCTGGCGCATCTCAATAATGGAGTGTTATTCAGAAGTGTTAAAAAGAGATGACTTATCAGACCATGGGAAGATGTAGAGCAACCTTAAATGCATATTACTAAGTGAAAGAAGCTAGTCTGGTAAGGCTAGATAATGTATGATTCCAACTATATAACATTCCTGGAAAAGGCAAAACAATGGATGCAGTTGAAAGATTGGTGGTTGCCAGGGGTTCGAGGGGAGGGAGGGATGAATAAAGCACAGGGGATTTTTAGGGCAGGGAAATTATTCTGTATGGTGTTACAGTGGTAGATGCCATTATAGATATGATAAAATCCATAGGGTGTAAAATAACAAGAGTGAACCCTTTTGTAAACTATGAACTTTGGGTGATGTGTCAGTAAAAAGTTCATTGACTGTAACAAATGTACCACTTGGTGCTGAATGTTTATAGTGGGGGAGGTTGTACTATGTGGGGACAAGGAGAGCTTATGGAAACTTTCTAGTTTCTGCTCAATTTTGCTGTGAACCTAAAACTTCCCTAAAAAATGAAGTTTATTAATAAAAAGCCCTTTCTTCATATTATAAGAACAATACATTCCCAATGTAGAAAAGTGAATATAGCTGAATAAGAAAAATTACCCACAATCCTATCATTCTTTCCTTTTTTCATACATGTTGCTATACATTTTGTAGGTATATGTTGTTCTGTTATAAAGATGGGATTATAGTATATGTAATCAGCTTTTGTTTTGAGTTAGCAATACATCTTGAATACATACTTAAATGTTAAGTGATTTTTATTAAAAATTGAATTAGGGCCCATTGACAATGGGAGAATAGCCAGTTCTGATTTTTGGAGAGATGCTTTTTACTAAATAAAGATTACCAGTTTTCTGGTTAGACTACAAAAACGTAAATATCCACATTATAATGATTGCAACCTAATGTTTTTCTTTGGGATTATTTATTGCAGGCTATAAATTAGCACAAATGGTAGGTATTAGAATCAATTGATAGAATTCTGGGTAAATAAATTTTGTAGTATTTTGTATTTTATGTAACTATGAAAAGCTCATTACTTAAGTCCCATATGTTTAAATAAATAATAGAATTTTCAGGTAGTTGTTAAAGGAAACTTATAATAGTTATTACCAACACAAAGTAGTTATTACCAAATTACTGGTTTTATTGGAAGCTAATTCTTTAAAGCAAGGAGAATAATTTGATTAAAGTTAGTTGTACTTACATTGTATAGTATATATAACCTTTTAGTTACTCTTATACGTATTTTTGTCACCATTTTGGAATGACGGGCATCACTTCCTAACCATCACTGGAGAGTTATTTTTCACTTATTCATATCAGAACTGTCTCCTAAAGAACATGGGGGTTTATTATTTGGTATATTTCTTGTACTCTAATTTCCCATCTTAAACGAGAATCATGAGACAACTGAATTTTAGGAATTTTTTTTTCCCTTAAGGCAGTTCATTTGTCTACCTTAGTTTTATGGAGCTGAATTGCTGAATTTGATGTAGTCATGTATAAAAATTAAATTACAGTGTCTTTTATTAAATAAGTATTAATTTAGACATTTTATGATGTTTTTAGTGCAACCATTTATGTGTATGTTATAGTGTTTTTCATTAAATACATGTTAATTCTGAAGGTTTTTTTTTTAAAAGATATTATTTATTTGAGAGAAAGCACAGGGTGAGTGAGAACACAAGTCAGGGGAGAGGCAGAGGGAGAGGGAGAAGTAAGCTCCCTGCTGAGCAGGGAGCCTGACGCGGGGCTTGATCCCAGGATCCTGGGATCATGAGCCCAAGGCAGACGCTTAACTGACTGAGCCACCCAGGCACCCCTAATTCTGAAATTTTTGAATGGGAATTTCGGATGGCCTAATAAACATTTCTAAAATTATAACCAAGTATCACTGAGTAGGAATTTTTAGTTAACTCTCATAAAGCGTAAATTTGGGAGTTTGTTGTTTCTTCTGAGATATAAAATCATTCTTTTAGATGGAATAGTCTGTCTAGATTTCCTACCTTATATTTATTTCATGTAGTTTTTCATATGTATTTATATTTCACAGATGTTTTCAAAATCTGATGGATTTATTTTAGAGCTAGAAGATAGGCTAGTTGCTGACCCTAAAGAATCCTGAATTTCGAGGTTATTTAAGTGGATTCTCTTACTTTCAAAGAATAGTATGAGTATACATTTTAGAATTGGATCTTATGCTAACTGGATCTGTTTGCTACACTAATAATTATAATTGCGCAGGCTAAAAAGCTTGGGTTAAATGTGATGACAGTCAATGCTGTGCTATAATTTGCTTTTATGATGGGAAGTGACAGGAATATTTTTATATTTCATGTAAGTACAGAGCTTTTAAGGCATTTATAATTTTTTTAAAGAATGTGACAGCTGACTCAGTAGAAGATATAGGCCCACTTGAAAGTATGACTAGAAGAAATGCAATTGAGCAGAAGAAAGTAAAAGGGAATGAAAGGAGGAGACAACCAGGATTAATAGTATCATGTTTATGATTAGATTCTCTTATGGCTGGCAGTCATTTATATTAGGAAAACAGTCTATGGGAAGGAGTCAGGAAAGCAAAACAGATTTTTGAATTTCCGATGATCTTTCCTCTGCCCTCCTATACAACACAATTTCTCTATACTTGGTGTGATAATTTTCAGCAATCCTTCACTGCCTGTAATTCCCCTCTCTTCTGTGTGTTGGGGGCAGGGGAAAGATAGGGAGGGATTTTACTTTTCAAGTGACCCAGGTCACATAAACCCTGTTGATGTTTATTAGTTAATCGTATAGTT
Source organism: Nasua narica (assembly GCA_028533885.1). Classification (NCBI taxonomy): domain Eukaryota; kingdom Metazoa; phylum Chordata; class Mammalia; order Carnivora; family Procyonidae; genus Nasua; species Nasua narica. The sequence continues at coordinate 55,081,320 of CM052800.1, read as the reverse complement.
GACTTACTGTGACTCTTTGACATTAAGTTACCAAGAGTCTGCAAAATGCTGTGGATTTAATTTACATGATTTTACTTGCTAGTCAATTGATGCTGTTTTTAGGCTAACATATTTATAAATGCCTTGAGAAGTTAGAGATAGGGAAATCCTACATCTTGTTAGCTTATTTTCCTTTTTTTACTCTCTTAGAGCTTTTTTAAATGGTAAAGCAATTTTTTCCCCAAGTTCTACTTTACCAAGAGAAAAGGTTTAAATTAGTTTATTTCCTGAGTGTATTTCTGATGGTAATATTATGAGTAATTATAATTAGCCAGTATATCTAGTTCACATCACAGAAAAATTCCTTCATTACTTTTTCAGTCTATTCTTCCTTCCACCCCTAGCCCCTGCCAGGCACTTAGCAGTTTTCTGTCCCAATAGTTTCGCTTGTTCTGGAATGACCTATAAATAGATTCATACAGTATTTAGTCCCTAAGGAATTGAAATACAACGTTCTATTAGTTTTAGTTGTACGGCATAATGATTTTACATATGTATATATTGTGAAATGATTACCATAATAAGTCTAGTTAACATCCGTTACCACACAGATTTTTTTTTCTTGTGATGATAACTTTAAAGATCTACTCTCTCTTTTTATTTTTAAATATGCTCCACCCCTAATGTGGGCTAGAACCGATGACACCAGGATTAAGTCTTATGCTATATCTACTGAGCCAGCCAGATGTCCCTACAGATCTATTTAGTCTTCTAGCAATTTTCACATGTATAGTACGGGATTAGCTATAATTACCATGTTATGCATTACATCCTCAGGACATTCTTTTTAACTGGAAGGTGTACCTTTTGACCTCCTTTACTCATTTTGCCCTCCTTTTACTATTCTGCGTCTATAATTCAGTGTTTTTTTTTTTTAGATTCCATGTATAAGGTCATATATTATTTGTCTGATTAATTTCACTTAGCATAATACCTTTAAGGTACAACCGTATTGTTGCAAGTGAGAGGACTTTTTTCCTTTTTATGGCTGAATAAAAGTCCACTGTGTTGGTGTGTGTGTGTATGTATGTATGTTTGTGTATTATACCACATTTTCTTCATGCACGTATCTGTCAATAGATACACAGTTTGTTTGCATGTCTTGGCTATTTTAAATAATGCTACAGTGAACATGGGTGTGCAGATATCTTTTTGAGATAGTGATCTCTCTCCTTTGGATATATACCCAGAAGTGGAATTGCTGGATCATGTGGTAGTTCTATTTTTAATTTTTTTAAAGATTTATTTTTTTATTTTTGGGGAGGGTGCAGAAGGAGAGGGAGAGAGTCTTAAGCAGACTCCATGCTGAGTGTAGAGCCCCTCGCAGAGCTTAGTCTCAGGACCCTGAAGTCACAACCTGAGCTGAAAGCAAGAGTCGAATGCTTAACCAACTGCACCACCCAGGCGTCCCCTATTTTTAATTTTTTGAGGAATTTCCATACTGTTTTTTTTTTTCTAGTGGCTGCATCAGTTTACATTTCTACCAACAATACGTAAGGGTTCCCTTTTCTTTCTAAGCTCACCATCACTTGTTATCTCTTGTCTTTGTGATGATAGCCATTCTAATAGGTGTCAGGTGTTATCTCATTGTTTTGATTTGCATTTCCCTGATGATTAGTGATGTTTAGCTCCTTGTCATGTATCTGTTGGTGTTCCTGGAAAAATGTCTATTCAGATTGTCTACCCATTTTTTTAATTGTTTTTTCATTTGAGTTGTGTGGGTTCTTTATATATTTTGGATATTAACCCCTTATTAGATAATATGATTTGCAAATATTTTCTACCATTTTGTAAGCTTTTTCATTTTGTTGATGGGTTTCCTTTACTGAGCTGAAGGTTTCTAGTTTGATATACTCCCAATTTTTTTTTTTTTTTGCCTTTGGTTGTGGTATCAAATCCAAAAATTGTTGCTAACACCTGTGTTGAGAAGGTTCCAGGAGTTTTATGGTTTCAGTCTTATGTTCAAGTCCTTAATCCATTTTGAGTTGTTCTTGTGTACATTGTAAGATACAGATACAGTTTCATTTTTTTGCATGTGGCTGTTCAATTTTCCCAACACAGTTTGTTAAAGAGGCTGTCCTCTTCCCATTGTATATTCTTAGGTCCTTTGTTTTAAGTTAATTGATCATATATGTGGGTTTATTTCTGGACTGTCTATTTCATTACATTGATTGACATATCTTTTTATACCGGTACCATGCTTTGTTGGTTATTATAGCTTTGTAATATAGTTCATAGTCAAGGAGTGTGATGTTTCCAGCTTTGTTCTTCTTTCTCAAAATTACTCTAGCTATCAGTGTCTTGTGGTTCCAATAGATTTTAGAATTACTTGTTTTATTTCTCTGGAAAGTGCCATTGGAATTTTGATAGGGATTACATTGAATCTGTAGATTACTTTGGGTATTATGGGCATTTTAACAATATTAATTCTGTCAATCCATGAGCATGGACTATCTTTCCATTTCTTTGTGTAATCTTCAGTTTCTTTCATCAGTGTCTTGTAGTATTCATTGTACTGATCTTTCATCTTCTTGGCTAAATTTATTTCTCAGTATTTTGTTCTTTAATCCAATTATAAATAGAATTGTTTTTATGATTTCTATTTCTAATAGTTTATGAATGTATAGAAATGAAACAGTTTTGTTTATTCTGTATATTGCAACTTCACTGAACTTATTAGTTTGACAGTTTTCTGGTGGAATCTTCAGGGTTTTCTTTCTTTTTTCTTTTTTTTTCCAGGGTTTTCTATATATAATGTCATGTTGTCTGTAAACAGTTTTACTTTCTTTACAGTTTGGATGCCACTTATTTTTCTTTCCTAATTGCTTTGGTTATTACTTCCAGTACTATGTTCATTAAGGTGGCAAGAGTGAACCTCCTTGTCTTATTCTTGATCATAAAGAAAAAGCTTTCAGCTTTCATCATTGAGTATATTTGCTGTGGGCTTGTCATATGGCCTTTGAGGTACATTGTACATAGCCTTTTGAGTATGATAATGGTATGTTTAATTTAGCATAATGCACTTGACATTCATCCATATAGTTTTTGTCATTAATTCTATCCTTTTATTACTGAGTAGTATTTCATTGTGTGACTGTACAATAGTTAGTATCTAATTGTCAGTTGAAGGATATTTGAGTTGTTTCCAAGTGTGATGACTTATAAATAAAGTTGCTGCAAACATTTATGTAGAGGTTTTTGTGAATGTAAGTTTTTATTTTGCTTGGATATATACCTATGGGTGGAATTGCTAGTTGTATAAGAGTGTCTTTAACTTGGTAAGAAACAACCAAACTCCCTTCCAAAGTGGCGCTACTGTTTTGCTTTCCACCAGCAAAATGTGAGGGTATGTGTATGTTTGCATGAATATGTGTATGTGTGTGTGTGTGTATGCATGAATATGTGTGTGTATGCATGAATATTATTTATAGAAATATAAATGAATATGTATTTATATGTATATATAAACATACACAGAAGGATGGGTGTTGAGGCGAGGATATTGTAAGTTTTTAATTTACTCATTCTGGTAGGCATGTAGTGATATCTCATTGTCGTTTTAAGTTGAATTTCTCAAATGCGTACAGGCGAGCATTTTTTCCATATACTTATTTTTTATCTGTGTATCTTCTTTGGTGAAATGCCTGTTGAAATCTTTTGCCAATTTTTTTATTAAGTTGTTTTGAGAGTTCTTTATATATTCTGGAGTGCTTTTGCAGATTTGTGTTTTGTAAATATTTATTTTCAGTCCTGGGCATGCCTTTTCATTCATCTTTAGAAGAAAAGTTTATATTTTTGTGAAATTGTTTACTAATATTTTTCTTCTATGGATCATATTTTCTGTGTTTTATCTAAGAAATATTTGCCTAATCCAAGGTCATAAAGATTTTTCTTTTATGTTTTCTTCTACAAGTTTTATGGTTTTGGGTTTTACATTTAAAATTTATGGTTCATGGGGTGCCTGAGTGGCTCAGTGGGTTAAAGCCTCTGCCTTTGGCTCAGGTCATGATCTCAGGGTCCTGGGATCAGGCCCTGCATCGGGCTTTCTGCTCAGCAGGAGGCCTGCTTCCCCCTCTATCTCTGCCTGCCTCTCTGCCTACTTGTGATGTCTCTCCCTCTGTCAAATAAATAAATAAAATCTTTAATAAAAAAATAAAATTTATGATCCTTGTAAGTTTGTTTATAGTACAAGATGTGAATTGATGCTTATTTATTTTTGCACATGGATGTCAGGTTTTTCAGCAAATACTGCTAGAAGAACTAATCTCTGTAGAATTACCTTTGCACAATTGTGCCAAATCTATTGGCTGTATAGGTGTGGTTCTGTTTCTAGTTTCTCAGTTCTATTCCTTTGAACTATATGTGTCTATCCCTTCATCTGTACAAAACTGTCTGGATTACTAGATCTTTATAGTAAGTGTTAACATTAAGATAGTTTATATTTCTTATATTTCAAGTTTATATTTCTTTTTCAAAAGTGTTTTGGCTATTTTACATTCATCTGTATAAATTTTAGAATTAGCTTATTGATTTTTAAAGGGGAAATAGTCTGAAGAAGAGGTGTCAGATGACTTGAGCCATGAAGGGTGGATAGGAATTGAAAGAAATGAAAATGTATATATAGAGGAAATAGAAAACAAAAGCTACACCAAAAAAGTGAAAAGATAAAAAGGGGTAGCGGAAGAAATCATAGTCCTGGAAAAATTGATGTGAGAATTCTAATCTAGTCTAATTACCTCCTGTTTTCTGCAGGATACTTAGATTGTATTCAGTATGTTTAGATAAGTGGGAGGGAGTAATAAGTAAATACAAGAGTCATTAAAGCATAGCGACTATTAGGTAGAGACTAAGACCTTATTTGGAATGATAGAGTTGTAATCTTTGGTTATCCAGATTGGTTGCTGATGAAATAAAATGAAACGTCTAATTATTTTGGAATTTTTTAAAGAATTTATTTATTTATTTGACAGAAAGAGAGAGCACAAGCAGGGGGAGCATCAGGCAGAGGGAGAGGGACAAGCAGGCTGCCCGCCGAGCAGAGAGCCCGACACGGGGCTCGATCCTAGGATACCAGGATCATGATCCAAGCCAAAGGCAGATGCTCAACCGACTGAGCTACCCAGGCACCCCTATTTTGGAATTTTGAAGTGATTTATTAATAATCCCAGGTCTCTATTTTTCCTTTTAGTGTTAATTTGTTTTGTGTTGATGCTATTGTTTTTTGGTATCCCACGTATGAGAAAAATTTCCAAATATGTAGAAAAGGAGTTGTATTCTGATTCTTTTGTTTTTATTTTTTCTTTCTCCTCGTAGTACTTTAGCTGACAAGCAGACTGTGCCCTTAACCCCTTATAGAGTTAGAAGCTTCCTTTAGCTATCATTGTGGGTTACCATATCACCTTTATTTATTTATTTAAAGATTTTATTTTATTTATTTGACAGAGATCACAAGTAGGCAGAGAGGCAGGCAGAGAAAGAGAGGAACCAGGCTCCCTATTGAGCAGAGAGCCTGATGCGGGGCTGGATCCCAGCACCCTGAGATCATGACCTGAGCCACCCAGGCGCCCCATCCATATTACCTTTAGATAGAAGTATAGCAACTATTATGACATCTCATTTTCATTCAGGGGCTTTATAGTCATGTATGCCTATGCATTTTGTTTGGGTAGGTAACTAGTTTGGCTTGGGATTTGGAAGTAGATCCCTAAAAATAAACCAACTAGAAAGAAGACCTATTGAGTTCAAGTATTTGATTGGCTGATTGAGCCATCCAGCACTCCAAGTATTTTTAAAGACCAAAAGAATCCTCATTACTAAACAGTTATCTAAATATTTGGTTTCTCAGTAAAGGATCATAGAAGAAATAAAGTCTCTGGGTTAGGAAGATATTTGCTATCACCTTATATTAAATGTACTGGTAAGTTTTAACCTGGTTGTCTTTGGTCTGTTACCCAGTATTAAAACTTGGCATTCTTGTGGGAACTGTGCTCTCTCCACCTATCCTTGACCATTGTATAGATTACCAGCTATGGTTGACCCTTGAATGACTTGTAGGTTAGGAATGCTAATCCTCCATATATTTAAAAACTCTTTAGACTGCCCTAAAACTTAACAGTAAAAGCCTACTGTTGACTGGAAACCTTACTGATAATAAATAGTTGATTAACAGTTATATGTATTATATACTGTATCCTTACAATAAAGTAAGCTAGAGAAAAGAAAATGGTATTTAGAAAATTGTAAGAAAGAGAAAATACATTTATGGTACTATAAAAAAAAAGTCTGCTTATAAATAGACCTAAGCAGTTCAAAGCCAACATTGTTCAAGGGTCAGCTTCATTACCTTCATCCTTTGCGATAAGGATGTTTTATTTTTTTTAGTTGTACTCTTTCAGCATAGTGACAAGAGGGAACATTGCAACTATCTGATAAGGGGGGAAATGTAGTAACAAGAAATGTCACATTCTTTATAGCATTGTTTGAAAGTAAAATATATATTCTATACCTTTATTTTTCAAGCAGTGGTATGAAAATGGTGTAAGCTACATGAGGGCAAAGATGTTGTTTATCTTGTTTACTGTAGAAGTTTTAATGCTTGGTATGATACATGATGGTAGTAGACCTGCAATAAATATTTGTTGAATAAATGTTAAACTGGTCAGAAACATGAAATTCCAAAGATCCGAGGTTATTTTTTTCATAATAATGTGTGATTTTACTGTTCTAAAACATGGGTTTTGCTTTGCTTTGTTTAGATTTAGTGTTTTGTTTAGAGTGGGATATACTCATGAAAACTTTGGGGTTCTTTTTGAATGTTTGCGTTATTATGATCTGTGGACTTCTTCAGTTGAACGTGTCATTGCAGACAAATGCCATCCAGAGAGGCCCTTGATATAGAAGTAGAGTGGGGAATGCTAATGAAATCATTATCAGGGTTTCTTCTAAGCTTTTGAGTGTCATCAGTCTTTATTTTTAACAATATGATCCTACTATGTTTAGTGTGATTTGCTAGGTACTGCTTTTTAATAGCCCATTCAGGGAAGGTACAAATTTTATGTGACAGTTATAATGATTAAGAGTTGTATATAGTTTAAAATAGTTATTGATGAGGAAATAGACACTTGAGAAATATTGCAGCTCCAGGGTTATTTTGCTTCACTAAAAAAGGTGAACTGAAAAAATAACTCTAATGCTTAAGACCAGATGGGAATGATGGGTGTTAGGTAGGTAGGTTACTCATTAAATGACAAAAAATGTGTTTCATAAGCTTTGGGAATAAATGCCAATATAAGATTTATCTGAGAATATATAAAATGTAATAAATCATTGACATCTTGCTCTAAAATGTAAGCAGAAATATCTAATGTGGGCTTAATTTTATCTTCCTCCAGGGGCTCCTGGGTGACTCAGTCAATTAGGCATCTGCTTTTAGTTCAGGTCATGATCTCAGGATCCAGAGATCAAGTTCTGTATTGGGCTCCCTGCTCTGTAGGGAATCTGTTTCTACCTCTACCCTCCCCCCATGATAGCTCACTCTCTCCCTTTCTCTCAAATAAATAAAATGTTTAAAAATTAAATTTTGTCTTCCTCCAACTTTGGGAACTTTGCCAGCAGTATTTCTGCCAAAGATTGCTTTGCAAACTACAGTTGAGATGACCACTTAATATTTGTATGGAAATAAACATGTGTTTAATGATTTGTATTTTAGGGTTGAGTAGTTAGAAGTCTGATTCATTATGAAGCAGTGTATGGTAGTTGTAGCATTCTTTCATTCTTAGACTGAATTCTAAGTGAGATAGTAATTGTGGTAAACTGTAGACTTGGATAAAATGACCTTAAATTTAGACAGGATGGTGAGAGGGAAGCTCTGGTTTAACAGTATAAAAACATACATCTTTATATGTACTATACAGGCTCCTCTTTTTTTTTTTTCCTCCCAAATATGTTTGTTTTATTTTTTCAGTGTTACAAGATTGATTGTTCATGCACCACACCCAGTGATCCATGCAATATGTGCCCTTCTCAATACCCACCACCAGGCTTGCCCAACCCCCCACTCCCCTTCCCTCCAAACCACTCAGTTTGTTGCTCAGGCTGTTCTTTTTTTATAAGTTGTTCTAGATAATCACTAATAACAGAAGTTCAGTTCTAGCCTTTAATAGTTTGCTCTTATTTAGCTCAGATTAGTGTTTTTTTTTGTTTTTGTTTTGGAAGGGGAGAAATTAAGTTGTGTTACTTTATTAGTCTTAGATATAAAACCTGAGATTTGGGATTCCTTAGCAATAGTATACTTGGGTATATTTCATATATATTTTATAATATGCTGTTCACTGAAACAACAGGATATATCTGTCTTGCATTTTATTTATGGTTTTGGAAAATCCAATTTAAAGTTTTCTAGGGCAAAGTAGCTCAAGTGCCACATATAATATTGTTTATAACTAGGGGCACCTGGGTGGCTCAGTTGGTTGGGTGGCCGATTCTTGATTTTTGCTCAGGTCATAATCCCAGGATCTTGGGATCAAGCCCAACATTGGGCTCTGCACTCAAAAGGGAGATGGCTTGAGATTTCTCTCTCCTTCTGCCCCTCCCCCTGCTTGCTGTTGCATGCTCTCTTTCTTTGTAAAGTAAATAAATCTTAAAGAAATATTGCTCATAACTGAAAAAAATTTTTTTTTTTCAGTTATTGCTCATAACTGAAAATGGAATACATTTTCCATACAGTCTGTATTTTATGAGTTTACATGATGTTTTTTTCTGTGGAACAGAAGACAGAAATTAATGAAAATCTTCACTGTGTGGTAGTGATTAATCAATCTTAAGTGGTGGAGATAAAGACTAGTTTACTTTTAGGATAGTTTATGTAGGAACTAAGAAGTATGACGTAATCAGGTTCTTGGTCTAAGACTGATGGTAACTCTCAGAAATTTTGCACTAGAATCTGGGGAGTCATGTAGGTCATATGCTAAGGTTCAATGAATGAAAAGTGGATGGTAGGTTTAAAGAAGTTTATGTAGTTAGCATTTGGGGAGCTAGGTGGAGTATTTTTTATAGTGTTGAAACGGGGTTGAAGACTGGGAAGTTAAACAGGTTGTGTTGTGAAAGGGGCTTTTATTCTACTCTGTTACATGATCAGGATCCCTAGTATAGATTAGGTTGATGTAACAGGAGGATCCTTTGGGAACTGATGTAAGATGTTGTAAAAATTAGAACTTTTGGAAAAACCAATTCAAAAACCTACCTGTTTGGTCAGTTTGAAAAAGAAGATAAAAAAAGATAAAAGGAATTAGCTTAATAGCTTAAGCTTATTAGCTCCAAAATAAAACATTTCTATTTTTTTTTTTTGATAAAAAGTATTTATCACTCAGTAGTTAAGCCTTAGAATGACCTATGAGACTATTAGAATAACTACACTATCAGTGTCACGTTTAGAGAGTTAAAATACATTTGAATTATTTTATATTTCACATTATTTTGAGGTAGGTTTTTGTGGTATGTCTCCAATGTGAAAAGTTGATGCTTAGGAACTGAGAGGGGGAAATAAAGCTGAATAGGAGGCTTCAGTATTAACAGTTTCCCAAATTTGAATTCTCTAAGTCTTTGGTAGCATATTTGAAAACCTGATGTTTGAGACAGTAATGATCACCAGAACTACAGAGTACTAGATTACTTGTATTAGGTAACCCAAATGTAAGATGTTACAGCTTTTTTTTTCAAGATTTTATTTATTTGACAGAGAGAGACACGGCGAAAGAGGGAACACAAGCAGGGGGAATGGGAGAGGGAGAAGCAGGCTTCCTGCCAAGCAGGGAACCCAATGTGGGGCTTGTTCCAGGACCCTGGGATCATGACCTGGGCTGAAGGCAGATGCCCAACAACTGAGTCACCCAGGAACCCCTAGATTTTACAGCTTTAATCAGACTGTCCAAATCTATATTCAATTTTCATTAAGTGACTTGTATTTTCATTGGCTTCCTAATCAAATTTGAAAGAGATCTCTGACCCCCAAAGTATTAATATTACTTTGGTTTTACATATGAACACTGGTAAACATTACATGGATTTGTTTTGCAGGAACAGATTCTGTAAATTTTAGTGGATTTAGGAAGGTGGAAATTTATGGAAAAAAAGTTCTGTATAGTAGCTATTTCAAAATTAGAATTAGAGGGGTGCCTGGGTGGTTCAGTGGGTAAAGCCTCTGCCTTGGCTCGGGTCATGATCTCAGGGTCCTGGTATCGAGCCCTGCATCGGGCTCTCTGCTTGGCGGGGAGCCTGCTTCCCCCCTCTCTCTGCCTGCTTCTCTGCCTACTTGTGATCTCTCTCTGTCAAATAAATAAATAAAATCTTAAAAAAAAAGAATTAGAGGGCCAAGAAGGTACAGCAATTATTGACCTGTCTAGATTATTAAAATATTTAGGGGAGTTGAACATGTGAATTAATTACCATTTCCTGGGATTAGTGTTTAGAAAAGTATTGACTGAAAATTAGGCGGAAAAGGTGGGAGGAAAGGAATGTGGCAGATTTTAGGATTATAAAGCATATACTCATTCCACAAATACATATTGAGTGTCCACTATGTGGTAGGAACTATATAGCAATAGAAAAAGGATATGCCTCCACACAGAAATAACTCATAGTCCCCTTAAGGAGCATACCATGATAAAAGCCACATTAAGTTGACCTCTAATCCCATGCTCCATGGTTTATGAAAATGATCTAAAATTAATGAAACAGGTTTTTTTTTTTTTGCATATTTTGCTGTCTTTATTTTTTACCCATCTGCAATGTAGTGAATGGATTTGTAGCATATCATTGGGTTTGGATCTGTTTGATTTGGCTTTGCTTGTGTTTTTGTGGAATCTTGTAATAGTATGCAGAAGTACTCACAGAGATATTATGTGCCTTGTGCACAATAGAAATTTGAAAACCTTGTCATCTAAAAATTTTTACTTTTAGAAATGGGACACTTGGGTGGCTCAGTTGGTTAAGCGTCTACCTTTGGCTCAGGTCATGATATCAGGGTCCTGGGATAGAGTCCCACATCAGGCTTCTTGCCCAGTGGGGAACCTGGTTCTCCCTCTGCCTGCCGCTCCTCCTGCTTGTTTCTCTCTCTCTGACAAATAAATAAAATATTTAAAAAAGAAAAAGTATTTTACATAGGTTGAATGTGGTAGAAGTCAATTTTTTTTTTTCCTGTGGAAAATGGTCCTATTCTTTGTGCTGTACAAAGATCTGGGATATGTATGGGAAATAAAATATGGTTAGTATTAACCAAATTCTATGGTGAGATGAAAGCAAAGGGCTTAACTTGGAAACTTGGAAGCAAATTACTGTGAAACAGGTGAAGAAATCTGGAGAACTTTCTCTTTTCACCTTTTAGTAAAGTGCAAAGTGACTATTTTACGTTCAGAAATATGACTAGTAGATATGGTATAGGAAATTTTGATTGTATTCTTATAAACTAGCTGTGTTTTTGAAACAATTAGAATGCCACTAATTTTTCTTTATTCTCTGTATGTAACAAATTTCAGACCACCTGAAAGTTAATTCCATTGAATTTTAAGTTCTAAACTCTACTTGGAAACACTCCTATATTTAGGCACTTGGTTTTGGTGTGTGTATGTGTTAAATATGAACAAAGAACCAACTATAAAAAAAAAAACAAGAAGGCAATTTACAGATAGCATGCAGGATTTTAATTGGGCTCAGGGCTTTGTCATTTGCTTTTCTTGCTAGATCTGAACTGAATTTTACTTTCTGCCAAGTACTAAACAATAATTCTTGTGTTGGACTCCTCAAATGGTTACTTTTAGGGCCATTTGTCATATGCTTCTTACATTGCACACTTGAGGATTTTTATATCTAGTTGTCATTGCTGATGATTTGGTGATTATTTTGGTAGTTACACGAAGAAGACTGTATAATATTAGTTTCTTTTTAAATTTATATTTAAAAATTTTTTTTGGTAATAGTTTCAATTAGGGTGGCCATGTAACTCCATCATTCAACTTTGGACACTTTTTAAAAAAATTTTTTTAAAGATTTAATTTATTTATTTGACAGAGAGAGATCACAAGTAGGCAGAGAGGCAGGTAGAGAGAGAGAAGAGGAAGCAGGCTCCCTGCTGAGCAGAGATCCCTATGCCGGGCTCAATACCAGGACCCTGAGATCATGACCTGAGCTGAAGGCAGAGGCTTTAACTCACTGAGCCACCCAGGCACCCCTCAACTATTTTTAATTAGGCTCCATGCCTAGTGTGGAGCCCTACATGGGGCTGAACTTAGGACTCTGAGATCAGCACCTGAGCTGAGGTCAAGAGTTGGACGCTTAACCAACTAAGGCATCCACGTGCACCCTCCACCCAAGTTGGGCACTTTTGAGAGTGAAAAGGATTGATATTACTTAAGATTAATCCAAGACTGGCTCATACTAAGAAACTGTCATTATGTAGGATGCTTTTGACGGCAAGTAACAGAAAACACAACCTAAACAACAAGCAATGTATATTGATGTATATGTCCAATGGTATATATATTGTATATATGGTGTATATATTTTATACACCATTGTATATATACGATGTATATTGGTGTATATATATTGGTGTATATATATTTGTGTATCCAAAAAGTCCAGTGTTTGGGAGTCCTATGGTATGATTTGGTGAGGGCTCTTTGTTTCTCTATTTTCTAGACTCTGACTTCTATGGCTGGCTTCCCTTATAATTGTTGGATGGTTCCCAATAGCAATGTGGACTATATTTTTCTTTTATGAGTAGCAGGAGAGAGAAGCCTGCTCCTTCCATAAGCATAGAATGAATTTAAGCCTCATGATTATTATATGCTTCTGAACTAATCTCTGTGACAAGAGGAATGTCGTGTGTTGATTGTCTTAGATATAAGATACTTGAATATCACTGAGGCAAGAGCATGGATTACTCTGATATTCTTTGACTAGTCAGAGTCCATTCAGAAAACTGGTGTAGGTCAGTCTGCTTAGGAAAGCAAGACACCTAAAGGAAGGAGAAGGGAATGGATGTTTGGGATAGAACGGATGTTCGGGAAGCAACCACAAAGTTCAGTGTGAAGTCCAGTGTCATTGTTTGCATTTTCCCATAGATATCTTTTACGGAGTTTCTGCAAGAGTCTAACATAATGCAGATGTGTTTTCCTTCTAGTTAGAATTTGTAGTATAAAATGACTTAGTAGCCTGGCAGGGGAAAAGGAGAAGAAAATGTATCATTCCATTTTTCTTTTTTTTCTATAAGACTGTAGTAATTGATGATCATCTTTTTTGTTTGTTTAAACAGACTAATAGGGATGCCAAAGGAAAAATATGATCCTCCAGATCCTCGAAGAATTTATACCATCATGTCAGCAGAGGAGGTAGCCAATGGGAAAAAATCTCACTGGGCAGAATTAGAAATCTCGGGTGAGTGGAATCTGAAGCATTTAATCCAGGATATTAATAGCAATAATGAACACAAATTGATATTGTCATACTTATTTCTTTGTTGTACATTTTAAAATAGATGAACTAATTGAGAAAATACAAGATGCAGAAGTACTAGTGTTTAATTTACTCGTGACTAAATATCTTTACTTCTGTTCATTCTTTTGAGATAATACCTTGGGCCAGGGTTGGCATCTGTAATTGAGGACATTGGGAATTCAGTTTCTGAGTAAACTAGGTTCTTTGATATACTAGATTTGTTTTGGCTATTGCAGAGTAATTATTTTTGCAAATTGAAATCTTTGCAATTCTTCTGTCATCCTAGTGTTGGCAGAGTAGGAAACCTAGAGGCTATTGGTTTATTCTACAAATAACTAATAACTATGTTACATGACCTTTCATGTTTAGGATTTGTTAAAATAGAATATAATTTCTAAAAACTTACAGCCCCAGTCTACTAGTGAGAAAAAAAATCAGACAAACCCAAACTGAAGGACATTCTACAAAATACCTAACTAGTAATTCTCGAAATTGTCAGTCATGAAAAACAAGGAGAGACTGAAACTTTGTCACAGACTGGAGGGAACTAAGGAGATATGATGAAATGCAAAATGCTATCTTGAATTGACTCTCAAAACAAAATAGGTGTAAGAACTGGTGAAATCCAATGAAATCTGTAAATTAGTAATGTAACAATAAAAGAAGTAATGTATCAATATTAGTTTCCTAGTTTTGACAGATGCACCATGGTAATATAAGAAGCTAACATTAGGGGAAAGCTGGATGAGGTGTATATAGGAACTCTATTATCTTGGTAACTTTTTTGTAAATCTAAAATTATTATAAAGTTAAAAGTATTAAAAATAGAATATAATTACTGTCTTTTATGAATTGGTACAATACAGATAGTATGTAGAATGGTTTTTTCCTCCTGTAGGCTTTCATTTGGAAGCGTTAAACCCAAATAGCAAGAATTACCTGTACATTTAGCTAAAAGGTAACTGGGTGGATAGGTGAATGGTAATCAGCAGAATGAATATGAGTAAATCCTAATGGATTAACCCAGGGTTTCTCAACTTGGCACTGCTGACACTTAGGGCCAGATAGTTCTTTGTGGTTGGGGCATGTTGTGTGCACTGTAGGTTGTTTAGCAGCATTCCTGGTCTTTACCCACTAGATGCCAGTAGTGCTACTCTCTCTGTCTCTTTTTTTAAAGATTTAATGGGCATTAATTTCATGGTAGACATGATATTAGAATTTTAACAATGAAGATAGTTATTCAACAATTTGGGTCCTTAATATGATAGTTTTCCATAAATATGTTATTAAATCTATGTTAGTGTTAACATATATTACATTTAAATACATATGAATATTAACATGAGATATTACCATCTTTTAAAGAATTCCATTAAAACACACATGAGATAAAAAATTGCTGTAATACGTATCAGTGGCGATCTTAAGGACTATAATTTACATGTTACAATTTTTTAAATTGAAGTATAGCTGACACACAATGATACATTAGTTTCATTTGTACAGCATAGTGTTTAGCAGTATTCCTGGCCTCTACCCCACTAGACGCCAGTAGCATTCTTCTAGTTTTGACAACCAAGAATGTCTCCAGATTGCCAAAGTCCTTTGGGGAGTAAAATTGCCGCTGGTTGAGAACTACTTGATTAAATCCTAGGTACAACTGAAATAAGTTTCTTTTACCAGAGCCTCTCTTCACTTGAAAACTTTCTTTCCTATAAATACAAAATCCTAGTTGGCACTTTAAGCCTGCTTTTAAACAGCATGAAGGAATCTGTGACAGAAAGAACCCTGGACAGATGTAAGCTTGAGTTTACTCGTTGGTAGCTAGCATTTACTATTTGAGATTTTGTGCCCTCTCTACCTTCCTTTCTTCCTACCTTTTAACCAAAATCTGTTGCTTCAATACTGATTTAAAATTAAATTCTGTTTTACTTTTGTGAAGTTTATAAAATGATCTTCACATAAATTATCAAGATAATACACATTTTAGAGCACCTGTGACCCTGTGATTTTGCTAGGTTTATATAGCTAGTAAATGGTAAAAGTCAGGACTCTGGAATAGGCTTTCTGACGTTTTCTAATACATGTTCCACCACTGAGCTGTTATATGATGACTGATTGTTAAAGCTTAATGTGTGACCATTTCACTTGAGTATGTTGCTTTTAATGCAAAATCTTAAACCAGAGTTGTTAAGTTAATTGCACCATAAGAAAGCTGGGGAAAGAGAAGTCCTTTAGGGGTAAAATGGTTTTCTACTGCTCAATATAAGATTGGTTCTAAATCTATTACTCTTTTTTAAATTTGTAGAATAATCCAAGCCCAAATTATGGATAACTCTTGCACCGTTCTGTAGAGTATGTAAGAAATACTTTTGTTAGGACTATGCCTTAAAATAAAATTCAAGACTGTTCTATCATAAAAGCTCAAGTCAGCTCCGTGTTTTTCTTGACTGACTCCATGTCAAGCTCAGTGTTTTCGCCCTGACTCCAAGGGTCTCCTCATTATGCCACACCTCATTTAATACATGGAAGGTTGATGAGAAATAATGGTTATCAGGCAGAAGTGGCATGAAATTAAAGAAGGGCCAGGTGTGTTTGGAAGCATTCAAATAGTGTTAATACAAAATTAAATGTCAAAGATATAGTGTCTGTGTATATTGCAGTCTCTTTTAGTCTTCACTTTTTACTTCTTAAAGTTTAATCTTTGTCTTAGGCCTTGAATTTAATGCTTCACTATTTTGCCTTTTAGGTAGAGTGCGGAGCTTAAGTACATCACTTTGGTCATTGACACACTTGACAGCACTGCACCTAAATGACAATTACCTTAGTCGCATTCCACCTGATATTGCCAAGCTTCATAATCTGGTTTACCTGGATCTGTCATCCAATAAACTCAGAAGTTTACCAGCAGAACTAGGAAACATGGTGTCTCTCAGGTAAGAAAATATTACCGATATAACTTACTATATAAAATTCTACATTTACCAAGTAAGAAAATTATGGGATATTACTCTTCTTACAGGAAGATTTCCATATGTGTTTAAAAATCAAGAGATATAAACTGTCTAAATATAGTGCTTGAGTTGGCTTCCATTAAATATTTTCTTTAACTTGAAGGTTTCTAGCTAGAATGTGCTTATATTTCTTTTGACAGACATGAGGTGGGGTAGGGTTAAAATACTAAGTCTCACTTGAGGCTCAAGTGTGTGATAAGATAATTGTAAATAATTGGGAAAATATTCTGTTCTCGTAGTAACTTTTTGGAACATATATCTGTTCTATAAGGCAAAGTATACTTATATATCACAACTCTTTAAGGAAACCTTTAAAACTTGATAATAAATGGATTTATTTCTAGTCCTTCAGGATTCTTTAAGAATTTATTCATAGGAAAAAATTGTAGGTTCCTTAAGACCTTGTATAAATGTTCTCAGTATGAGCAGGGATTGCTTTTCTATGTTTATATGCTGAGAAGTAATTTTTAAAAAATTGCTGTCATATATTTAAAATTAAGCATATATATTGTTTTAGAATCTTGCTCCTCACCATCTCCTTATTATATGTTTTTGTTGGTTTTCTTATTTTTTTTTTAAGAACTTTTTAGCTATCTAATGAGGGGCTGTTTATCTCTTCTGTAGTCTGACCAAAATTTCAAAATCATGGATCTTATCTATATTATACTATTATCTGTATTTTCTAATGTTTTATTTTTAATGTTTATGTTCTGTATCAGTGATTGTTCATCATAGTATCTTAATGTGATTACAGTTACCAGTTATAAAAATTGATAAAGGTTATTGGCTATTTTTTTCTGTGGATTAGACTGGATTCAAAGATATTGGTTGTCTTTGGATACTGAGAATACCTGTCACTCTGATTTGTATCTCTTGAGCATTTGGATGAGAGAGAAAAGGGGATAGATTTAGGCTGAGAATGATATATAATTCTTACAATTTTTTAATAATCTGTGTTAGAGAATGTGTAAATTATAGAAACACTGTTTCTATTTATTTACTTTAGTTATAGAAACACTGTTAACAGTTGTGTCAGTTACACATTTTGTGGTACTTTAATATTGCACAACATTTTTGGCTTAAAAGCATAGAAATATGCCTTGAATGTAAATGTCACTCATGGTATATTAGGGAAGGTTAAGAAAACAATTGCAGATATTAATAAAGTTTTATATATTAAACTAAACAGTTTTTTTTTTTTTAAACAGGGAATTGCTTTTAAATAACAATCTGTTACGGGTTTTGCCTTATGAACTTGGTCGGCTCTTCCAGCTACAAACTCTAGGTTTGAAAGGTGAGTGATTTCTTTAAGAGATGACAGCATCAAAAAAAAAAAAAAAAAAAGATGACAACTTCTCAGTATTGAAGTGTTTGTGAGCCTTTTAAAGCTAATTTTGGTTACAGTATAGATTAGGTTTAGCATGATTTTGAGAATGTAAATATGCTTTCTTTTGAAATAAAGTGGGTCTTCATTATCAAGTTGAGTTTCAGAATTTCAGCATGCTGCCATCATTTTAACAAACTTATATAGGGAATTTTTTTTTTGTATGTTTAATTTTCTAGGAAATTCTGACATTAGAGGAGATATTTTAAATTTAACACTCTAGTTCCCCCCCTTTAAAAGGAATGACTTAGTAAACACTAGCCAGAATGACTCATGTCAAGTTTTGATAGAGTAGATGAAATAGCATTGACATATTGTGCAGGAGAGAAGAAATGATAATGGTAAAAATGAACTATACCTAACAAGTATGATTATTCTTAATAAAATGTATCAATCCAAAATATATGTTCCTTGATAATCTCATCTCAATCAGCTTGGGATGAAAGTCATTCTCAATTCATATAAATACGGAAACTTGTTATAGTTTTCTCTTATAGCATAGGAAGAAGAGTTTATTTTGAATTCAGAGGACTAAATACAGATGTACTGTATTGGTTAAACATTTTATTGTGTGCTCATGAGGAATGAACATTAACCAAAGCCTTACAAAGTAAACATTTGTATTATTTTCCTTCTTCAAAGACAATTTGAGTCTCTGTGAACATGTTGTTTGCTTTGCTTATGTCATATAATGGAGTATTAAGAATGTGCTTGAGTATGAATGGAAAGAATCCTGACATTATTGGTTGAAATGACAGAAATGGTATTAGACTTCTTTGTACAGTTAACCCTTTGTAAATTACATAATTATATGAATGGTCTGTCTTATGTTTTTAGTTTCTCTGTAGGACTTCATTGATATTTTTTATTATATATGAACCAGGGGATACTTACATCTAAACAAGGCAACTGTTGGGACATTTCACTTTATATATGCTAAATCTTATTCTTATAAAAATAGTTGAAATAACCATCCAGCTAGAGTTGGAGTGGGAACAGTTTGATTCTTTTCTATTAAATAATATTAGGGAATGGTGGTCATTTTTTATAATCTTAGATTCACGAAGTATGAAATTTATGCTTTTGTACTGATTGTAATAATTTTTTTCTATAATTTTTTTTAAGTTTTTATTTATTTATTTGACAGAGAGAGTTCACAAGTAGGCAGAGAGGCAGACAGAGAGAGAGGGGAAAGCAGGCTCCCTGCTGAGCAGAGACCCCCGATGTGGGGGCTCGATCCCATGTTGTTTCTTTTAACACCAATTAGAATAGCTGTTTTCCTCCTGCTAATATTGATGGAGAGCACATCAGTGACAAATGAATAATTTACTGTTGAACTCTGTGATTTACCCTTTGTACCATGTAATGTTCCTGAAAATGCAAATATTACATATCCTTCTGTTTCATAACTCTATTCTATGTTATCTCACATAAAGATACATTCCCATAAAATTTATACGAAGCATCAACTGAATGAATCATTCTGAATATTTATTATTTCTTCAGGCCTTCATTCTATTTTACTAGTTAAAATCTTAATCTTACAAAGTACTGTTTTTGCTGGTCTTCAGTCCTAGTGTCTTTTTGTCTACTGATTCATATTTGTTAAAATTTCTTCTTAGACCTCTAGTCTTTCAGATTAGATACCAGCTTTGCCTTGTGAACTGTAACTTAGCTTTTGTTCATGCCTATAAGTAAATTTTTTTCATTAAACTATAGTTTGTTGTATGATAAATACCTATATGTAGTCCTTTTCTCTTTGAGAATCAGTTTTTCTGGTAGTGCTACTTTCCATTCAGGTGATCTGGTATAGTAAAGCAAAGGACCTTTCAGAATGAAGGAAACTCAGCCCTTTCTGCCATTTTTCAAAAACTTGGGATGGTAAAAACAGGATTGGTTTTATGACGCAACTGAACAAGTAAAATGTCCCTGATGAATGGTAGCTTTATATTCTTAGGAAGGTAAAAATGGAAATAATTTCCTAATCTGTTTTAGTAGCCACGTAGTGGTACTTTGTGTCTAGAAAAGGGGAGGAAGTAGAGTGGAGCATTTAAAATGGCACTGTGATGTATTTAAAAGAAGCAGTGAGAATGCACAACCTCTGAGATGCCATTTTGTCTTGAAACTGAAAAAAGGAACACCCCTTTCCTATTTCCTTGTCTTCCTCTGAAGCACAGATAGGGAAATATTGATAATAATAAGTTTGATCATCCTGGACTAACAAGCTAATTTCTAGAAATTCTATTTTGACATTTGAGGAGTGTGTGTGAAGGGTATGGTATTTGGGAAGCTAGATAAGAAGGCCAGTTTAAAAACTACAGACTTGGCCAGTCAAGTAATTTGGAAATGTTCTCTTAAGTCACTTAAAAGAAAAATCCAGTGTGTATTACTTTTATAGAAGAAGTAAAAGCAATGATTCCATAGTTTTTTAAATAATTTAGAACTCATGTCTTAAGATGTGAGGCAATACTTTTTCTGACATATAGGCCAAAGAGTTGTCCTCACGTATTAAACATTGAAATGGCAGGTTGTAAACTATTTAGAACTTCAGCAGTTGTGAAGATTTCTAGCTTTCTTCAAAGAATTACTTATCTCCCTTAAAATAAAATGGACCATGGCAATAGAAGCTTCTTTTACTTGTGAAATTTTTTATTCATGAAATATAATATAAAAGAATAACATTTTTATATTCATGAAATTAAAAAGAACCTACATTTTAAAGAAAATAAGATGAATAACTGGATTCAGATGGATAACTGCAGTACCTTTTTAAGAAATGCACTTTGAAAATCTGTTGTTCGTATAGGAGGCAAAGTACTTATTTTCTGTATTCTAAAATGAGCTTCTAGAAATTGGTAAGAGAGCAATCTAGTAGACAGTATATAAGACATCCTTTTATAAGTATATAAAAGGATATACACAAGGCTTTAAGAGATAGGAAGTTCATCAACTTATGCATAATAACAATGTAAATTGGAACTATACTCAGCTTTTACTTGTTAGATTGGAAGAATTCCAAAAATCTGTTAAAGTAACTGTTGGTGAGATTATGGGAAATAGACACAATCACACCTCATTGGTGTAGATCCCCTGTACCTTATAATTTTCCTGTGTGCCTTTTCATGGATACATTTTCATCCCTTCTCTCAGAGGTTACTACTGTCCTGAATTTTGTATTAGTTACTCCTTTACTTTTCTTTCAATTGAACAACAGATATTGATGAGCACCTACTATGTGCCAGATGCTTGGGCAATATATGTAACTATTACCAGTGTTTTAACATTTATGTAAATAAATGAAATCCTACTGAAAAAATTTTTCTGTGACTTGCTTTTTTTCAGCTTTATGTTTTTCTGATTCAGCCATGTTCATGCATGCAATTGTAATTTAATTGCTGTGTTGTACTCTGATATATTTATTCATTCCACAGTAGATATTTAGATTATTTCTCCTTTCATTGACTAATATAAGCAATGCAGCCATGAACATTCTGGTATGTATCTCTGATAGATTTCCTAGTTGGGTTGTAGAGATCTGCTTTTACTTCCTTAGCTTTATTAGGTAATGCCATAATGTTGCACTCTCAAAAGTAATAACAGTTTTCATTTTTCTGTCTTCTCAACACATAGTATTGTCAGCTTTTTAAAGTTTTGTCTTACAGAGTGTGAAATAGTTTCTAGTTCTCTTAATTTGTGTTTTCCTAATTGCTAGTAAGATTGAGCACTTTTTCATATATTTATTGGCCATGTTTCTTCTTTGAAGTTGCTATTGATGTCTTTTGCTCATTTTCACTTGAAGTATTTATTTATAGGAATTCTTAAGTTTTGTATGTTTTGTATTGTAAATGTCTTCTACTCTGGCTTTTCGTTTTCTTAGGTATCTTTTAATGAGTAGATTTAATATTTTTATTGTAGTTGAATTTAAAAATCTTTTCTGAAGTCATAACTTGTAAAAGAAATCCTACTCTATCCCATGGCAGAAAAATGGTTTTCTGTATTATTTCCTAAAAGTTCTGTAAAATTTTACTCTTCATAGTAAATTCTCTCATGTGTTTGAAATGAAAAAAAATTAATTGAGGTATAGTTGACATATTAGGTTCAGGTGTACAACATAGTGGTTTGACAGTTGTGTGTGTGTATATGCACACATTACAAAATGCTCACCATATTTAGTTACAACCTGTCACCATACAACATTATTGCAATATTATTGACAGTATTCCCTATGCTGTACTTATCGCCATGGTTCATTCATTTTATGATTGGAAGTTTGTACTTCTTAATCTCCATCTATTTTACCCATTTTCCCCCACCCTGCCATCCCCCTCCCTGCTGGGAGCCACCCGTTTGTTCTCTGTAAGAGACTGTTTAGGTTTCTGTTTGTGTGTGTGTGTATTTAAAGGATTATTTAAGAGCCTGAGTGTGAATGGGGGGAGGAGCAGAGGGAGAGAAGTAGACTCCCTGCTGAGCATGGAGCCCTATGTGGGGCTGAATCTAATGGCCCTAAATTATGACCTGAGCTGAGACCAAGAGTCGGCTGCTCAACTGACTGAGCCACCCAGGCACCCCTGTGTATGTTTGTTTATTAAGTAAGTGCTAAGCCCATCATGAAGTTCATACTCATGACTCTGAGATCAAGAGTTGCATACTCCATGGACTGAGCCAGCCCGGTGCCCCTTTTGTTTTTTTAGATTCCACATCTGAGTGAAATTATATGGTATTTGTTTTTCTCTCTCTGGTTTAGTTCACTTAGCATAATTCCCTCTAGATCCATCCATGTTTTTGTAAATGGCAAGATTTCATTCTTTTTTACGGCTATTACTTCATTGTATATATACCTATACCACATTTTTATTCATTCATCTGTCAGTGGATACTTGCATTGTTTCCATATCTTAGCTGTTGTAAATAATGCTGCAATAAACAGGGAAGCCGTATATCTTTTTTAAGGTCCGTTGATTTTTTTTTTTTTTTTTGGATAGTTGATGTTACATTAGTTTCAGGTGTACAACTTAGTGAGTCAACAGTTCTCTAAGTTATATTGTGCCCACCACAAGTGTAGCTACCATCTGTCCCCAGGTAACACTATTTAAATACCCTGGCTGTATTTCCTAAAATGTACTTTGTACTCTGCTAACTTAATTCATTCCATAAATGGGAGCCTTCACCCATTTTGTCCATTGGCAATTATCTGGTACCCATCACTTTGTTCTCTGTATTTGTAGATCTGATTCTGCTTTTTTTGTTTATTCATTTGTTTTTGAGTTTTAGATTCTGCATATAAGTGAAATCATATGACATTTGTCTTTCTTGAACTTATTTTGCATAGCATAATACTCCTAGGCCCATCCATGTTGTCTGAAATGACAAAATATCATTTTTTATGTCTTAGTAATATTCCATTGTGTGTGTATGTAAACGTGTATGTACATATATAAACACATATGTACATGCACGTATACATACACACTACATCTTCTTTATCCATCTGTGGATGGACACTTGGGTTGCTTCCATATCTTCACTATTGTAAATAATGTTGCAATAAACATAGGACCACATATATCTTTTTGAATTAGTGTCTCATTTTCTTGTAAATACACAGAAGTGGAATTACTAGAGTGTATTGGGTTTCTATTTTTAACTTTTTGAGGAACCTCCATACTGTTTTCCATATTAGATATACCAATTTACATTCTCACCAACTGGGTTCCCTTTTCTCCACAGCCTTGTTAATACTGGTTATTGTCTTTTTTTTTTTTAAAGATTTTATTTATTTATTTGACAGAGAGAGTTCACAAGTAGTCAGAGAGGCAGGCAGAGAGAGAAGGGGAAACAGGCTCCCCACTGAGCAGAGAGCCTGATGTGGGACTCGATCCCAGGACCCTGAGATCATGACCTGAGCCGAAGGCAGAAGCTTAACCCGCTGAGCTACCCAGGCGCCCCCTGGTTATTATCTTTTGAAACTAGCCATTCTGACTGGTGTGAGGTGCTATCTCATTGTGGTTTTGATTTGCATTTCTTTGATGATTAGTGATATTGACCATCTCTTCATGTGTCGGTTGGCCCTCTGTATGTCTTTGGAAAAATGTCTATTCAGGACCTCTGCCCATTTTTAATCAGATTTTGTTTGGTGTCGATGTATATGAGTTCTGTGTATATTTTGGATATTAACCCTTTATAGATACAGCATTTGCACATATCTCCCATTCATTAAGTTGCTTTTTTGATCTGTTGATGATTTCCTTCACTGCGCAAAATCTTTTTAGTGTGATGTAGTCCCAGTTAATTATTTTACTTAATTTTGTTTACCTAAGGAGAGTCACAAAGATATTAAGACCAATGTCCAAGACTTGACTGTGTATGTTTTCTTTTAGGAGTTTTATGGTTTCAAGTCTTACACTGAGGTTATTAAACCATTTTGAGTTCATTTTTGTATATGGTGTGAGAAGTGGTCCAGTTTCATTCTTTTGCATTTACCTGTTGCATTCCAATACCATTTTGGAACTGATTTTTTAATATGATACGAGGGGAGTGATGTAGTCACTTTTTTAATGAATAATCAACTGTCTCACTGTCATGTAGTAGATAGTTATCTCTTTTCCCACTCATCATTGGCAGAGTCACCTGTCATCTATGTCAGTCTTTTTTTGGATCTCCACTTTGTATATCCAGAAGTCAATTTGTCTAATCTTGGACTAATTACTACATTATCATAGTCATTATTATGGCTTTATAGTAAGACTTGAGATCTGCTTTGGGAATTCCCCTTACATTTTTCTTTGATAGGGTCTTCACAGTTTGGCTGTCTTGGATTCCTCATGCATAAGAAGCAGCTTGTTATGTTTAATAAAAAATGCTCTTGGGACTTAGGAATTGCATTGGATGTGTAGATCAATTTAGGAAGAATTGACATCTTAATATGTTTTCTTATCTGTGAATTCTTTTTTTTTTTTTAAGATTTTATTTATTTATTTGAGCGGGAGAGTGAGCAAGAGAGAGGACACATGAGCAGGGGGAGTGGGAGAGGGAGAAGCAGACTCCTTGCTGAGCAGGGAGCCTGACGACGGACTCAATTCCGGAACTCCGGGATCATGACCTGATCCAAAGGCAGAGGTTCAACTGACTGAGCCCCCTAGGCATCCCCCTTATCTGTGAATTCTGGCATCTTCTCCATTTATTTAGATCTTATTTAATGTCTTTAAAATTCTATAACTTTCTGGACTTTTGCTCAGGCATATGTTGGATTTGTTTCTTAGGAACCTTATACTTTTTTTTCCTATTACAATTATTTATAAAGTTTTTTTTTTCTGCCTATTTAGCTGTTGTGGTATAGAAATACAAGTAAGAAAAAAATTGATCTGTGGTAGGCTTTCTTGGTTAAATTTTTATCTTTCAGAAAATTTACAAAGTTTTTCGGGTTTTATATGCAGATAATCATTTCATGTGCTGATGACAGTTTGGTTTCAAACTCTTACATGTTTCTTATTTTGATGTCTGACCAGAATGTTTAGTACAGTGTTGAGTAGAAGCATTAACACTGAATGAGCATGTTTCTATTCCAAATTTTAAAAGAACTACTTCTAATATTTTTCCATATTTGCTTTATATTTTTGATAAAACACATTTTTTTATTTTCTAGAAGTTTTCTTCTATTTCTGTTTTGCTAATCTTATGCGAGTGCTGAATTTTATTAAATGCTTCATCTATTGTGGGGTAATTTTCTCATTTCATAGGTTGAGTTAATTATATCTATACATTTTTTCCTATTTATTCATTTTTTTAAAGTTTATTTAAGTAATCTCTACACCCAATGTGGGGCTTGAACTCATGACCCTAGGATCAAGAGTCACATGTTCTTCTGACTGAATCAGTCAGATGCCCCCATTTTTTCCAGTTTAAACTCACTTGCCTTACTGAGATAAATCCAACCCAGTGCTTCTATATGCTGGATTTATTTTGATAATAATCTGTCAAGGACTGTGAAGGCCCTAAGATTTTACCCTACTAATAAGCTAATAAGTTAGGCAATTATCGTTTCATGGGTAGTGGCAGAAGACAGTGAGATTCCTGGGTCAGAGACAAAGAATGTTAACACTTTAAGCCACAAGATAGGCCCAGACATATGCTATGTACACAGAGAGTTTGCGTTGCAGCTGAGTAGTTCATGTCCAACACTCCAGCACTTTTCAAGCAAGCACCAGATAATTGTAGTAAGCAGCAAAAAGCTAGTTCTGATTCCCCAGGGGGCAAAAAGTTACATGGAAATATTGCTATGGTTGCCTTAACCTATTTAGTTGGCTATATAACTAGCTACAGAAACTTCTCAGTATCAAACTCATAGTCCTCAGAATCTGTCACACTCACTAAGAATGAATAGGGAAGCACAGGTTCCTGGTGGACTGCCTCTCCCAACAAAAAAAATTGTTAGGAATTTTAAACATATGCTCATGAACAAGACAGACCTAAATAAGATTCTTAATTGGTTTTCTTAAAGAATCTGTGTAAGATTGAACTGATATGTTCCTTGAAATTTTGGTTGAATAATTCTATAAAACTCATTGCCAGTTGTTTCTTTGTGGAAGATATTTAAGTACCACCCCAATATATTTGTAATTTTAAGAACTATTGAGGATTTCTAATTGTTAATGAGTCAATTTTGTTGGACCATATGTGTACTATTGGAATTTGCTAGCTTTTTAATTTTTCATATTTATTTGCATGAAAGTGTTTATAATATTATCTTGATATATTTTTAGAGTGTTCTGTTTATAGCTGTATCACCCCTCTTCATTTCTAAGATTGTTTATTTTTGCTATTTTTTTTCTGATGTAGCCTCCCCAGGGATTTGTTAGCTATGTTATTTTCATTGAATCAATGTTGTCTTTTATTTTTCCAAAACTGGTTCATTTCTGTGTTTATTCTGTTTTGTCTAGATATATATTTTCCTTTTTTCTCTTTTTAAGTTGGATATATGGCTTAATTTATACTTAGATTTTCTTATCTTATATAAGCATTTAAGTAAGGCTATAAATGTGCCTATTTGGCTATTTTTGTTGTTGTTTTTGCATCTCACAATATGAAGTATTTTCATTTTTGTTTTTGCCTAAAGTACTTTTACTACTTTTTGGCCTAAGTACTTTTAATATAGGTTATCATATCTTCTTTGACCCATTAGTTATTTAACACTTCCATTCATACATGATTTTAAATATATCTTTTTTTATTGTTAGCATTAAAGTTAACTGCATTATAGGCAGTTAGGATAACCTATATGAATCCATTCTTTGACATCTGTTGATTCATACTTTATGACCTAGTATATGATCAATTTTTGTAAATGTTTTACTCCATCTGAAAGAATATTGTTTTTCTAATTATTGGGCATGGATTTATATATTGTCCATTAGATCAGATTTGCTCAGATTTTTTTATATCCTTACAAATTTTTGACTCTGCTCTTTTAGTAATTAAGGTGATTAATGCTAAAATTCCCCTAAAATTGTGGATTTGCTCATTTCCCTATGTAGTTCACACAGCTTTTGCTTTATATCCTTTGAGATTATTTTATTAGGTATACCAACTACACCTATATATTGCTGTATATTTACCGTATTGTATTTATTGCTATACCTCCTTAGTGAATAGAATCTGATATTAAGTAGTGAGCCTCTTCTCCCTTGTTAAGTATTTTCATCTTATGGTCTGTGTTGTCTAATATTACAGCTGTGCAGGTTTTCTTTTGGTTAATGTTTGTCTAATATATCTTTTATTATCTGTTTACTTTTAGCCTTTCTGTGTACTCATGCTTAGGTGTATCTCTGACAAATAGTATATAGCTGGACTTTGCTTTTTTTTTTTTTTAAGATTTATTTATTTATTTGAGAAAGAGTGTGTGTGCAGGCAGGGGGAGGGGCAGAGGGAGAGGGAGACAAAAAGACTCCCTGCTGAGCAGAGGGGAGCCCAACCGGGGACTTGATCCTAGGACCCTAAGATCATGAACTGAGCCAAAATCAAGGATCCAGTGTTTAACCAACTGACCCCTCGAGGCACCTCTGGACTTTTTAAAAATCCATTCTGACTTTATTTTGTTTTTAATGTGGGTTCAGATCAGTTGCCTCACCTATATTGTAACTATGGATATTTTTGTATTTAACTATCCTACCTTTTGATACCACTCTTTGTGGTTATGTAGCATGAGATCTCCAACTTTGTGATTCTTTTTCACATTTGCTTTTATATCCCTAGATGCTTTACATTTCCCTATGAATTTTAGAGTCAGCTTATTATTTCTGCAAAATATCCTGCTAAAATTTTTTTTGGGATTGTGATGAACACATCGATCAGTGTGAGGAGATTCAGTATCTTAATCTTGAGACTTAATATTATGTTTTCCAATCTGTTAATACAGTATATCTTCATTTATGCAGGTCTTCTTTCCTATATTTCTTTAATGCTTTATAGTTTTCAGCATGCAGATGTTATAAATATTTTGCTATATTTATACTTACTTGATATTTTTGATGCTGTTGTAAATGATAGTACTTTTTAAATTTCTACTTATTCATTGATATTATAGAATTAAGATGCAGTTGATTTTTAAATATATTGACCTGGTCTCTTGCAACATTTGTAAACTTTTACAAACTTTTAATCTGTGAATAGAGACTGTTTCATTTCTTCATTTCTGATACATATTCTTTAAGTTGTTCCCTTATCATATTGGTGATAGTATTAGGAGAGTATTAAATACATGTGATGACAATGCACGTCCTTGCCTTTTTCTCAATTTTAGGGAAAAACAGTCTCTCAGCATAAATTATATCAGTGACAAGTTTGTTGGTAGATTCTTTTTTAGGTTAAATAAATTTCCTTCTATTTCACTTCTGCTTGAAGGTTTTTGTCATCGATGCAAGTCAAATTTGATCAAATACTATGTGTGTGACTAAGAGGTGATTGTTTAACTTTTCTTCTTTATTCTGTTTATATGTTGAATTACTTAAATGATTTTCAGATGTTGAGCCAGCGTCTATTCCCATTTTAAAAATGACTTGGTCATTATGCATTCTTATTCTAATATATTGAGATATTATCTAAATATATACCAAATATATATACTAGTATATATCTAAGTATATACTAAATATATATACTAGTATGTATCTAAATATATATTATTTTGTTGAGGATTTATACATTAATGATCATAAGACATATTGTTTGGTTTTTTTTTTTTTACAATATCTTTGATATGATTTCAGAATACTGGTGACCTCATGAAATGAGTTGAAAAGTATAACTAACACTTCTTTTTTTCTGGAAGAGTTTGCATAACATTTGTATTACTTCTTTCATTAAATGATTGGTAGAATTTTTCACTAAAACCATTTGGACCTGGAATTATCTTTGTTGAAAGGTTTTTAACTACTAATTCAATTTCTTTCACTGGTAAAGGACATTGAGATTATCCCTTTCTTAGTATAGCCAATCCAGCTCTTTTCTGTTTGCATGGCATATCTTCTATTCTTTTACTTTCAGTCTACTTATGTCTTTGAATCCATAGTGTATCTTTTGTGGACAGCATAAAATGAATTATGTTTTAATCAGTTTAATCCACTTATATTTAATGTATTTGCTGATAAGGTAGGATTTTCATCACATTTTGCTATTTTCTGTGTCTTAGTTCCTTCTTGTTCCTCTGTTTCTCAATTAATGCCTTCTTTTTTTGTGTTAAATGAATATTTTCCAGTGTGCCAATTTCATTCCCTTGTTTCTTTTGCTATATTATCTTGAACTATTTTCTTAGTGATTACCCTGGGAATTACAATTAACATCTTATTTATAGTAGTCTTAATTTGGATATCAACTTAATTTCAGTAATATTAAAAAAAAACAACTTTGCACCTATAAGCTCCATTCTCTTCTCATTTATGCTATTACATTGTACATTGTGTACATTGTGTGGCCATCAACATAGATTTATCATTATTGCTGTATGTAGTTATCTCTTAGATTGAAAAGTGATAAAACCACTAATTATATTTATGCTGTCATCATAGATACCTATGTAGTTATCTTTATTGGTTCTCTTTATTTTTATCATATGTATTCAAATTACCATCCAGTGTTCTTTCATTTTGTCTTATAGGAATCCCTTTAATATTTTTTATAGGACTGATGTAGTCACAAACTCATTCAGTTTTTGTTTATCTGGGAATGTCTTAATTTTTCCCTCATCTAAGAAGGATATTTTTGCTAGATACAGAATTCTCAGTTGGCAGATTTTTTCTTTCAGCACTTTGAATGGAGAATGTCATTCTCCTACCTTTTGGCCTCTATAGTTTTTTTTTTTTTCTTAAGCTTTTATTTTTAAGTAATCTCTACACCCACTATGGGGTTCGAATCTATGACCCCAAGTTCAAGAGCTACGTGTTCTACTGATTGAGCCATTGAAATCTATTCAGTTTACTGTTCAGCTTCTGACTTGGGCACAGCCTCAAGATCAGGAAGAGATGAGAGCTTAGACTGTTTTTAGGTCTTTCCTGAGCATATGAAAACCTGCCCACATTTATGGTTTTCTAGATAACCTGGAATATGTCAGAACTTTACAAAGCCCTTATTGACATCTTACTCCCAAACTTTTCCTTTTAAGCATTTAGGTTAGTCTGTTGTTTGCCTTAGCTATTTTCATGACCTCAGACAGCCATAAGTTAGATCCTTTACCAGTAATGATTTCCACAAACATGCCCTTACACTCTCTCCCCCTTCAGGTGGAAGGCTTTTAGCACTTGGCAGGAAGAACTACCACCACACAAGTCAGATAAATGGCTAGTCTTGGGAATGAGGTTTTGAAAGGCTCTAGTTCAATCTTGGTTGCTTTGGTGGTTGCCAGGCTGCCTTGGCAGTGAGGGACCAGAAGTCAAACTCCACAAATTACTGTTCTTACCCATATTCTGCCATTTTGTTCTTCAGAAGGGGCAAATTTTTGGAGGTCCTTACTCTGCCATTTTTGGCTGAGTTTTCTATCCATTTTGTTTTGAGAGATGTGTAATATTTTCTTTCTTTCAAGGAATTTGGTCATTTTTTTCTAAGTTGGTGAACTTAAGAACAGTTTCCTTATGCCTCAAGGACTATACCTTAATTCTTTTTTTTCCGCTTATTTAATTTTTGATATTTATGAGTTGTGTCTTTTTTTTTTCTTGATCAAGTATAGGTTTATCAATTTTCTTTGTCTCTTTTTCAGAGTACCATATATAGGCTCAGTAGTAGTCTCTTGTTTTTGGTTGTAAATTTTATCAATTTCTGCTCTTTATTGTTTTTCTTTCTGGTTTCTTTGAGGTTCATTTGCTCTTTTTTTAGATTTTTTTTTTTTTTAAGATTTTATTTATTTGACAGAGAGAGATCACAAGCAGGCAGAGAGGCAAGCAGAGAGGGGGAAGCAGGCTCCCTGCTGAGCAGAGAGCCCGATGCGGGGCTCGATCCCAGGACCCAGAGATCATGACCTGAGCCAAAGGCAGAGGCTTTAACCCACTGAGCCACCAAGGTGCCCCTTTTTTAGATTCTTAATATGGAAGTTAAGTCATTGATTTTAGATATTTTTTCCAATATAAGGATTTAATACTATAAATTTCTCTCTAGTCACTGACTTAGGTTCATCTTACAGTTTTGATAATGTATTTTCACTTTAATTAAAATTCTTTGTGATTTTGTCTTTGATCCATAGATTACTTAGAAGTGTGATGTTTAATTTCAAAGTACTTGGAGATTTTCTAGTTCTGTTGTTGATTTCTAGATTTTTTTTTTATGGTCAGTATGCTCTTACTTCATTTCTTTTAAACATGTTACAGTTTGTTTTCTGGCCCAGAATATGATCTCTCTTGTTGAATGTTCATGTACACTTGAAAAGATTGTATTTTTCCTCTTTTTGAGTACAGTATTATATAAATATCAGGTCAAGTTGGTTTACATGTTTTTCTGAGCTCCATCTTTACTGACTTTACTTCTTTTGTTGATAACTAGTGGAGGAGTGTTGAAGTCTTGAATACCATTTTGCACCCTTGAAAATATTACTCCACTGTATTCCAGCTTCCATTCTTGCTAATGAATTTTATAGCCATTACCATGTTTTTTGTTTTGTTTTTGTTTTAAGTAATTATTTTCCCTAATAGGCTTTGAAGTTCTCTAGTTGTAATCAGCATTCTCTAGTTTGCAGTACAAAGTAAAATGAAATGCTTTCATATACTTCTTTGTATACATTGTGCTTCTTGGGTCAGTTTTTTCGTTTTTTTAAAAAATTATCTTTTAAAACTTTGCAGCCTTTTTCTTTTAAAATAATGCATCTTCTCACTTCTTTCCAAACTCTCTTTCTGGCTAGGACTTAGACTGTGTTTATTGTTTGTTGTTGTTGTGTGTCAGAGTCTAAAATTTCCTTTAGTTTTCTTGTTTTTATCTCCTCTGTTGCCTTTGGGTTTTCCTAGAGACCCCGAGGCTTATAGTTCTATTTACCATAATTGTCTTATTACACAGGACCAGTACTGAAGTGGTCGTAAGGTGTGGAAAGAGAGGAAGAGTCCTGTAGTTTTATAATTAGGTCTCAGTCTTTTAATGGGCCTTTGAGTTAGATATTCCTTCCTACTCTCTCTGCCCCACATCAGGCTAGAGGGGGCTGGAGTGTCAGGTATTTACTTGAGATTAAATGGTAAAAACTGACCTGATTATATTCTGGTAAAATAGTTTTCCTTTAATGCAGGACTTGTTTGTTTGTTTTTTGTTGTTGTTGTTGTTTTTGACAGAGAGAGAGAGAGAGAGATGGCAAGTAGGCAGAGAGGCTGGCAGAGAAAGAGGGGGAAGCGGAAGCAGGCTCCCCGCTGAGCAAAGAGCCCCACGCAGGGATTGATCCCAAGACTCTGAGATCATGACCCGAGCAGAAGGCAGAGGCTTTAACCCACTGAGCCACCCAGGCGCCCCAATGCAGGACTTGTTAAGGAGAGCATTATTCCCCGCCTCTATCTCCCACTCTCCCTTTCCCGCCCAAAACACAATGGGAATTTTTCTTCAGTCTTTATATTAAAAAACCTAGTGGGGCTCTTGGGAATAAAACTCAGGGAATTGTTGGAGGCTCCTAAGATTGGGTCCCTTTGATTTTTTTTTTTTTTTTAACTCTTAAGCTAATTTTCTCCAAGCCTCCAGCAATTTGTCAATTATGACTTAAAGTGTGCCCACTTATACTAGTTCCATTTCTGGGCTTCTGTATCTGGACTTTTGCTGCCATTCAGCTGTGATTCTCTACATCTGCTTGTTTGTGTTCAGGGCAGCAGTTTGCCTTATGACTTCAGTTGCGGGGACAGGAGTGTACTAACTTCCAAGTTCTTTATTGAGCCAGAGACCAACTCCTGTTCTTTATTTCTAGAGCTCCAATTTAATATATGTTAAGATTTCATATCTAACTCACATATCCATTACCGTCTCCTACTTTATATCTTTCTGACTCTTGGTGATGCATTTTCGGTAGTTTCTTTGAATGTGTATTTTCTGTTCACTAGTTTTATTTTTAGTTGTGTCTGATGTACTGCCTAACTCATTGATCATAGTTTTTCCCCCCTAGTACTTTGAGTTATAATTATATATAGTAAAGTACCCAAATATTTTAGTACACACTGTGACTAATTTTGATAAAAAGCATACACATGTGTTTCCGCTGCCTGCCTTAAGATACAGAGCATTTTTGTTACACCAGGAAATTTCCTTTTCTCTTTCAAGTCAATTGGAAACTACCCAACCAGATTTTCACCACCATTGGACCTTTTTATACTTCTACTAGCAATATGAGAGTTCCAAGTACTCTACATTTTTCTGTCACTTTTTGGTTAATATTTTTAAATTTTAGCCATTCTGCTTAGTGTGTGTTGAAGATTTGTTTGCTTTGGTAGTTAAAATCTTTGTTTCTGGAAGTTCCATGGTTTTTGCCTTTTCAAATCTGTTTGCAAGACTGTTGTTGCATACCTATCAGCAAATTCCTCTTTTATTTCTTAAGGGAACGTATAGACTGTTAACAATAGCTTGTTTGTTTGTTTTTTTTTGATATTTGATACATCTGTACTGTTAGTACTCAGATATTCCTGATCACCATCATAAAAAAATTCTTATTTACCTCACATTTCACCAACTCATGTTTGTACAAGATTTTCTTTTCACTTGAAATGTCTTCCTTTCTCTATATGTAATATATTCTAACTAGGAAGAGAAAAATGGAGACTTTTTTTTAATGATAGCATTCATTCTTTCTCATATGGGACTGTTTGTCTTTCAGTTAGAATATTTTTTTTTTAAAGATTTTTTATTTATTTATTAGAGAGAGAGACTGAGAATGAGAGGAGAGAAGGTCAGAGGGAGAAGCAGACTTCCCGCAGAGCCGGGAGTCCGATATGGGACTCGATCCCGGGACTCCGGGATCATGACCTGAGCCGAAGGCAGTCGCTTAACCAACTGAGCCACCCAGGCGCCCTTTCAGTTAGAATATTGTCTTCAGAGATAAAGTAGAACTTATAGAGATTAATTCAGGGTGCTGAATTGTGATATTACTTCAGAATTGACTAAGATTAATATATATGTTTATATATGTGATTTTGGCAAATATAAGTTGTAGGTATATAGTATAAACAGTGAAATCTGGAAAGAACATTTTTGAAATTTTATGACTAACTTGAAGTATTTCTTTAGAGTCACATACTTTCTTTAAATTTATGTAACAGATTAAATACTTTAAAATTTATTTTATAGAATTAGCATTTATTGTGTACATTTGTCTGGTCTTAACAGTTGTAAGTCTTACAGATTTTATTTTTGTATTCTGCTTTAGGCAATCCTTTATCACAGGATATTCTCAATTTATACCAGGACCCAGATGGAACCCGAAAGCTACTGAACTTCATGCTTGACAATCTTGCAGGTAACTTTTTTTTTTTTTTAATAGAACAATATTACGCTTTTATTTTTTTATATATAATTTTTTACTAACATATAATGTATTATTTGCCCCAGGCCCATGTCTGTGAATCATCAGGCTTACACATTTCACAGCATTTGCCATAGCACGTACCCTCCCCAATGTCCATATCCCTACCCCCCCACCTCCCAGCAACCCTTAGTTTGTTTCATGAGTTTAGGAGTCTCTTATGGTTTGTCTCCTTCCCCATCCCATCTTGTTTCATTTCTCTTCCCCACCCCCCCATAACCCACTGCCCTGCCTCTCAAATTCTTCATATCAGAGCAATCATGTGATAATTGTCTTTCTCTGACTGACTTATTTCGCTTAGCATAATAACCTCTAGTTCCATCCACATCGTTGCAAATGGCAAGATTTTGTTTCTCTT
>CM052800.1:54988951-55045520 GCA_028533885.1 Nasua narica | reverse complement strand
TTGATAGGGATTGCATTAAATGTATAGATTGCTTTAGGTAGCATAGACATTTTCACAATATTTGTTCTTCCAATCCATGAGCATGGAACGTTTTTCCATTTCTTTGTGTCTTCCTCAATTTCTTTCATGAGCACTTTGTAGTTTTCTGAGTACAGATTCTTTGCCTCTTTGGTTAGGTTTATTCCTAGGTATCTTATGGGTTTGGGTGCAATTGTAAATGGAATTGACTCCTTAATTTCTCTTTCTTCTGTTTTGCTGTTTGTGTATAGGAATGCAACTGATTTCTGTGCATTAATTTTATATCCTGACACTTGATTGAGTTCCTGTATGAGTTCTGGCAGTCTTGGAGTGGAGCCTTTTGGGTTTCCACATAAAGTATCATATCATCTGCAAAGAGTGAGAGTTTGACTTCTTTGCCAATTTGGATGCCTTTTATTTCTTTTTGTTGTCTGATTGCTGAGGCTAGGGCTTCTTTTCTTTTTTAAGGGCAGGTCTGCTAGCAACAAAGTTTCATGGTTTTCCTTTCCCTTGATTTCTTTTTAAAAAAATTTTTAAAGACTTTATTTGAGAGGGAGAGAGAGAGAGAGAGAAAGCAAGCACAGGCAGGGGGAGAGAGAAGGGAAGGGGAAGAGGGAGAAGGAGGGGGAGGGAGAAGGAGAAGCAGGCTCCCTGATAAGCAGTGACTGAATCTGTGGATACAGAGATCATAACTTGAGGCAAAAGGCAGACACTTAACCGACTGAGCCACCCAAGTGCCCCAGTTTCCCCTTGATTTCTGAAGGGAAGTTTTGCAGGATACAGAATTTGTGGTTTGACAGTTCTTTCTTTCAGCAGTTGAAAATGTGCCACTTCATCTGGCTGCCATGATTTCAGAAAAGAAACCCATTGTTTCCTGATACGTAGTGTGTCTTTTCTCTTTGACGTTTATGAGATTTTTTTTTTTTTTTGGTCTTTGGTTTTCAGCAGTTTATGATGTGTCTTGGTGTGGATTTCTTTTCCCTTATTCTACTTGAAGTTTGTTCACCTTCTTGAATTTGTAGGTTTATGTCATTTACCAAATATGAGACATTTTAGCCATTATCTCAAAATACTTTTTAAGCCATGTTCTTTCTTCTCTCCTTCTGGACTCTGATGATATGAGTCACAGAGCTTTTGTTACAGTTTCACAGGTCTCTCAAGCTCTATTCATCCCCCCCCCCCCCGTTTATTTTCCTTTTAACTGTTCAAATGGAATTTTCAGATTCACTCATTTTTTTTGGTTGTCATTATTTTTGCACCCTTCCAGTGAGTTTTGTTATTTTGATTATTGTATTTTTCAGTTGAGTAATTTCACTTTGGATCTTCTCAAAAAGTAGAACTCCTTCTTTCGGCTTATTATTTTTTCACCTGTTTCAAGAGAATTTGTAATTACTCCTTGAAGCAGCTTTATGATGGCTGCTTTGAAATCTCTGTCAATTTCAACATCTGAATCCTCTTTGTGTTGGTCTCTGTTGATAGTCTTTTCTCATTTAATTTGTGATAATTCCTGGTCTTTGGTATAACCAGTGATTTTCACTTGTTTCCTGGATATTTTGAATGTTATGTTTGGAGACTCTTGATCCTTTTAAAATCAAATCTCAATTTTAGCAGGCAGTTGCCCCGTGTAGGTTTAGCATGTGGGTTCTGTCAGCTCTTCTAGGCTTAGCTGACACTCTTATCATGGGCAAACCAGGCTCATTGCTGCTGGTCACTGAGGTGGTGGGATGACTTGGCTCTCTTGGGCTCTGTTAGGTTGCCATTAGCATGATGGATTACCACTGCCACCAAGTGTGAATTTCCCACCTAATATTTGCTGTACTTCTCCTTTTTTGGCTTCACTGCCCAGAGAGATCAGGATTTTCTTGATGCCCTACTCCCTGCCCCCAATCTATTCCTCATGGGTCCAGGGCTGGTTGTAGGGCTGTCTCGCACCTGGTGTGGCATGGCATGCGTGGGAGACAGAAATGGGAGGATTACTGTTTTATCACATTTTAGGTATGATCCTGAGAGACCTATTACTATGTTAACTGCCATCTCTTCTATTCACAAGAACAGACTTCCATATTGATCCAAATTCTAGTACTGTTTCTATGACCATATATATGTATTAAACAGTCTTTATTTGATAGTTTGTCATACACTGACATTGCAGTTTCATCTTAAAAACATTAATTTTAAGTATATGTTACACATGAATATATTTTTCTCCTTGTAAAAATTCCTGTTAAGACTAAAATTTTCTTTGATCACTACCTTTAATTCCATGTCCCCTCCATGGTTAGTAAACACACTTGTAAGTTGGGTGTGTGTTCTTATAGATATTTTTATAGACATTTACATATAAAAATTGTACCAACAGAAATGTTATGACATTACTTTAATGTGTGTTTTTAAAACATTTTCTAATAAAACATATTCTGTTTTATCACTATATGTATTTAAAGATGTATTTATTTGAGAGAGAGCACATGCCTAAACTCGGGGGTGGGGGGGAGAGAAAGAGAGAGAGAATGTCAGGCAGACTCCGCTCTTAGTGTGGAGCCTAATGCAGGGTTTAATCCCAGGACCCTGAGATCATGACCTGAGCTGAAATCAGGAGTCATCTGCTTAACTGACTGAACTGCCCAAGTGCCTCATCATTATATATTTTCTAGTTGTTTTCATTCAGTATTACTTGTATAACTTTCCACCTTAGTGCACATGCATCTGTCCTTTAAAACTATAGCATAGACTTCTGTAAAATGGATATTAGTCATTTACCCTTGTTTTTGCTGTTATAAACAGTAGTGTGATGAATATCGATTTGAATGCTTCTTTAGCAGATAGGGCTGATCCCAGAAAATAGAATTGCTGAGTCACAGGGAAGTGGATGTTTAAATTTTTAAAAGATGATCCAGCTTGACCTAGAGAGCTCCCAGTTTATAGTCATAGCAGCTATATATGCAAGTATTCATATCTTACCACCATCATTAATTCTGGATATATTAAAATTTGGGGGACAACCTAGATTAAAGAAATATTTTCTTGTCTTTTTATTTTTCCTAGTTACTGGTGAGATAAGGTGTTTTTTTTCATAGGTTTCTGGCTCTTTGGATATTCTTGGTGAATACTATTCATTTTACTTATACTGATACATTATGATGTATTAATTAAAATATGTTAGTAAAGTTTTGGGAAGCACCAGAATGTCAGTATCACCTTACTTGTTTTATTTTGAGGATTTTTTGATTTCTGAATTTTTAACCATTTTCTGATAAGGAAGCCAACAGCTAGAAAGTTCCTTTATTACACTTAATTGTATTTATATATTGGGCTTCCCATTTTTTAGATAGTTGCCATAATTGGTGCATGACATTCCTGGCAGGCATGATTTTTACCAGGATTCAATATGTTGATTCAGCTGGATGGTTTGTTTGTCATCTTATGATAATCTTCATTCCTTTCCTGGCAAGATATGGACTATGCAAAATAATGTTCATTCCACGTTGTGAAAAGTATGAGTGCTAAAACATGAATCCTTTAGATAGTCTTTTGGAACACTAAAATGGTTAGAAAATGAAACTTTTAAAGACCGTAAATACTCTGGTCAAAATTTCTGTAGCTGGATGAAGATAAGAGTGTTTTGTTTTAAAGGAATACATTTCTCAGCCACTATATTCCCTGGGAAAATCTGCAAACTTGAATTTAATTATCTTGTAATTGTCAGTGTTCTTAAAAGGAAAAAATAAAAGTAAGTAGTTAAATCTTAACTTAGTGAATTTTCTCTCCTCTGGTAGTTGGGTAGCTTTTAGTTCCATGGTATTGATAACCATATCTGAGTAATTATGTTTAACCAGTGCTTTCCTTTTTTCTATATAATCTCGTTTTGCATGGGTGTCATAAAATAAAGCTTAAAATTAGGAAATGAAAGCACCATTATAAAATTCACTAATTTTTATTATGCATTCACATGGGTTTTTTTCCATTTATTTATTGACATATTGATCATTTTGAATTTTTAAATTAATATATATTATTTGGTTCAGGGGTACAGGTATGTAATTCATCAGTCTTACACAATTCACAGCACACACCATGGCACATACCCTCTCCAGTGTCCATCACCCAATCATCCCCGCCTTCCTACCCTAGTCCACTCCAGCAACCCTCAGTTTGTTTTGTCTCCCGCTCTGGTTTCATCTTGTTTCATTTTTCCCTCCTTTCCCCTATGATCCTCTGTCTTGCTTCTCAAATTCCTCAAATCAGTGGGATCATATAATAATTGTCTTTCTCTGATTGACTTATTTTGCTTAGCATAATACCCTCTACTTCCATGCATAATAACCCCTACTTCCATCCATGTTGATGCAAATGGCAAGATTACAAGGTTTTTTTTGATGACTGCATCATACTCCATTGTATATATATACCACATCTTCTTTATCCATTCATCTGTTGATGGACATCTGGGCTTTTTCCATAGTTTGGCTATTGTGGACCTTGATGCTATAAACATTGGGGTCACGTGCCCCTTTGGATCACTACATTTGTATCTTTGGGATAAATACCCACGAGTACAATTGCTGGGTTGTAGAGTAGCTCTGTTTTCAACTTTTTGAGGAACTTCCCTACAGTTTTCCAGAGTGGCTGTACCAGCTTGCATTCCCATCAACAGTGTAGGAGGGTTCCCCTTTCTCCGCCTCCTTACCAACACCTGTTGTTTCCTGACTGGTTAATTTTATCCATTCTTACTGGTGTGAGTTGGTATCTCACCATGGTTTTAATATGTATTTCCCTGATGCCAAGTGATGTTGAGCATTTTTTCATGTGTCTGTTGGCCGTTTGGATGTCCTCTTTGCAGAAATGTCTGTTCCTATCTTCTGCCCATTTCTTGAATGGATTATTTGTTCTTTAGGTGTTGAGTTTGATAAGTCTGTATAGATTTTGGATACTGGCCCTTTATCTGATACGTCATTTGCAAATATCTTCTCCCATTCTGTCAGCTGTCTGTTGGTTTTGTTGACAGTTTCCTTTGCTGTGCAAAAGTTTTTATCTTGATGAAGTCCCAGTAGTTCATTTTTGCCCTTGCTTCCTTCGCCTTTGGCAATATTTCTAGGAAGAAGTTGCTGCGGCTGACGTCAAAGAGGTTGCTGCCTGTGTTCTCCAGGATTTTGATGGATTCCTGTGTCACATTTAGACCTTTCATCCATTTTGAGTCTATTTTGTGCATGGTGTAAAGAATGGTCCAGTTACATTCTTCTGCATGTGGCTGTCCAATTTTCCCAACACCATTTGTTGAAGAGATTGTCTTTTTTTCTATTGGACATTCTTTCCTGCTTTGTCGAAGATTAGTTGACCGTAGAGTTGAGGGTCCATTTCTGGGCTCTCTATTCTGTTCCATTGATCTATGTGTCTGTTTTTGTGCCAGTACCACACTGTCTTGATGATTATAGCTTTGTAATAGAGCTTAAAATCCTAAATTGTGATGCCATGAGCTTTGGTTTTCTTTTTCAACATTCCTTTGGCTATTTGGGGTCTTTTCTGGTTCCACATAAATTTTAGGATTATTTATTCCATTTCTTTGAAAAAAGTTGATGGTATTTTGATAGGGATTGCATTAAATGTGTAGATTGCTCTAGGTAGCATAGACATTTTCACAATATTTGTTCTTCCAGTCCATGAGCATGGAATGTTTTTCCATTTCTTTGTGTCTTCCTCAATTTCTTTCATGAGCATTATATAGTTTTCTGAGTAAAGCTTCTTTGCCTCTTTGGTTAGATTTTTTCCTAGGTAGCTTATGGTTTTGGGTGCAGTTGTAAATGGGATTGACTCCTTAATTTCTCTTTCTTCTGCATTGTTGTTGGTGTATAGAAATGCAACTGATTTCTGTGCATTGATTTTATATCCTGACACTTTATGGAATTCCTGTATGAGTTCTAGCAGTTTTGGTGTAGAGTCTTTGGGTTTTCCACATAAAGTATCATATCATCTGCAGAAAGTGAGAGTTTGACTTCTTTGCTGATTCAGGTGCCTTATTTTTGTTGTCTGATTGCTGAGGCTAGGACTTCTAGTACTATGTTGAATAGTAGTGGTGATAGTGGACAGCTGTGCCATGTTCATGACCTTAGGGGAAAACCTCTTAGTTTTTCCCCTTTGAGAATGATATTCACTGTGGGTTTTTCATAGATGGCTTTGATGATATTGAGGTATGTACCCTCTATCCCTACACTCTGAAGAGTTTTTATCAAGAAAGGATGCTGTACTTTGTCAAATGCTTTTTCAGCATCTGTTGAGAGTATCATATGGTTCTTGTTCCTTCTTTTATTAATGTATTGTATCACATTGATTGATTTAAGGATGTTGAACCAACCTTGCAGCTCAGGAATAAATCCCACTTGATCATGGTGAATAATCCTGTTAATGTACTGTTGGAACTTATTGGCTAATATTTTGCATCCATGATCGTCAGGGATATTGGTCTGTAATTCTCCTTTTTGAAGGGGGTCTTTGGCTTTGGGATTAAGGTAACACTGGCCTCATAAAATGAGTTTGGAAGTTTTCCTTCCATTTCTATTTTTTGGGTCTGTTTCAGGAGAATAGTTATTAATTCTTTAAATATTTGGTAGAATTCCCCCGGGAAGCCATCTGGTCCTGGGGTATTGTTTGTTAGGAGATTTTTGATCACTGCTTCAATTTCCTTACTGGTTAGGGCTCTGTTCAGGTTTTCTATTTCTTGCTGGATCAGTTTTGGTAACTTACTATATGTCTCTAGGAATGCATCCATTTCTTCAAGATTGTCAAATTTGCTGGCATATAGTTGCTCGTAATATGTTCTTATAATTGTTTGTATCTCTTTGGTGTTGGTTGTGATCTCTCCTCTTTCATTCATGATTTTATTAATTTGGGTCCTTTCTCTTTTCTTTTTGATAAGTCTGGCCAGGGGTTTATCAATTTTATTCTTTCAAAGAATCAGCTTCTAGTTTCATTGATCCGTTCTACTCCTTTTTGTGTGTGTATTTCATTGATTTCTGCTCTGATCTTTATCATATCTCTTCTCCTGTTGGATTTAGGGTTTCTTTGCTGTTCTTTCTCCAGCTCCTTTAAGTGTAGGGTTAGGTTGTATATATGAGACCTTTCTTGTTTGTTGAGGAAGGTTTGTATTGCTATATACTTTCCTCTCAAGACTGCTTTTTTTGCATCCCAAATGCTTTGAACAGTTGTGTTTTCATTTTCATTTATTTCCATGAATTTCTTTAATTATTCTTTAATTTCCTGGTTGACTCATTCATTCTTTAGTAGGATGCTCTTTAGCCTCCATGTATTTGGGTTCTTCCTAATTTTCCTCTTGTGGTTAAGTTCTAGTTTCAAAGCACTGTGATCTGAAAATATGCAGGGAATGATCCCAGTCTTTTGGTATGGGTTGAAACCTGATTTCTGACCCAGGATTTTATCTATTCTGGAGAATGTCCCATGTACACTACAGAAGAACATATATTCTGTTGTTTTGTGTTAGAATGTTCTGAATATATCTGTGATGTCCATCTGGCCCAGTGTGTCATTGAAAGCCTTTATTTCCTTGTTGAGATTTTGCTTAGATGATCTGTTCATATCAGTGAGAGGGCTTTTAAAGTCCTCTGCTGTAAGTGTATTATTGTTGATGTGTTTCTTTGATTTTGTTATTAATTGGTTTATATAACTGGCTTTGTTAGAGGCATAGGTATTTACAATTGTTAGAGCTTCCCGTTGGATAGATCCTTTAAGTATGATATAGTGTCCTTCCTCTTCTCTTATTATAGTCTTTGGTTTAAAATCTAATTTGTCTGGTATAAGGATTGCTACTCCAGGTTTCTTTTGATGTCCATTAGCATGGTTAATGGTTTTCCACCCCCTGACTTTAAATCTGGTGGTGTCTTTGGGTCTAAAGTGAGTCTCTTGCAGACACCATATCAGTGGGTCTTGTTTTTTTTTTTTTTTTAATCCATTCTGATACCTATGTCTTTTGTTTGGGGCATTTATTCCATTTACATTCAGGGTAACTATTTACAGGTATGAATTTATTGCCATTGTATTGCCTCTAAGGTGACTGTTACTATATATTGTCTCTGTTCCTTTCTGGTCTATGTTATTTTAGGCTCTCTCTTTGTTTAGGGGACCCCTTTCAGTATTTGCTGGAGGGCTGGTTTGGTGTTTGTAAGTTCTTTTAGTTTTTGTTTGTCCTGGAAGCTTTTTCTCTCTCCTTTTGTTTTCAATGACAGCCTAGCTGGGTAGAGTATTCTTGGCTGCATATTTTTCTCGTTTAGTGATACCCATACTTTCTGGCCTGCCAGGTCTCTGTGGATAGGTCTGCCGCCAATCTAATATTTCTACTGTTGTATGTTACAGACCACTTGTCCTGAGCTCCTTTCAGGATTTTCTATTTGTCACTAAGACTTGTAAGTTTTACTATTAGATAATGGGGTGTTGACCTCTTTTTATTCATTTTGAGGGGGTTCTCTGTGCCTCTTGGATTTTGATGCCTGTTTCCTTCCCCAAATTAGGGGTGTTCTCTGCTGTAATTTGCTCTACTATACCTTCTTCCCCCCTCTTTATCTTTTGGCATACCAATTATTCTAATATTGTTTCATCTTATGGTATTACTAATCTCACAGA
Organism: Nasua narica; assembly: GCA_028533885.1. NCBI lineage: Eukaryota > Metazoa > Chordata > Mammalia > Carnivora > Procyonidae > Nasua > Nasua narica. Next base: position 55,036,874 of record CM052800.1, on the reverse strand, counting down.
TTCTCCCCTTGTGATCCAGTAGTTGTTTATTTCTCTATTTCTTAGCTTCTTTATTTTCCATTATTTGGTCTTCTGTATCGCTCACTCTTCTGCTTTTTTTTTTAAAGATTTTATTTATTTATTTGACAGAGAGGGAGAGAGAGATCACAAGTAGGCAGAGAGGCAGGCAGAGAGAGGAGGAAGCAGGCTCCCCGCTGAGCAGAGAGCCTAATGTGGGGCTCAATCCCAGGACCCCGAGACCACGACCCGAGCCGGAGGCAGAGGCCCCAACCCACTGAGCAACCCAGGCGCCCCTCTTCTGCTTTTTCAAACTTAGACTTTAGAGCTTCCATTTTTGCACTTCATTAATAGTCTTTTTGATTTTGACTTCATTAGATTTTATTTTTTTATTTCTCCAGAAAGGGATTTTCTAGTGTCTTCTATGTCTTTCTCAAACCCAGCTAGGATCTTTATAATTGTCATTCTGAACTCTAGTTCTGACATTTTACTAATGTCCATATTGATTAGATCCCTGGCAGTTGGTACTGCATTTTCTTCTTTTTTTTTCAGGTGAGTTTTTCCAAAGTTTTGTCATTTTGTCTAGAGAAGGTAGATGAATGAAGGAACAAAATGCTACAAGGGTAACAATGTCCCATTATAATATACAGTGACCAAATTAGAAGAGACTCGAAATTGGTGGGAAAAGAAAGGAAAAAAAAAAAAGAATTTTTTAAAAAAGTTTTTCTTCTTTCCTATTTTAACCAACATCTTTTTTTTTTAATTTTTTTAGATTATTTATTTGTCAGAGAGAGAGAGAGCACAAGCAGGGGGAAAGGCAGGCAGAGCAGGCAGAGGGAGAAGCAGGCTCCCTGCTGAGCAAGGAGCCCAATGTGGGACTCAGTCCCAGGCCTCTGGGATCATGTCCTGAGCTGAAGGCAGCTGCTTACCTGACTGAGCCATCCAGGCGTCCCTTTAACCAATATCTTATTTTATCAATTCCTTTTTAAAAATCTTTTAAAAATTTTCATCTTTACAGTCATATTCTATCCCTTCATTGTATTTAGCCTATTTTTTTGTATGTATGCTTTTCTGTTTTTAAAATTTTGGGATATGTTTTCTTCTAACAACCTGATGGCTGGTGAATAGAACAGAGCCATACACTAGATTTTGGGTGTGTTTTGGTCTGTTAGAATAAGGTGCCTACCAAAATTTTAAATAAAGAAAAATTTACATATATACAAAAATAAGGTAAATACGATGCAGGGATGGAATATGACTATAAAGATGAAAATTAAAATTTAAAAAAGTAATTGAGAGGATAAGTTGGTTGAAAAAAGAAAGAGAAACATTAAAAAAATGAAAAAAAAATAATGTGATCAGGCGGGAGACTAGAGCAAAGCCATACACTAGATTTAGGGTATATTTTGTTCGTTTAGTAGAAAATAAAATGTATCTCAAAATTAAAAAAAAAAGAATAAGTTATATATATATTACAAAAAATAGGTTAAATACAGTGAAGGGATAGAATATGACTGTAAAGATGCTAATTTAAAAAAAGTTTTAAAAAGGAATTGATAAGATGTTGATTAAAATAGGAAAGAGGAAAAATTTAAAAACAATAGAAAAAGAAAAAAAAATTAAGTTTGCATGACTAATGAATCATGGGGAAAAAGTCATGAATTCTATGTGCTGTATTCTCCTAGCACTGGAGTTTTGCAGTTCTCATTGATAGGTAAACTTGATCTTGGCTCGATGTTCTTGCTGATCTTCTGGGGGAGGGGCCTTTTGCAGCGAGTCTCAAATGTCTTTGCCCGAGGTGGAATTGCTCTTGCCAAGGGCCAGGCTCAGTAATCTGCTTGGGTTTGCACTTGGTAGCTTTTGTTGACTGAAAGTATTAGCTTTGGAGGATGGGAATGAATATGGTGGCCTCCCAATCTCTGGCCCTGGAGAAGCTGAGAATTCGGGGGCCCACTCCTCATTGAGCCCTCCAAGAAAAGCAGTCAGTCACTCCTGTCTCCCTGATCTCTGGCCGCAGTCTGTGCTCATCTGGCCTGTGAAGGAGCCTTTCTGTCTCTGGCACATGACTCTGTTTGTAGTCTGTAAACCCAGGCGATTCCTGCAGTGCCCTCCCATGCTGTTTCTCCTGGGAGTAGGGGGGGGGTCGTCTCCCTGGATCTGCCACTTGTCTGGTCCCTGCTCGAAGAGTAGTGGCCTGACTGTACTGTGGATTACGGTTTATGGTAACCCTGAGCTGAGAACCTACTCTTCAGCTCCATCTTTGTAGCTGGCTTCCCCGCTCCAAGTCCTAGGAGCTGTGCCACACTCAGGCACCCCTGGTCTTTCTGTGACCCTAATCGTACTGAGATTACACTGTCCCAGTGAGGATTCCGCCCTCTGCTTAGCCCCTGGTGTCACGTCCCTCTGTGGAGCAGACTTCTAAAAGTTCTGATTTTGTGCTTTGCTGCTCTATCCCTTGCTGGGAGCCAGCTGATGGAGGTTCCCTCCCCTACAGTCTATCTTCCCATATATCATGTCACATTTACTTCTCCACAGGTCCTACCTGCCAGAAAGTGGTCGCTTTTCCATTCTTAGAATTGCTGTATTCTTCTCTTTGATCTCCTGTTGAGTTTGTAGGTGTTCAGAATGGTTTCATAAGTATCTAGCTGAATTCCTGGGACCAGATGAAATTTAATTCTCCTACTCTTCCTTCTTGCTCCTCCACTCTTTTTCCATTTTAACGATATTTGAGTATTTCAGTTTATTAGTATTTTGGAACCTCGCATAGCTTTGATTTCTCAGCAGGGAAATTATCTATTTACATTTGTAATTAAGACATAAGAGCTTACTTAAGATTGTGGATTTTCTTTTTCTTTTTTTTTTTTTTTTAAGATTTCTGTTTTAGTCAGTGTCTGTGAGCAAGGGAGGGCCAGAGAGAGAGGGAGAGAATCCCAAGCAGACTCCTTGCTGAGAGTGGAGCCATGGCTGGGCTCATCCCAAGACCCTGAGCTGAAATCAAGAGTCAGGTGCTTAACTGACTGAACTACCCAGTGCCCTGATCTTAAGGTTATAAATAGGTACTTCTCATAAATACTGTTTAAGTGGAACTGCGAATAATGAGTTTTCTAATGTTCTTTTCATATGTTCATTATGTGTTTTCTGATAGATCTGCTTAAACTTCCTTTGGCTTCTAAATCTTTATATTTCAGTATTAGATTTTTAAGTCAGTTGTAGGCCAGTATAGCCGAGGAGAAAACAGAAGTTGATTTGACATTATAAAGTAAATTGTACTGATTTTAGAAGCACATTATGAAATTAACTTATGTTTAAGATTTTTCTCCCCCCCTCCCCCAGTTCATCCAGAGCAGCTTCCTCCGAGGCCATGGATTACATTAAAAGAACGAGACCAAATTCTGCCATCAGGTAAATAGTTTTTATTTTTCTTTGATTTTTTTTTTCCCCAGAAATACTGGAAATGCCATTTGGGCATTGTGATATAAATATAACAAGCCTTCATTTTATGTCCACCAGGTAGATGAGCTTCAAAAGTACTGATGGGTAGATTTGAACATATAAAACCCACATTAAGGCCATGTGTGGGAATCTCCCCTTTCTTTCACCATGATAATAGCTCTTGGTTTTACAATTATTCCTTGTAAATAAAGCCTTCCAAATAAAATAAATGAAGCCTTCCAAGTGCCTCTTCACACGGGGTAATGGGTGACTTAAAAATAAAAAATGAAAAATAATGAATTTTCTTCTGAAAATTTTAAACTGCTTAGGTACTTTATCTTTCTTTAGTGAGTAGAGAGGTAACACTTTTGAAAGAATAATTTCGACTGAGTCTGTATTTACTATATTGGAAACAAAATATGGTACCAGGCCAGTGGTATAGAAATGGTAGAGTGTGAGTGAGCACTATAAGGATATAGTTTAGCATTTCTAGAACTGCAGTAATGTGGAAAATATAAACCTTTATCTCTTCGTGGAGACTAATAATGATTTGACATAGTTTACAGTGCTTCTTACTGTTTGTTAGACATTTTAGGATTGGGAATTCTACTTTAAGTTATGAATTAGTATTTCTCCATATGCTTTCTTTTTAATCACAAGAGTAAGTTTACATTATATCTAAGTTCATTTTAAAACTAACAAATGAAAATTTTATTGTTTTAATACTCAGTTTGGATCAGTCACTGAATACTGACACATTAGTAATTTATAAAGGATAAATCACAGAACTTATTATGTACTTTTAAAGCCCTTCTGTGTGCTTTTTTTAAAGTTAGAGGATTCAGAAAAAATTACTTGCTTTGAAATTGGGAAACATAGGAAATATAACATCTTCATGGTTCTTTTGTGTTTTAATAACACTGAGAAATAACAGCATATACAGTACATTTCTGTGTCTTCCAGAGGCAGTAATTTTAAAACTACCACACTCTTAGAGTCACAAGATGAGCCTGTTTTAGGAGACACTGTGTCAGTGCTCCATTGCGAGGAAGACTTGTTTTAACAGGAGGCACATTGATGGTCTGAGTAAATGGAATACCTAAGGTTTTCTGCAGAGTCTTAACTTAGGTGGTTTTATTTTGTTTAGCCTTCCCTAATGCATAATTAATTGTCCCCTTTCTGATTTTAAAAACACCATTTTCTGGTTCTTTAATGTAACCCTTTCTTGAGCACTAGTGAACATAATCTTGAAGGAAAGCTTTCCTAATACTGTGTGCATACATTTTTATGAAGAAAAAGAACAACTGAAACATGATTTCATCAGTTGTTGAATTCTCAAAGTAATGTATTCTTGGCTTTTCCTTATTGAAAAATGAGTATGGATTTTCCTCGGGATGTGTTGTACTTTCCTAAGTAGAATCTGAGTGCTAAGTAGAGTGGCTTTTACTTCTGGTGAGCAGGGAGATGTGTATTATACTTATGATTTATTTTGTAAGAATCACTACCATGTGGTGAAAAGCTAACAGTGTACAAAATGGCCTCCAGTTTGATCCCCAGGGGACCATTGAGCTGAATTTCTCTTAATACTTTCCCATTATCTGAATCTAACCAACTTCAGTCAAGTATTATTACTTAATTATTTGGATTCCTCACCTTTTATTTAAGTGTGTGATTCACAACCATCGCTGCCCATTATGATCATTGGGGATGCTTTTTAAAGATATGAATGTCTAGACCCTAAATATACTAACCTATTTAGTCTTGAGCAGAGCCCTGGGTATGAGCACTTTTAAAAAACACTGTATAGGGCACCTGGGTGGCTCAGTAGGTTAATCGTCTGCCTTCGGCTCAGGTTATGATCCTGAGGTCCTGGGATCAAGTCCCACAAGGGGCTCTCTGCTCAGCAGGGAGCCTGCTTCTCCCTTTCCCTCTGCCTGCCACTCCTCCTGCTTGTACTCTCTCTGTCAAATAAATAAATAAATAAAATCTTTAAAACAAAAACAAAACAAAACACTGTACAGAGTGATTCTAATGGGCAGCCTGGATAGAGCATTACAGATAAAAATCAGGGCTTTTCAACTAATGTCCATGTGAATCACCTGAGGATTTTGTCAGCTTGCAGGTTCTGACTTAGTAGGTCTTTGTGGTACCAAAGAGTCTGCATTTTTGAGTTCCTAGGTGATAACCGATGCTCTGGGTCTTCAGAGCACATTTTTGGGTAGCAAGGCTATAAACTGTGTTCTCCTATTAGTTTGTTCACAGTCCTTTCATAGTTCAAGGGCATTTTAAAATAAGAATTCAGTTTCAAAAATGAAAATATGATTTGGCAAAAAGAATTCTCTTTTAACTATGTTAGTCTGTGTCCTTCTGGCTCAGAGTAGTAAGAGGCTCCCAGAAGTATTAAATAATGGGTATTTTGTCAGTAAAAATTAATGAAGTTAGAGACTTTAATGAATAAAACTAAAATTGACTTTTGTTCCACTTGTATAGAGCTTTGCTCAAAAAATTGTGTGCAAAAAATTAGCATTCTTAGAATTTGAATTTTTATTAAAATAAATTTCCTAAAAATGTAAAATATGAAATATAAGTGTAATTCTAGTGAAAGAACTTTGATGTAATGGACTTCAATGAAGTCTTAGTACATACAGTTTAACAGAATTTTGCCAAAGCCATTTCACAATGGTGATATTTGGGATAGGTTTGTGTGCCATCTGTGCTTGTGCAGGTATACATTTGATACTTCTTCTTGAATTCTTGCCTAATTTTCTCCCTTTTGTCTTTTTTTTTTCCCCTCCCACTTCTTAGCATCATTCACGGTTATGTGTTACAATGTGTTATGTGATAAATACGCCACCCGGCAGCTATACGGCTATTGCCCATCCTGGGCATTAAACTGGGAATACAGGAAAAAGGGAATTATGGAAGAAATTGTTAACTGTGATGCAGATATCATTAGTCTTCAGGTAACATATAGAAATTAATTGTCTAGAGGGCACCTGGCTGGCTCAGTCAGTGGAGCAAGCAGCTCTTGATTTCAGGGTTGTGAGTTGAGTCCCACATTGAGTATAGAGATTACTTAAAAATAAAGTCTTAAAAAAATTTAAAAAAATGGAAATTATATCATCTGAAACCTAACGGTGAACTTAATAGATCTTACTTCTGGGAGAGAGCCTGTGTTCAAAACAGAACTCAAAAGGAATTGTTTTCTTTCCTCTTAAAAAGGGCAATTTTAGTAAGCAGATAAAACATTTCCACGGTTGAACTATCTTGCTTATAAATACAGCCATCCACCTGTACTCATTTACTAAGTGAAAATAATCTCATTCATTATTCATGTTAACAGTTCATCTTATGAACAGATCACTGTTATTATTGAAAGAGAAAACTGTAGAAGGTTGTGTCTTGTAAGAATGTGAATTTAACTTATAATGGAATCTTTAAAAAATATTATTTGTCCACTGTTTCTTTTTTTTTAAAAGATTTTTATTTACTTATTTGACAGAGAGGAGAGAGATCACAAGTAGGCAGAGAGGCAGGCAGAGAGAGGGAGAAGTAGGCTCCCTGCTGAGCAGAGAGCCCAATGTGGGGCTCGATCCGAGGACCCTGAGATCATGACCTGAGCTGAAGGCAGAGGCTTTAACCCACTGAGCCACCCAGGCACCCTTGTCCACTGTTTCTTAGTGATAAACATTGTAGACATTTAAAAATATTGTGCTATAAATCATGTACTTCTGCATTGTTAAAAACTATCTCTGAAATTGACTTTTCTGTTTTTATAACACTTTATTGTAATGAATTTAACTGAAGAAATACCTTTCTGTTGAAATATGTGTTTTATTCAACACTCAACTAATAAATAGCCAAGGTTTATAGGTAGTATTTAATAACTTTTTTCTTAGCAACTTTCAAAGCATATTACATGTTTATGAAGGTATTTTAAAATTTTAAGTGTTATAATTTCATAGCTGCTTTTTAGCATAGCCTGAGAAGAAAGGTAGTACTTTTTAAATAACTTTTTGTACTAGAATAGCTTGATAATTTATGTCGTCTATGGTTCATATGACTTCCTGGGAAATAATAAAAATCTCCAAAAGTTAAATTTTCTTCTAAACATGGAGAACTGACAGAATTGCGGGGGAGGAGGAGGCAAACAAAGTTAGCTGTCTTCTTTTTCATTTAGTATTTGTAGTAATGATAGCCTCACATTCTTCCAAGTATAGTTTGAAGGATAGAAACATAATTTAAAAGGTATTTTTTTATTGTAAAGGTAATACCATAGTATAAAATGTTTATTCTAGAGAAATTGAATATTTTGAAAAAATAATGGAGGAAAACACTTATTCTCATAATCCAAAAATAGTGTTTGTGTTAAAACTTCTGAAGTATTTGTTGTATGCTTTTTAAAATTTATTTACAGATATATTTTCAAAATAAAGTTGGGATTACACTATTGCATTTAATGCACTTTCCATATTACTAAAATTCTTCAAAGACAGTTCATTGTATGAATATGTATTTATTGATTTAGCATTTTCTCTACTGTTGAACATTTAGGTTATTTATTAATTTTTACCATTATAAAATAATCTTATGAGCATTATGATATATAAATCATTATCTTGACATTTGATTATTTCATTTGGAAAGATTTATTAAAAATATTTTATGGGTCAATGAATAAAATAGTCTAACTTAAAAGTACTGGATTAACGGAAACCACTGGATGATTGGTGTTCAGGTAACTAAAAATTCCTTAAAGTAGAGCTTTTTGTTGATAGATCTTAGACTTCTCACTCTTGGGTGTCATTCCTTTCTATGCAGTTGAGAAAGAGAAATAATTTTAAAAATTACCCCTCTAAATAAAACTTAACTATTCCTTACTGCTTAGTCTATAATATGTCCAATTTTACCAGTTGTAAGGAATTATTGTATAGTAGAATGAACTCTAAATTGGAACTTGGGACTAACTAGCTGGTAAGCAAGAGAAAATCATGCAACAGTTCAGGTTCTTTAAGGTTTAAAAGCTGCCGTTATCAAATGACTACTGCTAGTGTTAAGGTAGGATAGATAATATTTGTTATGTGAATTATTTTAACTTAGTCACATCTTACACTGCTAAACATTTTTATATCTTAATCAGAGTTTTCCTTTGTCATGTCGATGACAACTTTTCTTTCACTTCAGGAAGTGGAAACAGAGCAATACTTCACTCTCTTTCTGCCAGCATTGAAGGAGCGTGGATATGATGGATTTTTTTCTCCAAAGTCACGTGCCAAAATCATGTCTGAGCAGGAGAGAAAGCATGTGGACGGTTGTGCAATATTCTTCAAAACAGAAAAGTGAGTTAAGGAAACAAAGCATAATAGTGTATACTTATGTGAAGTGAAATAAGTCAAGCGGAGAGAGTCAATTATCTTATGGTCTCACATGTGTGGAGCATAAGGAAAAACATGGAAGGCATTGTGAGAAGGAAAGGAAGGGTGAATGAGGGGAAATCAGGGGGTGATGAACCATGAGACACTGTGGACTCAGAGCAACAAACTGAGGGTTTTGGAGGAGTGGGGGTGGGAGGTTGGGCGAGCCTGGTGGTGGGTATTGAGGAAGGCACGTATTGCATGGAGCACTTGGTGTGGTGCATGAACAACTAATCTTGTAACACTGAAAAAATAAAATAAAAGTATTTGGGAAAAAAATAGTGTAATACTTCTTTAACACACAAATTAATAATTAGAAAGCAAGGGATGTAAAAATTAAAACTTGGTAATGTTACATTTCTTAGGCTATATTGGAAATAAGAATGTTTATTATACTTTATGCTTTATTGCCAAATTACACTAAAAGTTTTGAGAGTTATATACTTGAATATGTCGTATAATCATATTTCCAAATATATTTTCATGAAGTAAAATACTAGTTCTGGTGTTTAAAAAATGTAATGCCTTTTTTTTTAAATTTTTTTTTATTAACCTATAATGTATTATTTGTAATGCCTTTTAAATGAGTGGTCTGAGTTTCTTTCTGTGATTTTTGTTTTGGTAGTTGGCTTTTTTTTTTTTTTAAGATTTTATTTATTTATTTGACAGAGAGAGACACAGTGAGAGAGGTACACAAGTAGGAGGAGTGGGAGAGGGAGAAGCAGGCCTCCCGCTGAACAGAGAGCCCAAGGCAGGGCTCCATCCCAGGACCCTGGGATCATGACCTGAGCCGAAGGCAGATGCCCAGCGATTGAGCCACCCAGGTGCCCTGGTAGTTGGCTTTTTCAGAATCATTAATTTTGTCAACTTTTTTCATCCTTTTCAATTAACATTTTATATATTTAATCATTTGTCCACTAAGTGTTTACTGAGCATTTGCTTTGTGACAGGTGCTATGCTAGTCAACGTAGACATAAAGATAGACAAGACATAGTTCCCAATCCCACTCAGAGCTCTAGTCCAGTAGGAAAAGGTAATCATATAAGAAAATGAAAATAAAATAAGGTATTTATAAGATAGAGATTTGCATAGATGAGGAAGGATGGAAGATTGACACAGCTTGTGGAGCTGGAGAGTTAAAAGCTTAACTGAGATAGGACAGTGGAAAGCAGCCATTATAAAACACAGAGAAAACATGATGTGTGTTTTTTCGGAGCTGTTGATGTAGTTGATTAAAGTCAAAGGTGAGAATGTTATGAAACTGCTTACTAAAATACATAAATGATCTTGTAGAAGCCTTTGTTACCTTCTGTGCATTGGATTTAGGAAACTGCATTTCCTACTTGAGAGTGTAGAGCCACAACATAGTCAGAAATCTGTCTCCTTTTGAGTGCTGGCTGAGTAGCTCGTTGATTACAGGCATATTTAGTTATTATCTTGGGGAAAGAGAGAAGCATATTTTTTTGTCTCAGGCTGTCAATTTTAGAGTGGAAAATAAGGAATCTTCAATAGAAGATTCAAATGTATAAAATCTGATACAGGTGGGAACCCATGTTTAATAATTTGGATTTGATACTTTAGATAGGAAATCATCTACTTATAGGATAAGCATATATTATTTTCTAATATTGCTCCCTTTTTAATACCAGTTATAACAAAGCAAATTACATGTTTTTATTGATACAGGAATATTATTAGCATGTTACGTTAAGTAAACAAATTAAGTGAATTTGAAAGATACTTGACCTACTTTTTCTCATTTATTTGTACCTATTTTCCTCTTTTCTGTGAATTTTTATTTACTTTATTCTGTAATTTATTCTGTGAATTTTATTCTGTGAAGTTTTAATATAGTCTCATTTTGGCTAATAATTAGTGGATAGGCCTGCAGTATTTGAGGTTAGAATATACTGAATTCTTCTAGTTGGTTGATGATTCTTTTTATGAACTTCAGAATAACAATAGATATTACTTTTCTATACTGTTAGGCTTTCTATGGATTCTCTTACTGAATTTTTTAAAGCAACCCTCAGAGCTAGGGGTACAACTATATTCTCATTTTTATACGTGAGGAGACCAATGTACAGAAAGTAGTGTGGCTTCATAGTCAGTGCTTTTAACCATGGTGCTACATTGAATTTTTAAGTTTTTTTTTTTTTTTTTAAAGATTTTACTTATTTATTTGACACAGAGAGAGAGAGAGAGAGAGATCACAAGTAGGCAGAGAGGCAGGCAGAGGGAGGGGGGAAGCAGGCTCCCTGCTGAGCAGAGAGCCCGATGCAGGGCCCGATCCCAGGACCCTGAGATCATGATCTGAGCTGAAGGCAGAGGCTTAACCCACTGAGCCACCCTGAATTCAGGCGCCCCTGAATTTTTAAATTTCTTCTTGAGCTTCCAGTATTACTTGTACTTCTTTTTTTCCCCCCAAATATGTTTATTTTTTCAGTGTTACAGGATTAATTGTTCATGCACCACACCCAGTGCTCCATGCAATATGTGCCCTCCTCAATACCCACCACCAGGCTCACCCCACCCCCCACCTGCTCCCCTCGAAAACCCTCAGTTTGTTGCTCAGAGTCCACAGACTCTCAATACTTGTACTTCTTAAAAGTTTACCTCATTTGGAAAAATTGCTTTGAATTTGATATTGTTACCTGTATTCATATACACATTTCCTTGAAACACCATAATTGAAAGAGTACTGGTAATATTGAGATACAACATTAGGTTCTTTTTCCATTTGCCATTGTGTCTTCCCAAAGGAAGATAATATTTTTGTCATTCCCATCACAGTTTGAGAGGAAAATCTAAAATGCCTTGATAATTTACTAGAGGTAGTTAAGATTTTGAACTAAAAATTATTATCTAAGAAAACTATTATCTAGGAAACTTTAAACAATGGAGTATTTGAAAATCGAAGCTTGAATTATTAAAAATGCTGTGAATTAGTTAAAAAGTGAACACAGGAAATACTTAAGTGCATCATTTGGTTTTCTTCCATATGTCAACTCTTTTTGCCTGAATAGTAACATGGATCCACTAACATAAATACTTTGAGTATAATACCTTATTCTTTTGTGAATAGTATCAAATACTTGTTGATGATGTATGAGCTAACTATCCAATGCCAAACTATTTGAAATTGAATACAAAGTATACTACCATGCCTTTATTCTATTCTGTTCTTCAGATTGGAGAGATAATACAGTGGAAAGAAAAGAATGGTGAAGCCAGGTGGTTCTCCTACTTATGTAGCTATATAATCTTGAATGAGTCACTCCCATTCTGGGCTTATTTCCTCATTTGTTTTTATTTGTATGTTACCACCTAAGATAATTTCTTTATGTAGTTAACAAAACTGACAAAGTCAAAAGATAGCTTGAAGGAAGAGTACTTCAGGTCTTATTCTCAAAGTCTCATTCTTCTAAAACCAGAGTATCTCAAAATTCCTAATCTTCACTGATGATAGTTTTTCCCTTCATGGAAAATGGTGATACAGAATAAGTACCCATAAATGGAAACTATAATAATTACTATTTTTATTTATTTATTTATTTTTTTAAGATTTTTATTTATTTATTAGAGAGCGAGAGACTGAGAATGAGAGGGGAGAAAGTCAGAGGGAGAAGCAGACTTCCCGCAGAGCCGGGAGTCCGACATGGGACTCGATCCCGGGACTCCGGGATCATGACCTGAGCCAAAGGCAGTTGCTCAACCAACTGAGCCACCCAGGCGCCCATAATTACTATTTTTAGCAAAATACTGTAATATAAACTTCTTATCCGTTGTGATGAAAGGATAGGATATTACTTAGTAAAGAGTAGGACACAGATGACCAATTTTCAGAGAACTAGAATACAGTAAAATAGTCCTTGCATCATATTCATTGTAGTTTAATCTTCGGGGCTTCAGAAGGTACTTCAAGATTTGGCAGGACATTTTGGTCATCATTACGAACCTTTTTTGGGTAGGTAGATGCATGGAGATACCAGAAAATAGAAGTTTCAATTCATGAAATTGTAGAAGTCAGCTTTTGCTTTGTTCTTTATCTCAGTAACTATTATTATCTTCAATGCAAAGTATTTTATAAAATACATATATGTATTTTTTTGTTGTGTATGTATGGAAAGACTTACTATAGATAAGTATTTTAGACTCAGAAATTTAAATTTCCTTTTGCCATATTTTGTCCTATAGACTTAGAGGTTAGTAAAGCGGGCTTGGATCCAAATGCACAATTTGAAGAAATTCAAGATGGAGAAAAATGGAGATGAAGCAAGAGCTAGATACTAGACTTACTCACTGTTCCTGAAGTTAATAGTTCTGATCCGATCCTGCTTTGTTTCACATCAGTGAGAAAGGGAAAGATGAGACAGTGTTAGAATAGGTGACTGTTATACCTCTGGAGAAGCAGTCTCCTCCACTAGGACTTAGAACTAGGTTGTCATGGTGCTCAGTCCTTGCTCTATTGTCTCTGCTTTCTAACCCGCTTCCAGTCTTAGATTTACCAGATAAGGCCAAGTCTCTGCTTTTCCTTTCCATGTTATTATAGTAATTTTGTGCTTGAGAAGAGGCCATCCAGAAGTTACAGTATCATTCCAAAATGACCTAATGTGATAATTCCTTCTCACTGGTTTCTCAGATACTGATTTCCTGTGTCATCGATGGTGGTTGCATTTAGAATTTGTCTGTGTGATTTTTTTTTTGAAAACAGATTGTGATTTCTAGTTTCTGTTGTTCACTGTCCCATAAATTTAATCTGGAACATCAACTTACTCCTTTATGCCACAAGTGGCACAATATAGATAGTAATAATTTTCACCTAATTTGAGAGGTTTCCTCTGGGGCTAAAATCAAGAATGTAAAAGTGGTTTTGGTGGTTCAAAGAGTTATACAAAGATAGGTAGGATAGTGCATGTCTACTTTTCTTCCCAATTTATCCCAGTTACTAAGCTTACCTTTTTTAGCAAGCTCTTTTCTGGCGTTCCCATGATTATTTAAAGGGACTCAAGAACACATTTTATAGCATCTTATCCTAAATATACAATAAAAACTTCTTGGTTTAGGCTTAGAGTGCTGGAATATGATCCCAAAAGGGTCATAGTTTACTTTTGTGTGGTTATACTCATTTCTTGACTGTGTACCTTTCATTCCTTTTGGCTTATAAATGAATTCAGGGAGGGATATATTGTTTTGCTTGCTCATAGTTGGCATTCACTGTCCTCTCTCTACTATTGATTTAATCACATCACAGCCCATAAAATTACTTTTACATCATAAGCTAGTAAGAAATTGAGTTATCTCATTGTTTTGTTTGAAGGCTGTTTTGGACATGTTCTTCCTGTATTTGAAACATTCAACCTAATAATCGTCCTCAAACCATGTAAGAAGGGTAGGGTTTTTGTTTTTTTGATTCTAACAATTTTTATATATAAGATCTCATTATGCCCATTTGACTTTCTATAAAATAAGACTTTCACAAAAGTATAAAGAAGAATTCTTAGACTAAAATAAAAAAAATAGCATGAGAATTAATGCTTATAGCATCTGTGTACTCGATATGGAATAGGAATAATAAAATGAAATAGAAACAAATCATAAGATTTTACATATTAACCAAGGATTGATAGTTTGGATTAGTGAATGGAAAGTAACTATAAACCAGTATGTTTTATCCAGAACTAACATCTAATAGAAGAAATGAGGAAAACCTCGCTATGTCAAAATCTCACCTGTAGATAAATCTGTGAGACAGAAAGTCAAAACAATGGAGTATGTTTGGTTATGTGTAGGAGGGAAATTAAGAAATAGTATTGGTAAGGTAGTATGAATAGAATATGGATAATTATTTCTTACTATACTATAAATGTATTATAAACATAGTATAAAATAAACACAAAAACAAGACAGGGTGTGGAGACTACAGCTACTTGCCTTAGTGCTGGAAATTTTCTTAAGGCAGAGTAAAGTTCTTACCCTGCAAGAAGCATATCTTGCTCTTGCTTAATTATAAGTGTAAAGAAGGAACTTTCTTTCTTTCTTTCTTTCTTTCTTTCTTTCTTTCTTTCTTTCTTTCTTTCTTTCTTTCCCTTTCCTTTCCTTTCCTTTCCTTTCCTTTCCTTTCCTTTCCTTTCCTTTCCTTTCCTTTCCTTTCCTTTCCTTTCCTTTTTCCTCTTTCCTTTTCTCTTTCCTTTCTTTGACAGAGAGAGATCGCAAGTAGGCAGAGAGACAGGCAGAGAGAGGGGGAAGCAGGGTCCCTGCTGAGCAGAGAGCCTGATGCGGGGCTTGTTCCCAGGACCCTGAGATCATGATCTGAGCCGAAGGCAGAGGTTAACCCACTAAGCCACCCGGCACCCCAAGAAGGAACTTTCTTTAGTTCCTTAGTTCTCAACCATCTCTGGTTCTTCAGCTGTTGGTGAAGTGGCACCTGGGTGGCTCATTTGGTTAAGCATCTGGCTCTTGGTTTCAGCTCAGGTCTTGATACCAGGGTTGTGAGATGAAGCCCTGTGTCAGGGTCCGCATTCAGCTTAAAGGCTGCTTAGGACACTGTCTCCCTCTTCCCCTATTCCCCGACCCCTGGGTGTTCTCTCTCTCTCTCTCTCTCTCTCTCTCTCTCTCTCATAAATAAGTAAATCTGAAAAAAGCAAAAACTGTTGTGAAGCTGAAATGATAAAATTCAAGAGTGTGACCTAAGGGCCAAGGAAGGGAGTGTTATAAGGATGTATATACTCTGTTTAGGAAAACTGCATTTATTTTTCTGAACTTTTTGAGACCACAGATATTAAAAACCTGATACTTCTAGAAGATTGGGAAGCTGTAAAGTCGAACGTAAGGCAATACAATCATTAATTATGCTAATTAGGAAGAATTTTGAAGGGATAGGTGGAAGAATTAATAAACTGAATATTTGTTCAGGATTCATTTTAAATGAAGAAAAGTTAGTAACCAAGCATGTGTTTTAACAAGAAGTTAACTGAACCTGTCATCTTTGCCAAGAAGACTAAGAAAAAACAGAGGCTTGGTGAAAATGCTAAGAAGGGTATTTTAAATACTGTGCACTTAAAGAAGGGGGGGATATACCTTTTGTGGATTATGTAATCACTAATTGAGGATCAAGGTATAAAACAGCTACACCCTTTCTATTTTGCTTTCATGTTCTCTATTGAGAATTGTCTTCAAAGTGGAAAGACTAAAGTAAGACAAAGTAAAGAGGAGATTGGTAAGGCAAGAAAGTCACTAAACTGCCTGAACTAGTTAGGTTTCCAAATCAAGATAATTATATCCCATGGTACTAAAAAATCTTGTGAAAATGTGACTGCAGAACTGGCATGAGTAATCTAATATGATTGTTGCAGTGTAGGAGAAGTTCTTAGGATATTGAAGGTGAACAAACCACCTCATTTTTCCAAAAGGTAAGGTAGTTTGGTGTTCCCTTGTGGAAGGGAACAGGGAAGAAATAGAATTGGGCATAGAGAACAGAGTTGTGTTGCAGGCCTGACAGCCTCAGCTGACCCTACCTGTAGCTTTGGAGCTACAGGTATGAGAGTTAACCCAGGAGGGACCAAAATCCCTACACTTTCCTGTTTTGCTTTTGATCTATAAATGGATGTTCTTAGTACTCCATTATCAAGTACTCCTAGAAGTACTTCTTGGGTGATGTAGCTCTCTGCAGCTAGAGCAATTCCTGAAAGATTGATGAGGAATCTGGGCAGTGTGTTTCCATATTCACCCCTTTGCAAAGTTTTTGCAGATTTTAGGGCTAGTGTGTATGAAGTACCTATCACACGTCTTGATACAAAGTAGATCCTCAGTAATGGGCAGCATATATTATTTTTATTATTGGTTCTGTCCTGTCGGGAATTTCTATTATTTCAGAGAAGACCAACATATACACATAAGATTTATGAAAACCAAAAACTGGCAGGGATATTTAATCTTCTGGGGAAAAAAGAATGAAATTTCGAAGTGTCCTTAATCGGTAATTTCTCTGACATCAGCAGTAGCAACTTTTTTTCTGGATAGGTGTCCTGAGTCAAGGGAAACAAAAGCAAAAATAAACTTTTCGGACTATATCAAAGTAAAAAGCTTTTGCATAGTGAAAGAAATAATTAACAGAACTAAAAGGCAAACTACAGAATGAGGAAAGGTATTTACAAATGACACACCAAATAAAGGGTTAGTATCAAAAATACATAAAGAACTTACACGACTCCACACCCAAAAAACAAATAATCCAATTAAAAAATGGGTGGGAGACATGAACACATTTCTCAAAGAAAACATACAGATAGCCAATAGGCACATAAAGAGATACTCATCCTCACTTATCAAGGAAGTACAAGTTAAAGCTACAATGAGCTATCACCTCATACCTGTCAGAATAGTTAAAATCAACAACACGAAGAAACAACAGGTGTTGGGGAGGATGCAGAGAAAGGGGAACCTTTGTTCATTGTTGGTGGGAATGCAAACTGGTCCAGTCACTCTGGAAAACGGTATGGAGGTTCCTCAAAAAGTTAAAATTAGAACTATCCTATGATCCGATCCAGCAGTAGCACTATTGGATATTTACCCAAAGCATACAAAAACACTAATTCAAAGGAATCCATGCACCCCTATGTTTACAGAATCATTATTTACAATAGCGAAGATAGGGAAGCAACCCAAGTGTCCATTAATCGGAGGAATGGGTGTGTGTGTGTGTGTGTGTGTGTGTGTTAGAATATTATTTAAAAAATATATTTAAAAAATGAAATTTGCCATTTGCAATAACTTGGATAGAGCTACAGAGTATAATGCTAAGTGAAGTAAGTCCGAGAAGGAGTATATGATTTCACTCTTAAGTGGAATTTAAGAAGCAAAACAAATAAACAAAGGGTGGAAAAAGGAGAGGCAAATCAATAAAAGACTCTTAACTATAGAGAAGAAATCGATGGTTACCAGAGGGGAGGTGAGTGGGGGAATGGGTGAAATAGGTGAATAGATTACGAGTACACTTACTTTGATGAACACTGAGTAATGTGTAGAATTGTTGAATAACTATATCATACACTTGAAACCAATACAACATTGTATATTAACTACCTGGAATTAAAATAAAAATTAAAAATAAAGTACTTGTGGGCGCCTGGGTGGCTCAGTTGGTTGTGCGACTGCCTTCGGCTCAGGTCATGATCCCGGAGTCCCGGGATCGAGTCCCATATCGGACTCCCGGCTCTGCGGGAAGTCTGCTTCTCCCTCTGACCTTCTCACCTCTAATTCTCAGTCTCTCTCTCTCTCTAATAAATAAATAAAATCTTTAAAAAAAAATAAATAAAAAATAAAGTACTTGTAATATGTGAGTGGGTGAACTAATGAACAGAAACTCATGAAATGATACTCAATAGAAATAAAGTGTGCTGCACTTAGAATATTAAAGGGAGTGAAAGAGGGAGGGATAAAATCATTTGAGAGTACAGAAAAATATTTATATGTAAAAATGTTCATAATGTCATTAGTTATAATAGCTCAAATCAGAAGTAATTTAAATATCTACCACAGAATGTTAAATAAATTATAGTGAATCTGTATAGTGGACTATAATACAATCATAAACATTGATTTTAAGTAATATTTAATTTATAAGTCCTTATCCCTGATAGAATGTTTATTAATAAACCAAAATATGAAATTATAGAGCATTATAGTTGTATAGAGATGTCTGTATGCAAATGCATGGGGAAAAGTTGGGGGGAAATACATTGACTTAGTGGGGATATTTGGTTGCAGGTAACTTTAAATTTTCTTTATATTTTTCCTTATTGCCAAATCTGTACAATACTTGTTCATTGTATGGTCATTTTTTCCCACTTGTTTGTTTTTAACAAACAATTGCATCTATGAAATGCAGGACTGGTTTACGAGTGAAAAAGTCCAGGAAATTTTAGTTATATCTTGCTCTTCTTTGGCTTATAACTAATTTGGACTTCCCCAAACTGCAGTTTCAGTCTTTATTAACAAAAATACAGTTTAAAATGAAGAAGGCACTAGTTCATTTATGCTCAATTCTAGGTACTGTACCTTGGGTAAACTTGAGTTGTTCAAATGAACATATATATCATATGAAGAATTGGCCATTTCTTTTCTTAGGAAAGATGTGGTGGGGTAATAAAGTAGTGTAAGGTATATACTAGGTTTCATTCTATATTCTTTTTTTTTTTAAGATTCTCTTTATTTATTTGACAGAGAGAGATCCATCACAAGTAGGCAGGCAGAGAGAGGGGGGAAGCAGGCTCCCTGCTGAGCAGAGAGCCCCATGCAGGGCTCAATCCCAGGACCCTGAGATCATGACCTCAGACAAAGGTGGAAGCTTTAACCCACTAAGCCAGCTAGGTGTCCCTATTCTATATTCTTTTAACGAAAATATCTTGATCTAGGTTTAATGGAAGGATGGTACAGGGAAACAAATTTTAGTTAAGATATTCCCAATTATTAGATTCCCCCCTCCCTCACAACACCCTGACTTTAGTAGAAGTGAAATATTCCAATACTAAAAATACTACTATTAAGCAGGATTTTTACATTTTCCTACATGGTTCCTGTAAATAAGCCTTAAGAGTTCTGTAAACATTTAGAATATATTTCAAAAACTAAATACAAATAATTAAACTTTAATTTAAAAATAACATATTCACTCAAATGTTTCAAATACCAAATTTTAACGCTTTGGAATTTAATAACATGTTTCAGAGGTGCTGCTTAGTTGACTTGTTTTCATGCAGACCTCTGAATCAAGTTTTTGCCTGCTTGCTTAGGTTTTCTGAGTTCAAGGTCAGTCAGTTATTTACTAATAGTATCTGTGTGTCTCTGTGAATCAGGATTGTTCTTTTTAAAAGATTTTTATTTATTTATTTGACAGAGACACAGCAAGAGCGGGAACAGAAGCAGGGGGAGTAGGAGAGGGAGAAGCAGGCTTTTTGCCAAGAAGGGAACCCGATGCAGGGCTAGATCCCAGGACCCCAGGACCATGACCTGAGCCAAAGGCAGATGCTTAATGACTGAGCCACCCAGGCGCCCCTCTGTGAATCAGGATTTTTATTAATACTCTATAACTAAAATAAAAATACAGATATAAACTGGATATGGAGATGGATATAAGATTATAATCAATAGTACCCTCTGATTTAATATTTTTATAGTCATCAAAACAGATTCATTGTTTCAATGACTGATTTATTAAAAAATATTATTTTAATTTGCTTTATGTATGGGAATTTTATCAGAAATTATTTGAAAAAGATATCTACTGTTTAGATGTTTGGAAAAGTCTGATATGGGATGGTCATATCTACCTATAGGACATATTTTGAATCTTCCCTCTTTATTTCTCTTGCCTTAGTACAAGCCATCGTCATTTGTCATTTATACAACCTCAAAAACTTTGATCTCACAGTTCCCACTTCAGCCCCTGTAATCCATTCTCCACAGAGCAGCTGGAGTGATCTTAAAACATATAAAGTAATATCATGTCCTTGCTTAGAACCTTCCATTGTTGCCTTTTGTCTCTAACATCATTTCATACCCTTCCATTCTTTTCTATCCCATAAATGTGCAAAGGTCTTTGCTGCCTCAGAATCTTCGCTTCTTCCTTTACCTGGAATGCTCTTAATCCCATTCTTCACCTCGGTAACTCCTCATCCTTCGTTTTTCAGTTTAAATTTTACCACCTTAAAGCAGAGGTGAAAACTATGCTCCTTTTTATCACTCTGGGTTAGAAATAAGCATTTGACCTGATCTTTTATTCTTCTCAGTGCATGAGAACTTCAGAATTGGGGCAGGGAGAGGAGTACGATTTCATCTAGCATAGTGTCCTGCAACATAGTAAGATTTTAGTTTATATTTATAAAGATATGAGTGCATGCTTCTGTTTCAAAGCTAGGAGGAAGATGAGATGGAGGCCTGTTGAAAAAACAAAAGTCTTTTCTCTCCACATACTATTTAGTGAAAAGTAGTATGTTTAGTTTTGGCCATTTATAAATATTTTACAAATCTAATGAAACTAGGCTGAAAGAGGTTAAATGGCTTGACCCAAAGCACTATGACTTTATCACATGTGTGTCATCAGTCTGTGTGTCACAGACTATGTCAGTGCTAGACTCAATTCTATTAAGTCCTATAAATCTACAATTATTAATTTGGAAGTAAAGAAAATACTATCCATGCAGAAACTATAGCCACATGGAGAGCCATTTTTCAGTTTATAGAAACTGTTCCCCTGAAGCCTTACATACATTGTAATGCCAGCTTTTTAGTAAAGGCTAGGTAGAAAAATTGCCTTCTAGTTGAAATAAGGGTGTGACAAATCTCTTGATGTGGTAGTAATAAAACTGCAAACAGGGTAGGTAGACTTTACTCTGTTCTTTGCCATTAATCTGCTGACTCAGTTAAGGTTGTATTCACCTTTAAATACCAGAAAGTTCTAACAGTAATTTAAAGATTTTATTTATTTATTTGACAGAGAGAGATCACAAGTAGGTAGAGAGGCAGGCAGAGAGACAGAGGGAAGCGGGCTCCCTGCTGAACAGAGAACCACATGCAGGGCTCGATCCCAGCACCCTGAGATCATGACCTGAGCCGAAGGCAGAGGCTTTAACCCACTGAGCCACCCAGGCGCCCCTCTAACAGTAATTTAAAGAAAAGGGAGAAGGGCAGTTTTTTCACACAAGTCCTGATATGGCAGTCCAGAGCTGCTTCAGCTGCTTCCCAGTCCATGAGGGTTTGACTTTTGCCCTCCTGCTGCTTACCACAGGTATAAAGCCATAAAAGGGCAAAGGGATATATATATGTCTTTGCTAGGTGGCACTTCTTAGAAAGTTTTAATCATACTTCTTACGTCTCACTGGCCAGAATTCATCACATGTCCTCTTGCAGATGGAAAATGACTAGGAAGACAGTGAATAATGTCTATATCTTGTGCTCCCTCATTTAATGTCTTTTAGCGTGATAGTCCAAGTACCAAATACCTAATACTAATTGATGCATTGTGCCTTTTAGATTTACATTGGTGCAAAAGCATACAGTGGAATTTAACCAGGTGGCAATGGCTAATTCAGATGGATCCGAAGCTATGCTGAACAGAGTGATGACAAAAGATAATATTGGTGTCGCTGTGGTATTAGAGGTCCACAAAGAACTATTTGGAACAGGTGAGTACCGTTTAAAATATTCTTACTAAAAATAAACACCATCTCATGCTTTCCCATCTCAGACAAGTGCACAGACTCTTGCCTTATTTATTGCACAATTATTATTTTTTTTTTTTGTCTTTGAGGAAAGTTAGAGGAGATGGGCAGGAAAATAACACTAATTATGTAAACCATCATATATATACATATATATCTCTCTCTATATATAGATATCTAGGGATATTACTTACCAGATAATCTGTAAAAAGGAAAGTCTTTAATATGCCATTATTTCCAAAAGGTTATTTGAAGTAGGAAATGCTGAATTTGGAATTATGATGAGTTGGTACTCTTTTTAGCCATATTTTTAGCTTCTTGAGTGTGAAATCTTTTGTCTTTAAGGTTAAGTAGTTGGCAAGTTTTCTCTAATTTCTTTGTTATATCTCAGTCATTGTCAGGGTAAAAGCAGATCTTTTATACCTGGTACTTAGCTTTTGCATTTTAGATTATTTATAGCTTCCTTCAAAGTCAGAAACTCATTATGTACTTTGCATACCCAGACCTTTATTTCCCCTTTATCCTCCCTGCCTTTGCGCATTTCATTGTTTACTTAACTAGTATATTTTAGGCAAGAGCAAGAAGATGTTAAGACCACATTGGGGCTTTATTTTTAAACTTTTTTTCTGTTCTTACTATAGAAGAAAAGATATTGGTTTGAAGTATTCAGACCATGCCTGTCAGACCTCCTTTTCTCTCTGTTATTTTATCCTTCATCAGATAATCTTTGATACAGTATTTTAAATTTTTCTTCTTTTTTGGTCTTTCCATTTTTACCTACTTTTATGTCCTTTCCACTCTTATTCTTTTTTCCTCTTCTTTTTTTTTTTTAAATTTAATTTTTTCAGTGTTCCAAGATTCATTGTTCATGCACCACACCCAGTGCTCCATGCAATACATGCCCTCCTCAATACCCACCACCAGGCTCACCCAACCCCCACTCTCCTCCCCTCCAAAACCCTCAGTTTGTTTCTCAGAGTGCACAGTCTGTCATGGTTCATCTCCCCCTCCTATTTCTCCCAATTCACCCTTCCTTTCCTTCTCACAGTGTCCTCCATGTTTTTCCTTAAGCTCCACATGTAAGTGAAACCATATGATAATTGACTCTCTCTGCTTGACTTATTTCACTCAGCATAATTTCCTCCAGTCCCGTCCATGTTGATACAAAAGTTGGGTATTCATCCTTTCTGATGGAGGCATAATATTCCATTGTATATATGGACCATATCTTCTTTATCCATTAGCCTGTTGAAGGGCATCTTGGCTCTTTCCACAGTTTGGCGATTGTGGCCGTTGTTGCTTTGAACATTGGGGTATATGTGGCCCTTCTTTTCACTACCTCTGTATCTTTGGGGTAAATACCCAGTAGTGCAATTGCAGGGTCATAGGATAGCTCTATTTTTAATTTCTTGAGGAATCTCCACACTGTTTTCCAAAGTGACTGCACCAACTTGCATTCCCAACAACAATGAAAGAGGGTTCCCCTTTCTCCATATCCTCTCCAACACTTGTTGGTTACTGTCTTGTTGATTTTGGCCATTCTAACCTGGTGTAAGGTGGTATCTCAGTGTGGTTTTGATTTGAATCTCCCGGATGGCTAAAGATGATGAGCATTTTTTTCATGTGTCTGTTAGCCATTTATATGTCTTCTTTGGAGAAATGTCTGTTCATGTCTTCTGCCCATTTTTTGATGTGATTATCTGTTTTGTGAGTGTTGAGTTTGAGGAGTTCTTATAGATCTTAGATATCAGACCTTTGTCTGTAGTGTCATTTGCGAATATCTTCTCCCATTCTGTGGGTTCCCTATTTGTTTTGTTGACTGTTTCCTTCGCTGTGCAGAAGCTTTTTATCTTGGTGAAGTCCCAAAAGTTCATTTTCACTTTTGTTTCCTTTGCCTTTGGAGACATGTCCTGAGAGAAGTTGCTGTGGCCAATGTTGAAGACGTTACTGCCTATGTTCTCCTCTAGGATTTTGATAGATTTTTGCTTCACATTGAGGTCTTTTATCCATTTTTAGTTTACCTTTGTGTATGGTGTAAGAGAATGATCAAGTTTCATTCTTCTACATATGGCTGTCCAATTTTCCCAGCACCATTTATTGAAGAGACTGTCTTTTTTCCCACTGGATATTTTTTCCTGCTTTGTCAAAGATTATTTGACCACAGAGTTGCGGGTCCATATCTGGGCTCTCTACTCTGTACTCTCTAGTCAGTCTATGTGTCTGTTTTTGTGCCAGTACCATGTTGTCTTGGTGATCACCGCTTTGTAGTAAAGCTTGAAATCATCCAGTGTTATTCTTTTCAAAAGTTTGTTACCTCTTTTTCTGGTAACATGAAAATTGAATTTCTTTTGGGTTTTATTCTCCTTTTAGTATTCAGAAAAGTAATTAGAAATTATACAGCAGATATTTTCACATTTTGAAATACTTCTTTTATTCCTACAGGAGGAATTTAATGTAGAAGGTGCTGATGGCCCCACTGTTTTTAACAGTTCTCAAGATTTAATATAGTGAACATTTAATGTACAGCCAGAATTGCCACTACAGAATTTCTAGGAAAAGAGTGGAGCATAGAGAATTTTGACTATGAGATTTTGTCTTATCAAATTGCTTTAAAAATGACTATTTCTATATTTATAAATCATATATCCAACAAGGGTTAATATCTAAAATATATAAATAACTCATAAAGCTCAATAGCAAGAAAAATGAACACTCAGATTAAAAAATGGGCAGAGTGTCTGAATAGACATTTTTCTAGGGAAGACAGAGATGGCCAACAGGCACATGAAAAGATGCTCAACATCAGTAATCATCAGGGAAATGGAAATCAGAACCACAAGGAGATATCACCTCATACCTGTTGTATGGCTATTATCAATAGAACAAGAAATAACAAGTCTTGGTGAGGCTGTGGAGAAAAGAGAACCCTTGCATACTGTTGGTGGGGATAGCAACTAGTGCAACACTATGAAAACAGTATGGAGTTTCCACAAAAAATTAAAAACAAAAATACCGTATGATCCAGCCATTCCACTTCTGGGTGTTTATCCAGAAATGAAATGAAAATACTAACTTAAAAAGAGATACACACCCCCGTGTTTATTGCATCATTATTTACGATAGCCACAACATGGAAGGAGCCTAAGTGTCCCATCAACAGATGAATGAATAAAGAAAAGGTAGTATTTATATACAATGAAATACCGTACAGCTGTAAAAAAGAATATCTGCCATTTGCAGTGATGTGGATGGACCTTGAGGATATTATGCTAGATGGAATAAGTCAGAGAAAGAGAAATAGTGTATAACCTCACTTATATCTGGAATCTAAAAAACAAATGAACCGAGACAGCAAAACCGAACTTCTAGATACAGAGAATATAGAATGGTGGTGGCCAGAGGGGAGAGGGATTAGGGAGTGCAAAAAGAGTGAGGTGGATCAAGAGGTACAAACTTTCACTAAGTCATGGGGATATAATGTATGACATGAGGGCAATAGTCATTCATATTGTAACATGTACTTGAAAGTTGCCGAGAGAGTAAATCCCAAGAGTTAACTTTATATGGTGACAGATGGTAACTAGACTTACTGTGGTGATCATTTTGCAATGTATGTAAATATTGAATCATTATATTGTACATCTGAAAGCAATGTAATGTCAATTATACCTCAATAGAATTTTTTTAAATGTCTGCTTCTGTCATATATAGCAGACACCAGTTTCGTGTTTATACTCAACATTGAAGATAATTATATCTTAGTAAGATGAAAGGAAACTGGGCAGTGGGAAGAATTTAAATTAAGGTTTAGGTCATTCAGATAACTGAAAA
The DNA here is from genome assembly GCA_028533885.1 of Nasua narica. Lineage (NCBI taxonomy): Eukaryota > Metazoa > Chordata > Mammalia > Carnivora > Procyonidae > Nasua > Nasua narica. The sequence goes on along the minus strand of CM052800.1, from coordinate 55,010,980 downwards.
CCTGCCTTACTAAGTAATTGTGATCTTTAAATGACAGAGATATTTAAAGTGCTTGTTTATACCAAGAAGTCAGCAAATCAAGGTACTATAATCAAATGTTGATAATATCATGATATAATTCTTAACTTGGGCATATAGAGCAGAAGTTGGCAAACTTTTTCCATAAAGGGCCAGAAAGTTAACATTTTAGTCTCTGTGGGCCACATACAGTCTCTTTCACAGTCTTTCAAAGAAATTTTTGTAGAATCCTTTGAAAATATAAAACCAGGCTTAGCTCATTCAGGCTGTACAGAAACAGATGGTGGGCCGGATTTAGCCTGTGGCTGCAGTTTGCCTACTCTGATCTAGAGGAGTAATTCCCATGTTGGGATTACCAGAATCTTAGCACTTTAGCTTCTAAGAACTACATTAGGAGATAAAATGGAAGGTACAAATTAATGGAAAAACTAAAAAAAGGGGCTTTGGGTTTTGGGGAGAAAACCTTAAGATAATTGCTTTTTTGATACATAAAGCATAATCTTGCCCTCTTTTTTCGAATGTTTAAATTTAGGTATGAAGCCTATTCATGCTGCAGACAAACAGCTGCTTATAGTGGCAAATGCCCACATGCATTGGGACCCAGAGTATTCTGATGTGAAACTCATCCAGACCATGATGTTTGTCTCAGAGGTTAAAAACATTCTGGAGAAAGCCTCTAGTAGGCCTGGCAGCCCAACCGCAGATCCTAATTCCATCCCGCTGGTGCTATGTGCAGATCTTAACTCATTGCCAGATTCAGGTATTTATAACATCATTTCCTCATTGCTTTCAGTTTTGCTTTTACTTCTAGTTGAAGGGCTAGCTAGAACACAACTTTTTTTTTTTTAATTAACATATAATGTATTATTTGCCCCAGGTCTGTGATTCATCAGGCTTACATATTTCACAGCACTTACCATAGCACATACCCTCCCCAATGTCCATAACCCAGCCACCTCATCCCTGACACCCTTCCCCCCAGCAACCCTCGGTTTGTTTCTTAAGATTAAGAGTCTCTTATGGTTTGTCTCCCTCCTGATCCCATCTTGTTTCATTTTTTCCTTTCCTATCCCCCACAACCTCCTGCCCTGCCTCTCAAATTCCTCATATCAGAGAGATCATATAATTGTCTTTCTCTGATTGACTTATTTCACTCGAGCTACCAACTTTTGAGTGGAGAATTTCTCTGCTAAATTACAGAAGCGTATTATTACGCATCCAGGGATGAAAGGACATAGGGTAATTGAGAGTTTAGTAAAGAATCTATTTCCAAAAATGTGTGTAGGATTAAGGTACACAAAATAAGGGGTGATGCAGTACTCTACTACTAAGGAAGGGAATTAGGGACCTTTACCACATCTACACCTAAAGGTTTAGAAAGTGGTGGGGACTGTTATCAGAACTTGGAAAAAGTAGTTATAAGGAGAGGATTATGTAGTAGGAGTAGGCAAAGCCATCACCAAAATGGGAGTCTCATTCTGCTCTTCTGCCAGTGCTGCCCATTGACCAAATCCAACTAGAAGGTAGAGTAGGAGGGGAGTTGCAGTTGATTACATCAGCCTCCTGAGGCACAGAGTGCGATGGAGAAGAGGCAACCAGGAAATATTCAGCGCGAGTAGTTTAATAAGGTTGGCAACTTAGTGAATTCATTAAGATAAATGAATACTAATATTTAGTGCAAAAGACTGATCCATATTCTCTTTGGATTTGACATTATTTCTTGAGCTCCACTAAACTACTTTATGTCCTAACTTACATTATTTTATATCTCTGTAAAAATTAATTTTACATTTTAGATATTGAAGTTCAAATGTAAAACCTTTAAGTATTACTGTTTTGCTATTACTGAATCACATTCTAAATTTTTTATATTTTTAATAAGCTATTTTAAATTGTTTAAAATAAGCTCTTAAGAGTAAATGTGAAATAACCCATATACTTGCAATTGGAAACTCGTAAGTCACAAATCTAGAAAATATCTTTACTTTTTCTCCTTAATAAGTAAATTTTGAAATCATCATTTTATGAATACTTGTCTTCAACCCCTAACCCATATGGCACCTTAACCATGTCTTCCTTTCTTAGTCCTTTTTTTGAGTCGAATGCTCTCAAGTACAGGTTTTTCCGATTTCATTTGTTTGTTTACGCCAGTGAGCTGTCATTTAACAGTACAGCATGTGAGCTGATTCTGGAGCCAGACTATCAGGGTTGGATCCTGGTTCTACCACTTTCAAGTGCAGTCTCCAAGTTCCTCATTTTTAAATAAGGGGATGATAATTTCATCCACCACATAAAGTTGTTTGTGAGGTTTAAGTGTATAAAGCACTTGAGACTGTGCCTAACATGTAGTAAATGTTAGATAAGTGATAGTTGCTTTTCACCTATTCACAGTACTGATACTGTGCTCATCACTTAACTCATGATATGTTGCTTTCATTCCTGATCACAGACAGAAAGAGATGGCTAACAGTGTTCACTAATCATCATCAAAAGGCTTGTGATATATTTCTCATATTTGCTTGTTAAATGGAAGCAATGTATTTTTTGAATGCTTCTACTCTTTTTAGCTTTTTATACATATCTAATATTTTTGATCAAGTAGCATATAAAGTCCCATATAGTATGAGACTGAAAGAACTTAACTGTAGTTCAAAATAAAGAATATTTTTTACCTAACCTAGACATAAAAATGTTGAAGATGCAAAATCTATTTTTGTTGTAAATAACTTATTATGTATGCTGTATTTTACATATTCCCAAAGTTGTTAATTGACTGCATAGAATAGTAAAATACTAATGAGATATAGTGGTTTAGGATAAGCCTTCAGGGTTAAGACCTTCTTGGTGAATGCCACCTTGGGCTCAGGGAATCATCTTTAACTTGAAGAACCATTAAGAAAACAGAAGATATTTCTGGATGATCCTGATACTTTGTTTTGAAATAGGCAAATACCCTTCAGTCGTTTTAAACATGAAATTGTTGGCATTTGTTTTGATTTTTTTTAGTAGTGACAACCATAAAAAGGCAATTGCATATGGTTCAACCTAATTAAACCATTCCAAGCCTGGTATATCCACCTGACAACAAAATTTGGGTCATAAAGTCTTATATAAGGTCTGAAATGCTAAATGGTAATGTTTCTTCCTTCTTTATTCTACTAGGTGTCGTGGAATATTTGAGCAATGGAGGAGTAGCTGACAACCATAAAGACTTCAAGGAACTAAGGTACAATGAGTGTCTTATGAACTTCAGCTGCAATGGGAAGAATGGAAGCTCAGAAGGGAGAATCACACATGGCTTCCAACTGAAGAGCGCCTATGAAAATAACTTGATGCCTTATACCAATTACACCTTTGATTTCAAAGTGAGTGACAGCCTCTGGGCTGATAAAGAAATTATTTCAAATACAAACATAGGATAAGAAAGATATATATTATTTATAATGCTTACTTGTGTAATCTTCAGGAATTTTTAGATTCTCAAAATGTCTTGACTAAGTATGCTTCTAAATGTCAGGAGATTTTGTTAGTTTTGTTTTTTTGTTATTACTGATTTGAGAATTTTTTTAAACCCTCATATTTTCACATTTCAAGTAATATGATAAATAACAAAAAACTTTCAAAATATGTACCAGGCACTGTTCAAGACACTTTATTAATATAGTTAACCTTCACTTGTCCATACCATTCCTAACTTTCAGTAAGGATCTAAATAATAAGCAACCTGATATGGGTATATGGGTAATTTCACCTTGAATGAATTTACATAATATTCTCTCAAAATTTTCTTTATACTTTCCATTGATGTCTTATCTTTAAATTTTCTAAGTTTCTTTGGGAGATGGAGTTAGAGATGATTGTACTTAGGGTCTATTATATATATCTATCTATCTGTATCTATCTATTTATAGATAGATACAGATATAGATATATCTCCATGTAGTCAAATTAATATATTCCCAGGCAGTGGAACACTCCAGCTTAATAGAAGAAAAAGAAAGGTATATTTTCAAAATGAGGAAAAAAATTTAGAGGATCCATTGTACAAGACAAATTGTTCTTTAGAAAGATTGATTGTAGTGGTTTTCTGTAGGTAAGATTACTTTCCCTTTGCCAATTATCTGATCAGTCTTCCTGACTGTATGTAGCTCCTCCATTATAACTCTTTTTGACTTTCTGGCATTTCAGGCATCTATACTAAAATCTTTACACTATCTTGAAAAAATGCAGATGTTAGAAAGTGGTTTGATATAAGAACCCTAGAGGCAATAAATAAAAATACCAAAGGAAATTTTCAAAACGGCCTTTTACATCTCCAATAACCATTTTATATATTCAGTGCTTATTAGCCGCTTTCTAAGGAACAAATAGGAAGAAGGGAAATTTGTGTGATGTTAGTAATCGACTTTTGTGATCGTGAAGTGGATGAAAAAATTGTGTAGAGTAAATCGTATCTAATTTTAGTATTTTTGCTGTTATAGTAGATAATACTATCCCTAGTGATAGTTCGTTTTATGCAAATCACTCATGCAGTAATGTACTGGTAGATATTTAGTAATCAGCTTTCTGAGAAAAAGAAACACTAACTTGTGGTGCTTGATGACTTCTGTGGTGTAAGTATTCCCACTATGGTAGATTTCAAGCTCCCAACATAATACCATTGAATTCAGTGGGGATGAGGCACTAAGAAAGCAGGTACTATCCAATTGTAGCACATCCTTGCTCTCGTGCAACCTTAAAAGAAAACCTCTAGACTTCATGATGCACAGTTTACTATAGGTTAATTCCTATCCTTGTGACTATAGGGATACGTAATACATCTCTGCCGGCACAACCCAGAAAATCTGAATTAAAGTTCCCAAAACAAGTGTTTAATAATTTTGCACCTCTTATTGCTGTTTTGGTATGGGTGTGGTTAAAAAGACCAAATCATTTCTACCTCATGTAGACTTTGATAAACTTTATTTTTCCTTGTGCATCAGTGGAAATTGGAGAAACAAAATTTGAGATATTAATCTAAGCCATCTTTCTTAACCATCTAAATTGTTTTAAAATCCTTTGTTGATATTTCTTCAAAAGATTTTACATGTGTTCATAATTGAATCAAAAAACTTATTGAACCATTTATATTGTCCAAGGAAGTACAGGTAAAGAACCAAAAGGGCATGACATAGAGAGTGTTTGATGTTTGAGAGTGTAGGATAGGATGAGACAGAAGGACAAAGCTACAAATCCATGAGAGACAGGCATATATGGGAAGATAAATATAGTGACTGACTCCATAGATGGGTGGGATGGGAGGTGGGAGAGGATGGAAAGATAGGATGATCAGAGAACAAACTATGGGCATACCTAAGAACAGAGAATGAAGCTTTTAGTTCAAATAACAGTGAATGTTTCAATTTTATGTAAAGCATTTTATGCCATCCCATTGTTGAAGTCAATCAATAAAAAAAGGATAGGTATTATAAACTATAAAAGTGTCATGTAATTAGCATTACATGCAAATCTAAATATATTATTCTGCCATTGAATCAGTAGAGTGTTAAATTTTATTCACTTGGTTTAGCATTTGTTTACTTTCTTGGTCCTTGAATAATTTAGAAATGTAGAAAAGTGATATTTAGAATTCAGATTCCTTTAATCTAGAATCAATTGGGAAGATACCAAAGGGTGGGTAGGCAGTTAGGAGAATTACTTGTAGACCAGGTGTCTTCATGATAGCTAACAGAATATGAACCGTAGGCGGTGTGGCTTATAAATAACAGAAATTCATTGCTTACAGTTCTATAGGCTGGAAGTGTAAGATCAGGGTACCAGCATGGTTAGGTTTGAATCAGGGCCTTCTTCCAGGTTGCAGACTGCTGTTTTCCTCTATCCTCACATGGCTGAGTCTGAGAGAGCTCGCTGGGGTCTCTTTTTATAGAGCACTAATCCCATTCATGAGAACACTACCTTGATGACCTAATTACCTCCCAAAACCCCACCTCCATCATATTAGGAGTTAGGATTTCAGCATGTGAATTTTAGGGGGACGGAAACCTCCAGACTGTAACACCAGATACCTTGAATTAACAGCTTAATTCAGACTTTTCACTTCTGCTGTTCTTTCCCCCAGCAATCTAAGGGTGTGCCTGAGCCAGTTAATACAAAGAGGAAGGACACTTTCCCTGTTTTGTCAAGTAGTAAATCTTTCTCTATTACGTTATGAAATTTATAGTATGTAATTTTCTCACATTCTCTTATAAGACAAAACAGCATAATGCTAGCTCATAAAGTGTTTTCATTATTTTTACTTTTTAAAAAAATATGTTTCTATAGACTTATTACAGTCTTTCCTAATAGAAAGATTATTTTCCCTCCTTTATAGCCTTTTAAAAAGTTTGAATCAAAGAAAGATTAGGAATCTTTAGTCTAATAACCTACTCCTTGGATATGACAGTATATAAATAAAAGTACATATGTACAAATATTTGGGTGAGTTTGCAGATATGTCCTTGCTAAGGGTTTTGGTAAGAGATTTTATTTTACTCTGGATGTTTCACACTAAGAAAATAGTTACAAGTGATGCCTCCAATTAAATACGTCTTTCTAGAATGTTTAACATCTTCTTGGGGCCTGTGTTTGCAAAGGATTCTGTAAGTCTAGCAGCTGATCAGCATAATGGCACTCTAATAAAGTGATATAGGAGGTTTATTCAACCTAAGTATCAGAGTATTTCACTTGTGTTTTGTTTACTTTATAGTTGAGGCAAAGGGGGGGGTCTCAAAAAGGCAAATAAATCCACCCTGACCCTTGTTATCCCTTTTCCTAAAATGTCACTGTGAAACTGGGCATGAGCCAAAACAAAAGGATAATACCTTGTACTAATATCATTTCTTAACTATTTGAACTTGGAGTATTAATGGCAGAAAGTCCTTTTCTTGAATTCAAGTAGGTACCTTAATTTGTGGCAAGGTTAAGGTTTCTAAATGTTGAATGAGGCCTTCTTTAATGTCGTTATTTTGGTCTTGGTCATGTCCGAACCAACAAACTGAGGTAATTATTTCCAAATTTCATAATATAAGTTTTTTTCATTAAATTTTTTTTCTCTTTTTTTTAAGTAGCCCATGTCATTGTAATAACAGTTAAAATACTACTGGAACTCATTATGTGTAGCATTTCTAAATAGATACTTCCATATCTGGAAATATTTCTCCACACTTGGGCTCAGGCTCTCTTGACATGGATAGGAAGAAATTTTACTCTATTCCCTCCCTACCCTTTTTAAGTAGGCTCCATACCCAGTATGGAACCCATTGCAGGGCTTGAACTCATGACCCTGTGATCAAGACCCTGAGATTAAAACCCGAGCTGAAATCAAGAGTTGAATGTTCATATATATGTGTGTGTGTGTGTGTGTGTGTATCCCTGAAATTTTGTGTGTGCTGAAATTTTTTTGCTAAAGAATCCAGAATTTACAGTATACCAGAATTTGTGAAAATGAGAACACATTGTGAAAAAGAACACATTAGAAAAATTAACTGTATGTAGTATTTTGTACGTATGTGGCATGTCTGGAAAGCTGCACTAGAATTGGCACATCTGCAAACATGTTTTACCATGGCTTCGTTCAGGTGTGTTTGGATATCTTGATGTGCAAATAACTGAAAATAATGCCAATTAACATTAAAAAGTTAATTTGAGTCCTATCTTTTTGTTATGCATTTATATAAAAACAGCCTGTTGTAACTGATAGATTTACTATAGTTGCCATAATGTTTATACTGATGTATTAGATTTCACTAACCTAAGCAAGCCATTTTTAAAAAAGATGCCTAGGCATAATTTGGTGTGTTTAGCTTTCCAGTCTGCTTACCACTTATGCACAAATGCAGGGCGTTATGACTTCAGTAGGGTTCTGTATTTCCCTGTTGAGCCATCTTTATTTCATTAATACCCACTGAAGACTTGAGTCCTATTTGACCCATTGTCAAAACAATAGGTACCAAAAGTATAGATTACTCAGGTATTTGGCTTTTACAAATTATGGGTTGTTCTTTATATATCTTGAGTTATTCTTTCTTTCTAAGCATATATTTTTCTTTTTCCCCAACCCCCAATCTCTTTCCAGGGCGTGATTGACTACATTTTCTATTCCAAGACTCATATGAACGTGCTTGGTGTCCTGGGGCCTTTAGATCCTCAATGGCTGGTTGAGAACAACATCACTGGGTGTCCACACCCTCACATCCCTTCAGACCACTTCTCACTGTTAACACAACTTGAACTCCACCCTCCACTTCTGCCTCTTGTCAATGGTGTTCACTTGCCTAATCGGAGGTAGTGGAGTACTGCCCCGCAAAGACGGGGGATCTGTTGCTATGGACCTGTACAGTTGTAAATCAAAGTATGTAGGAGTGAAGTATGGCCATCCTTAAGCTGCTTCTTCAGGTTCCTTTCATTATGTGTTTGCTCTAAGATTTTGTACATTTTTGTGCATATTGGTATCATTTGGCACTAGGGCTGGAACCAAAGTATTATTCTTTCCAAATTTTTAATTTAACATATTTTTAAATTGGACCTTCTTCATATTATATTAGGAGTCAACATTGGTAATTAATAAATCACCAATTCAAGGCCCAACAAGAGTGTATTTGTTTTTCCAAAACAAATACTTTCTTTTGAACGGTTTCAAATGAGCCAACCGTTTTTGTAAAAGGCAATTTTTAAAAACTATAAATACGACATTTTAAACTGAATGATGGCATGCCTTACAGGAAAAATTTCTTGAATTTCTGTTTTCCATTATAACAAACTGATTTTTGGCTCCCCAAGTCTTTTGCACATTAACAAAGCACTTAAATTTGCTAGATCTGTACATAAACTATGATATAGCCTTTAACCATAATATAAAAAATTGAGAAATTAAAGATGGTTGCACAATATGCTTTCAAAATCAAGCATTCAACAGCACATGACAGTTTGTTGGGCAAGCGCTGGTTATTTTTTATTTTTTTTTTAGGAATCACTCTGTATTTAGTTCCTCTATTACTTATAACCTCATTAGAAGTATTAATTTTAAGCCTTTCTCTCCAGTTTATTTATTGGGAAACAATGGGTAATTTCTACTGCCACACATCTTAAAAATAGAATATTTTATATTTTAGGATGCCCACAAAATTAGTGTCCAGTGTTTTTCATTATTCTCATCTACCTTTTTCTGTCTGGTTGTGCTAGAGAAACAGATATTCTATGATTTGTATAATAATTTTTGCTGTTATAGTCAAATGTTTAAAAAAGAAAACAAAAACAACTACTGAATGAAAAGGCCCTGATCAAAGTTTTAAAAGGGAAAAGTGATACAAATATCTCATGTGTTTCCTGAAGTAGGACAAATGGCTATTGGTTTTGGCTTTTTGAGGTAACAGTGGAAAGGATTTGCAGGGGGAAAGGGGGAGAGAGAGAACAGGGAGTAGCTGAAAACCTCAGATCATTTTTCCTGACTCTAGTTGCCAAATGGCCATTATATGCTTTTAATCTTTGTTTCCGTTGTCTGTCAGGGTTGATATAAGAAGCTACTGGTTTATTCCCAACTGTTGATACTCTTTAGAAATGTTGGAATCCTTTTTTTTGCCCAGGAGGAGCCAGTTGAAAATCTGTGACTCAAGAGGCAGTGAACGTAATACCGTTTTCTGGGGGGAAAATTGGTTGGCTACTTGATGTTAATTATGGCACAGTTAACAGGAAAAGGTTGTGTCTGTGTTTTTAAGTTTTTCTTTATTCTGCTTTTTTGCTGCTATAAGAGTTTTCTGAAATTTATATTTTAAACTTTTCATGCACTTTACTGTTTCTAGTCTCAAAATGTGATATTTTTAATAAACAAGAAATTTTCCATTATGTGAATGAAATTTTAAAAGAAAATAGCCTATATTTGTGTCTCACTAATATATAAAGTACAGGTCAAATTTAAATTATTTAATTAGTTTTAAATATATACAATTTGCCTCCTCTTTCAAACCTAACATCTTAGGCTGTTTTATTAGTCTTAAATGATGCATTTCCTTTGGTCATTTTATACTAATTTCTTCCATAGTAAATTAATCAGGCTATATAAGATAATATTTCCCCAGAAGGATAATTTTAGTGGGACGAGGGTGGTGGGATGATGTAATGTCATATATGGGATTGCATCAGAAGGGTTCTGTAAAGCCTAAACTCCCTTTTAAAAGTGCCTAGTGATAGAGGCGTTGTTTGTCATCTATTGTAATTGGAATGTCATTGTAGTTGAGTGAAGTTTGATGTAAATAAAATATTCTTTTAAAAATGGTAAAGTACCAGAATAAAATAAACAAAGAAAAAACCCTTAAGGTGACAGATTTTCCTCAATGTGCAGGTATCCCTTCTTATATACCTCAAACATTCAACATCTAGCCATGCAAATTGATTACCTGAACCATAGTACTGGAAAGTAGAATAGCATGAAAAACTTAATTTTGTGGACATTACCTTTTTTTGTAATCAGCTACTGTATGTTTTATTTTAAATCTTTTGTTTTGGGTGGGTTTTCTGCTTTGGAGGTATATGCACTAACAAAACATTTTCCTCCTTTCATATACGCATGTTAATTAGCAATGTGAGCAATATTTCTTACCATACTTCACTCCCAATATTTTTTGAGATGTTTGTATAAAATGGAATTTAAAGTTCACTTATGATTGTATATGAACCACAGAGGAGCCCATTTATTAATAAAAACTTTTTTAATAGTTAAATGTAGAGGGAAAAAAATAAAAAAAATTGGGAAACATTGTAAACAGCTTAAGTTTATTTTGTGTATGATCGAGGCACTCTGTTGCAGGAAGGTGTGTAATTGGGTTCTCTCTGCTTCCAAATGCACTCTTTCAAACCATTCATTATCCTGTGTATTTTTAATGTGGTTTCAGTAAATGTTGGTAGTAGCTCTGTTGAAGTAGGTAATTGTGTTATGTTTTGGGTGGCACACACACTTGGGGCATGGTAACCCAAATTTCATGTGCACGGTTTCCCTTTAGCCCACTGCCCAAATTTCACACACCTTTCACCCTTTGTTCCCTTTGTAAAAGGAGTGGTATCTGTTTTGAGCTGCCAATTCAGATGATCAGAAATGCTGCTCTCCTCAGTATTGTCTTGTTAAAATGCATGCCATTTGGAACTTTGGCAGTGAGAAGCCAAAAGGAAGAGGTGAATGACATATGGTATATATTCAATGAAAGTAAATATTTATGCTTATATACTTTCTAGTTCTCAGAATAAGTTTAATAAGCTTTATGCCATTGGGGCTGCTGCATATTTTATCTGAAGTTAAGAGAAAATTTGGGCATTTTTAGGTTGTGATAATGTGTTTTTTCTTTAACTGTTAAATATGATTTCTGATTCTTGTCTAAGAACTGGAGTGTTCTTTAAATTTATTAAAACAGTGTTGTTTGAGAAAGGGAAAACTGCACTGTTTGCTATTACAACAGTCCTACAAGTGCATGTCAAGTCACCCACTCTCTCAGGCATCAGTATCCGCCTCATAGCTTTACACATTTTGATGGGGAATATTGCAGCATCCTCAGGACTGACATCTGGGAAAGGCTCAAATCCACTTACTGCTCCTTGCTTGTTGACTTTGTTTTAAAATATTGTGCCTGGTGTCAACTTTTAAGCAACAGCACTGCCTAAAAGCAAGCAGAGAACAGAATCCCAGCACCATTCTATAGGCAACTTTTTAGAATTCAGATATAGTAAATCTGTTCAAGATTTATGATGTTTTATGTAAAAAAAATTTTGTACAACGTAGCTGAATATTTTTGTTTCATTTCTTTGATGTAAGGCGTGTGAACGTTCGTTTGAATATCACATGTTAAAGTCAGGTAATGGCACAATGGGTTCTGAGACCAGCTTCCCCCCCCCCCATTTGCCTTGTTCCAAGCTCTTTCTTTTGAGATTACTTTTCTGATGTCTCATAGGCAGATATTTAATTTTACTAATAAGTATCCTGTGTGAATGTATTAAAGAAGCCACTGTGTTTTAGTGTTGTAGTTTGCAGAAATATAAAGCTTCTTTTATTTGTCCCTATTATTTGGTGTGTTACAGTTATATATTGAATCACAGAGAAAGGAGAAAGTTGAAAGATACCTAAGGCTCATATCACTTGATTCTGTGGTGGGTTGTATTAGAATTGAGGATGTGACACATTAAAACCGGAACATGGGCAAACATAACTGTGTTCCATTTTAAAATTGTATCTCCTAAGTATCTTATTAAGTGGGTGAAAAATTAAGTTTGTATTTGCATTTCCAAGAGTTCCTAAAAATCACAAATGCTATCTATACTTTCAAATCAAATAGCAAGAAATAGAGCAAGCACAAGACAAAAATAGATTAAATATGTTCTTTGATGGAACGAGAGGCATACAGTTTTCATTCCTAATACAGGGCTAGGTTTTCTAGCAAATTGACTGTGTCCCAGTACTTAACAGTACTTATTTGTTTTTAAGTCTTATATTCTGAGAGATTTTAATAGCTTTGTAAAATGTACTGACTGGGCAGTAGCTTTGGTCACAGAAAACAGTTTCTGATACATTTGGCAGGCCATAGAATAATGGTTATATAGCAAGCAATGACTTTATGGCACGTTTTCAAAGTAGCACTCATATAAACCTATATTTTGACAGAAATGTGAATTCTCACATTTATAAGGTACTCTCTTTCTCTCTGACCTGCCCTGCCCTTTAAATAAAAAAAAATCAACTTTCTACTGTGTAGGTTTTTGTTTAACCTTTTCCTTCTGAATTATATCATGTTTATAGAACTCTGAGAATTATAGGTAGACAAATTAACTAGGAAAAGTAGAATATTTTTCTAAGCCAGGAACTTCAACTAAAGTTTTCAATTTGTAGGCAGATGAGAACTTTTATACTTACGGTTGCTTTGAGTGATTTTAATTTTTTTATGGCACCACGATCACCAAATTCAAATTGAGACTTAAATAAATTAGTACACCTTTAACCTGGCTTATTTACCAAAATTGAAATCTGTTTTAAGAACAGGATGCCATGAGCATCTTTCATTTTACAGAATGATTTGGAAATCTGTTGTATAAGCATCATCTTAAAGCTTAAAGGTAAGAAGAAAAAAAGCTCTTAAAGCTATGCTGCCAGTTGTTCTGAATAAGATCCATGAAAAGAAAAAAAAAGAGTTCTTTTCAGGAAGGTGGTAAGGGAGAGCATGCATGTTTTCTTATTTTGACCAAATGCCTTCTTTATGTAAGTTTTTCTGTTGAATTACTCAAGTCCTACAGCAAGAAGTAGGGAGATACTAGGAAAAGCAAGCTTTGTTAACCTACTTAGTAATTCCTTTTGGTCTAAGTTTGTTTGGGTTATTCTTGGAACCAAAGGAAAACAAGCATGTTGAGGTTTTTATTCAGCATACGTTATGACATGAAAGTAATAGAATGTTTTTAAGTAAAATTTTACTTTCAAAGCATATGAAATAAGGACATTTTTGTCTATTAAATGTTCATTTTTTATGGCACTTAGTATAAACTCAGTAGCATTGTCCCGAAATTAGAAATTTTGTTATCAGAAACAAATCACATTTTGAAAAGGGTACATAAATGCCAAGTGATATGACTCTTTTGGCATAGTAGTTTGGTACGTTGCAGCTTCCCGAAACCTTGAGAAGTCGTAGTTTGGCACCTATTTTAGTTCTTTGTTTCAACAATCTTCCCAGATTTAGATAATTTTCCCACTTGTATATCTGTCACTTTTAACTCTAAAGGCATAAGAATCATGGTAACCCTCTCAGAAGTGGTCCATCCTTGCTCGTTTTAGTTTTGTGTTAATTTCTAGTTATTTGACATATAACTGTATTTTCTTTGAAGCTAACAATGGTTATATGTACTACCTTTGTTTAATTAGTTATCTTAACTCTCACAATTGGCTCAGCGTTGATGTGTCAAACAATGGCTTTGCTTCTTAACAGGCTTAGTTTCCTTCTACTTATTTCAGTCTTGATACAGTAAGTGATGCAGTAGTCTGGGTGTGTATGTATTCAGAAGCTGTACTGTTCTTTCTCTGTGCTTAACTTGCTAAAAATATATTCCCTTACCTGTGAAATTCCTGAGCGGTGCTCTGCCAACTTTTTTTGGGGGGGCGGGGGGGGAGGAGTTTGGATGGCTGTATTACTGCACACTGGATCTGGAATTGTTCAGTGTTGTGAGTGGCAAATTTCTTAAACACCAGCAGCACTGAGAAGTGCACTATGGGCATTCGTACAGTTGTCCAAATGCAAGCATTTCTTTCATCTAGGAGAAGTTGAGGAATAGAGTTCATTGGAGTACTTGGAATATTTTGAGGATGAGCATTTCAAACTTTGGCTTTTTTACCTCTGGATGGGGTGGTATGGAGGGAGTTTTGTTTTTTGTTTTGTTTTTTAAGAGAAAGTGTGTGTTTGTGTCTTCTCTTTCGGAAAGGCCAGGGTGTTGGTCACATTCACTATGGGTTAATTTATATCTTCCATTGTGATTTCTTTCAATCATAAAACAAGTGCCAACTAAATGTCCATGAGACGATCTACTCTTCAACTCCATTTACCATTTGAATAGGGAGAGGTTCTTTTTTTTTTCATTATTTGGCATTAAGTTAATCATTGTTTTGCGTAAATTTGAGTCATTCTGTGGCCTATAAAGTGTTTCTGTAACTAATTTAATGGTTGGAAAGCAAAGCACTTCAGTTTAAAACTGAGCAAGTTATTTTGGTAATTTTTCCCCTGAATACTTGGGAGTTTCTATTGCTACTATTCCAGAACAAATTCTCCTCTTGTAGATTGTATATTTACTTTGTTTTTGTCCTGAGAAAAAGCCAAGCACTAAATCAATTTGTTAGTGTTCCAGTGATTAGTTTAAAATCTAAGATTTTCTTTTCTTTTTCTTTTTTCTTCTTTCTTTCTTTTTTTCATTCATTCTCTTTTTAATTAGAAGACATAATTAAGTGCCATGTAATTGTAGCTTACTGGTGTTTAATGTTTAATAGACTGGTTCTGTGGTGTTCTAATCATTTAACACTCTGTCATCCTTGGAGAAAGTGGTTCTGCTCTTATTGAACACATTCTCTCTGACAAAATCACCAGCTGCTTTATTTTTCTATTTATTACAGTTAAAACAGTTGATGAGGTCTGAAACTTGACCAAACTGCTCAGCTGAGATGTTTTTCACAATAGACACTGTACAAAATGTGCGTGCAAAAGGACACAGTTGGGTGGTAGTATTTTTTCATTAATGTGAACATTGACTAAACAAAGCAGTCCTGCCTTTTAAATCTTGTGGCAGCTCAGAAGGGAGGTGCTTAAGAACCTTAACTACTCTGTCAGATGACAAAATACTTTTTTCCATTTTGGAGATTGGGTACTGCTCACACATGATGTATAGGGCTAAATATATGCTTGTTTCCTTGCACCTGTGTACTTCCTCTTCTCTCCCTCCCTTTCCTTCCCCTGTAGGCAATAAATGGCCATTTTGCAACTGCATACCTTTGTCTTGGTTTTTTACTCTATCTGTGCAGTATGTGTCCGCTTTTAGGTCAGTACATCTCTTGGAAAGTGAAGTAAGAATCCAAGGTAATTCAGGCAAAAAGTTACAAATTCATGCTACTTTTTTTTTTTCTGGTGAAAGCTATATTACTGCTTAAATAGTACTTTGTTTAGAATAGATTTGGAAGTTAGCCATAGTTACAGCTTGCTTTGGCTGAAGAAATCTGAGCAGAGGGACTCAGAAATGAGGCTGTAAGACCCAGTGTGCAATTTGCCATATTCCCCTTGCTTGCCTTGGTGATAATGGAAGCATATATTGAGATTTAGCTTTCCATCCTAGATCATTGACTTTGATGAACAGAGCTTGCCTGCTGACCTACACAGAAAATGGAGTCTGAGTGAGCAACAAAAGCCAAATCTCAATGTCTTTATAAAGTTTTGTTATTGCAGCATGATCTAGCCCATACTGACTGATATACAACCATCACATCTGCTGAGTTACCAGTAGTAACCTGTCTTAATAAGTGGACCTCCCAAGACCCAGAGTAAACTCATTCAACAAACATTTCAAGTATCTACATGAACACAGTGCTTTGGCGATATAAAGTTGGACAGGTTCCACATCCTCCCAAGGATTTACTTTCCAAACATTCTTCTATTTATGACACATAAAATATTGAAGTGTTTTAGTCATAGTAAAGGTATCTTAAATTTTTAGAATCTTGGAAGGGGGAGGGTAGGGCCACAAATAGCAATTTTGAAACTCTGTTCAGGGATATTCAGTTGAAAAATGATTTTAAGATGTGTGATTGAGACGAGATTATTCTTGAAGAGCATAAAACAAACAAAAAAAACAGCTGTCCAGTTTAATAAGTGCTTAGGGAAGGTAATGGAAGGTTTTGTGGGGACAGATTGTGAGCATCAACAAATCTCTAGCTCAGTGCCTACTGATTGGCATTTTTACCAAGGATCCAGTATAAGCCATCACTGACTCCAAGAATCCTCTCTTTAGAGAGATCTTGAAGTTGGCCAACCTTTAGGAAGTACTCCAAAAATAGAATCACTTGAAGTCTATCTCAGAGAGACCAGGTTTTAAGACAACTGGCTTATTAAGAAGATACTCCTAAAATAGAGGAATCAAGACACTAACCAAGTGTCCTTGCATTCCATCATGTGACCTTGATAAAAATGTACCCTTAATGGTAAAATGGATGTAAGAAATTGAATATCATGAAATGATAGAAAAAGGAGACACCAAGACAAGCTTGCATGCAGGTAATTTATTTGGAGGAATGATCCCAAGAAAGAATAGGGGTGTAGGAATAACAAAGAGAAAGAGGGAAAGCCAAATCAAGGGTGCAATATTGAGCCAATCACCTCTCTGGGCAACTGGGACATAAACTTACCACTGACCCTTTGAGGAGCTGAGTAAAATGCACTCAAAATTGTCTTCATGAGGGATGGGAGAGGAGAGAATTTATGGGTTCCCATGAGAAAAGGGTGTTAATACTTTTTCCTATCTGTACATCTATTAAATTCACTAAGTAGGTTCCTGCAGGAATCCCATATAATAATAGTGGGGAAATGCAGTGGGAGGTGGTACAGAAAGCAAAAGGCAAAGTGCTATTAAGTTACACTTGTGTGCAACTGGTTGCCAAGCTATAATGGCAGTAAGGAAGTGAGCTGAGAGGATGTGAGGCATCTGAGGACTCTGACATAATGACGTGGTGTAATCTCAACAAAATATGGAGGAGAACGAGGTACATCCATTGCTGCAGCTTATTTTGAGGCTATGATTAATAGTAGTCACCTTCTCTCTTCTGTCGGCATTCCAGATTTTACTCAGCTTTGCACCAGCACACCAGTGGTTCTAGATTGCTTTCCTAAGGTTTGGCAACCAAGACTTTCATCCCAACAAAATGTTTTGTGCTTGTTGAGCATGGTTGCTTGAGTTCACCCAGCCATCCCTGGACAGGAAAGAAGCAAAAGCTGCACTGCGAATCACTTGGGTTCCAGATAGGCTTATGGTTGCCTCCCATTGTGTAGCAGCAACCCTACTCTCTCATGCCTATATGATGAATCTTTGTACACTAGCATTGTGAGCCCCAAATGACTCCTTCCTGGGGGCATCCAGTGCCCGGAAGATATGTGGGTATTAAAGTTCAGTTTAAGTCCACCTCAGCACCTCTGAAACACCATCCCATCTTCAGAGTTTCCCACTAGTTGCACACTAATCTCTATTTCAGAGTATGTTTCCCAAGGAACACAACCTGCCACACCAAATTTCGAGAAATCATGCCAACAGCATATTAGGACTGACTTTTTGCTAAGACTAAAATCTTGAATCACAGTAGAATGCCACCATGTCAATAAATTATTCCTTATGCACTCTTAGGTATCTCAGATTCAACACTTTCAAGATCCACTACCATATGTTCCTTCAGTCCCTGGACATAATGGTAGTCCAGGTCTTAGAATTCTTTGGGTGTGAAAGCTATTTTCTTTTGGTTTAAGTGCTATATACCTCTGTTCAGTTGGTACTTTGTTGTCACCGTAGTTATTGATCTCAAGTTCAAAGAAGGGTGGCATGGGTGGGTCTTAAGGAGGACGAGCAGTCTTTTGAGGCATCTTCTGCAAGTAAGAACTTTTCAAGTTATCCAGGCAAAAGGAGGTTTCTTTCTTCTAGGAAGGAGGAGGGCCCTAAGGGTTCAAGGACATCTGGGGATTTGAACTTCTCTGGCTTTTCTTTTCCTTTTTTTTTTTTTTTAATTTATTTAAGAGAGAGAAAGAGTGTGAGAGGTGGAGAAGAGGGAGGGGGGAGAGAGAATCTTAAGCAGACTCCCCACTGAGCACAGAGCGCAGTTCAGGGCTCGGTCTCATGACCCTGAGATCATGACCTGGGCCAAAATCAAGAATCGGAAGCTTAACTGACTGAGTCACCTAGGTGCCCCTTCTCTGGTTTTTCTACCAAATGTTCCCATCCCAGGGGTTAGGGATGGGAACCTTGAAGATTATGCTCATCTTTGTTGTGGCTCTGCTACTTTATACAAATCCTGTGTCTAATCTTTAGCACTGTTTGCCCCATGGCTGCTGAAATAATTTAAATCACCGCCCTGGGTGTATCTGACTTTGACAGTATATCTTGAGTTACAGTTGGCTAACCTGAGCCTGTCATTTTCTTTTTTCAAGATGTCCAAAGTCAATTTTGAGAACCTGACAACCTCACAGTCCTTATACTTAAAATTGCACTATACTGTTTAAGTGCTATTGCTTCCCATGTAAGCTAGTGCTTCTCTTCCATCTGTACTTCAAATCCACCACTAGTGAAAGCACACTGGGGTCATCAACCAACAATGGAGTGATGAGAGTGATCCAGATCCAGAAGCATTTGGTTTATTGGGCTACTTCTGTTAATGACTGTCTTGGCCCAAGTTTCTCCAAAGGACAGAATCTGGGAGATCTTCCTTGCAGGTAGTTGATGTTGAGATGTGATCTTAAGAAACAAGAGTGGGCACTACAAAGAATTAAATGGTGAAAGAACACAAGCCAATTCAATGGCATGTTCTTGAGCTGATTACTTCTGTGAGTAACTAAGGCTTGATCTTATCAGGAATCCTCCACAGAGTCAAGTAAAATGCACCTGTGAATGTTCACCTGAGGAGTGGGAGAGGTGAAGAGTTATCCTATGGCTGCTAGACCCTCTTGGTCAGAGGTCATTTACCTGGATGTTAACTCTCATCTGTTTAGGCTCACTTTTATCCTCAAATACGATGTGGTGGGGGATCTTGAATTTCTGTTAAAACCAGTCAAGGAAATGTACTTAAAATTGGAATAGCAAACGATAAAGTTCTTATTAAAAAAGAAACTTAAGAGTAATCCTGTGTTTTCTAAGTATATTATAGGTACTTGTATCCCTTTATTGTAGATCATGGCAAATATGTAAATTAATATAAAAACTAGAATTTACTCTTACAGGATTTGTTTTGTACCAGGCACTATTTATTTGCTTTATATACATGAAATCATTTAATCTTCACAACTCAATAAAATGTGTACTGTAATTCTCTGAATTTTTTCAGGTGAGGAAACTGAGGCTCAGAAGTTAGTAACTCAATAGCTGTGTGCTTTTGGTTATGAGTTGGTGTAGAAAACAAGAAAGGCCTCTGCAGCAAGTCTAGGCTAGGGTGCAAGTGGCCCTTCCTATGGGTTATGAAGATCTATGGCATTAGAGGTCCAGCTGCTGCTACACAATGGGAACAGAGAGGAATATATTTGGCACCCAGGGGTATACTTGGGTGACTCCAGGCATTTCCTTGCTCCATTTTGCTGTGTAACTGACAAGTGCAAGAATCATGAAAAAGGCCTGGTAACCAGATTCTAGGTTACCCCACTAGATCAATTACCAAGAGCACTAGAGATGCTAGTTGAGAATGACAGGAAGCTTAGGGTTGGTGGATAGTGGAGGAGGGAGATGATGAGTATGAACTGTAGCCCCAGAACAGCTGAAACCCAATACTAGTTCATTTTACTAATCTTTACCTTGTAATTTCGGGGGACAGAGGTTGGAGACGCTTTCAAAATGTATTATACAAAACAAGTGACTGGCTCAAGGTGGTGGTGTGGTATACTACTCTGATTACTGGTAACTCTTAAGGACTGAAATATTTAGTCTTTCATCTGGGAGTGGGCTATCCACTGAGAATATTCCTGATTAGTACCCCAGACTGAGGAAGGACAGCTGCCTTGCCAGACATCATGACCCATTCTGGGAGGGGATACCTATCTGTGGCCAATGGCTGGTGAGTGTGGGGTTAATGAGTTTAGCTTCCTCACATAGACCTGTGACAATTCTGAATGGACATGGCCAGCTCCAGAGCCCTCATGGCAATGGCCGAGGTCTTTGTTGTGACTGCATTGCTTCCTTCGCTTCCCAAGTTTGATATTGGCCCTCTCCAAAAAAACTTTCCAAATGCCAGTCTCCATCTCACAATCTCTTTACTGGAATATCCACAGGGTGGGTAATTACACTAGTGCTCTTGGATTATAAGAGTCTTACTAAAGAAGACTATAGTACTTGACATATATGATAAGTTCCTAGTATGTATGTGTGTATATGTGTGTGTATATTTCATAAATGTGTATCAAACACTTAAAGCTGTGTAATACATAGAAACAAATATGTAGATCTTATTTAAAGGTCTGTAGATCTGGGGTGTCTGGGTGGCTCAGTCGGTTGAGTGCTCGACTCTTGGTTTTTGCTCAGGTCATGATCTCAGGGTCATGGGATTGAGCCCTGTGTGTGGGCTCTAGCTCTGTACTCAGTTGGGAGTCTACTTAAGATTCTTTTCCTCTATTCCTCCCCAGATCATGTGCACCCTTTCTTTTTTTCTTTTAAGGAATCTTAAGGAAAAAAAGGTGTGAGGGTCAAATGGTACAAAATATGGGGATTTATGGTCTCGTCATATGGGTTTGGTTCAGAAGTACCTATAATAAGAGATTGCATTAGTTAGGATTCAGTTGAAAAAACAGAAGATACACAGTTTCTTTTTTTTTACTTTCATTTTTTTAATAATGATTTTTAAAAATTTTTTATTAACATATAATGTATTATTTGCCCCAGGGTACATGTCTGTGGATCATCAGGCTTACACATTTCACAGCATTTGCCATAGCACATACCCTCTCCAATGTCCATATCCCAACCCCTACACCTCCCAGCAACCCTTAGTTTGTTTCATGAGTTTAGGAGTCTCTTATGGTTTGTCTCCTTCTCCATCCCATCTTGTTTCATTTCTCTTCCCCACCCCCCCATAACCCCTTGCCCTGCCTCTCAAATCCTTCATATCAGAGCGATCACGTGATAATTCTCTTTCTCTGACTGACTTATTTCGCTTAGCATAATACCCTCTAGTTCCAGGCACGTCGTTGCAAATGGCAAGATTTCGTTTCTCTTGATGGCTGCATAGTATTCCATTGTATATATATACTACCTCTTCTTTTTCCATTCATCTGTTGATGGACATCTAGGTTCTTTCCAAAGTTTGGCTATTGTGGACACTGCTGATATAAACATTCGGGTGCATGTGACCCTTCAGATCACTACATTTGTATCTTGAGGGTAAATACCCAGTAGTGCGATTGCTGGGTCATAGGGTATCTCTATTTTCAACATTTTGAGGAACCTGCATACGGTTTTCCAGAGTGGCTGTACCAGCTTGCATTCCCACCAACAGTGTAGGAGGGTTCCCCTTTCTCCGCATCCTCGCCAACATCTGTTGTTTCCTGACTTGCTAATTTTAGCCATTCTGACTGGTGTGAGGTGGTATCTCACTGTGGTTTTGATTTGTATTTCTCTGATGCCGAGTGATGTGGAGCATTTTTTCATGTGTCTGTTGACCATTTGGATGTCCTCTTTACTGAAATGTCTGTTCATTTTTGAAATGTGGTTCATTTTTGCCCTTGCTTCCCTTGCCTTTGG
>CM052800.1:54948130-54988451 GCA_028533885.1 Nasua narica | reverse complement strand
TTTGAGGGGGGTTCTCTGTGCCTCCTGGATTTTGATGCTTGTTCCCCTCAGCAGATTAGGGAAATTCTCTACAATAATTTGTTCCAATATACCTTCCACCCCTTTCTCTCTTTCTTCTTCTTCTGGAATCCCAATTATTCTAATATTGTTGCATCTTATTGTATCACTTATCTCTCGAATTCTTCCCTTGTGGTCCAATAGTTGTTTGTCTCTCTTTTTCTCAGCTTCTTTATTCTTTGTCATTTGGTCTTCTATGTCATTAATCTTTCTTCTGCCTCATTTATTCTAGCATTAAGAGCCTCCATTTTTGTTTGAACCTCATGAATAGCTTTTTTGATTTCATCTTGGTTAGATTTTATTTCTTTTATCTCTCCTAAAAGGGATTTTATTTCTCCGGAAAGAGATTCTTTAATCTCTTCCATGCTTTTTTTGAGCCCAGCTAGCATCTTGATAACTGTCATTTTGAACTCTATTTCTGACATATTACTGATGTCTGTGTTAACTAGTTCTCTAGCCATTGGTATTGTCTCCTGTTCTTTTTTTGTGGTGAGTTTTTCCGCCTTGTCATTTTATCGAGCTAAGAATAGATGAGTGAGAGAGAAAAGTACTCTGGAGTTCCACAGTTCTCACTGATTGGTGAACTTGGGCTTGGCTGGATATTCTCACTGATCTTCTGGGAAGGGGCCTTTTCAGCTTGGTTC
Organism: Nasua narica; assembly: GCA_028533885.1. Lineage (NCBI taxonomy): Eukaryota > Metazoa > Chordata > Mammalia > Carnivora > Procyonidae > Nasua > Nasua narica. Next base: position 54,987,750 of record CM052800.1, on the reverse strand, counting down.
TCAGATGTCTTTGCCTGAGGTGGAATTGCCCCACCCTCGCCCAGGGAGGGTCCAAGCAATTCACTCAGGTTCGCTCTCGGGAGTCTTTGTTCCCTTAGCGCTTTCCGTACCGCCCTGGAGGCCGGGAATGCAAATGGCGGCTCCCAGTCTCCGGCCAGAGGAGCTGAGCACTGGAGTCCCTGCTCCTCAGTGCTCCCTCAGAGGAAAGCAGTCAATCACTCCTGGCTCCCGGGTCCCCGCCCCAGCTCCGAGCTCAGCCACCGGTGGCAGAGCGTTTCTATCTCTGGAGTGCGGCCCCGTCTGGAGTCTCCAAACCCAGCAGATTCCTGCTGCACGATCCCGCACCGCTCCTTCCCGAGGAGGAAGGAGGGGGTCTCTCTGGAATGCCTTATGTGGTTCCCGCTCGAAGGGCCGCGGCCACGGTCTAAGGTAAGCCCCAGTTGAAAACGCCCTGCGCGGCTCTTTCTCTGCCGCCTGCTACTCCGCCCCGATATCTGGGAGCTCTGCCGCACTCAGACACCCCCGGTCTCTTTGTAACCTCGCGGGTCCTGAAACCACTTTGTTTCCGTGAGGGCTGAACCTCCGGCTTAGCCTCTGGAGGGATGTCCCTCAGCGGAGCAGACTCTAAAAGTTCCGATTTTGTGCTCCGCGGCTCTGCGGCTGCAGGGAGCCGGCCCCTCCCCCCGCGGTCTCTTCCCGTCGCTTTGAAATCACTTTCCAAACGTCCTACCTTTCCAAAAGTGGTCGATTTTCTGCTCCTAGAATTGCTCTTCTTCTCTCTTCTCTCTCCTGTTGAGTATGCTGGCTTTTAGAATGTTTTGATAACTATCTAGATGAACTTCTGGGATCCGACTCTACCTCAACCTCCTACTTCTCCGCCATCTTGCTCCTCCTCTCCAAGATAAACCATTTCAATCAACATGGGTAGAATACAGGACATGAGTTAAATGGGCTAGGAAAAAATGAAGTCAAATAGTGGGTTGTAAGGCAAACCAGAGATTAGCAACATCCAGTAGCCACGATAGTGTTTAAGCCATGGGAAATCAGGAGAAGATGGGGTTACCAGCTCTAAGAAGGTGGCTTTACCTATTAGGAGCTAGAACCATAGCAGCCATTACCTGTGGGAGGTGGTGTCACAAAGGAAGGAACTATCTTTTAGGGGCTGGGATCACAGGGAAGACTCAAGAGTCTGCTGGAAATGCTACCTGTAGCAATAAGAGAAAGAGAAAGATGCTGGCTTTCTCTCTCTTCTTCCTTACAGTTTTCTACCATCTCTCTCATTGGGTGAACTTAACCAGAAGTGATTGGCAAAGAAGCCTGAAAAATATTCCCCTGGTTATAGGGGAAAGACTGAGAAATGTGTGTGGAAACAAGCAAATCACTACTAGCACACACTTTTGTTTTTACCACTCAGCATCTAGATGTTCTCATGCTTTAACCAATCTTTTTTTTTTTCTTGCACTTTATTGCATTATCTTTTTTTTTATTGTGGTAAAAAACAACATTTTCTGTCTTCACCATTTTTTTTTTCTGTCTTAACCATTTTTTAAGTGTTTGGTAGTATTGTATATATTCACACTGTTATGCAGCAAATCTCTAGAACTTTTTCATCTTGCATACTGAAACTCTATTGAACAACAACTCATGATTCACCCTTCTTCCCCCAACTTCCTCTCCAAGCCTCTGACCACTTCCATTCTATTTTCTGTTCCTATTTTTCTGACTACTTTAAATACCTCGTATGGGTGGAATACAGTATTTGTCTTTTTGTGACTGGCTTTATTTCATGTAGAATAATGTCATCAAGATTCATCCCTGTTGTAGCATGTGTCAGAATTTCTTATTAAGACTGAGTAATATTCTATTGTATATGCTACATTTTGCTTATCCATTTTTCTGTTGATGGATACTTGAGTTGCTCCTATGTTTTAGCTATTGTGAATATTGCTGCTATGAACATGTATATACAAATATTTCTGAAATCCTGCTTTCAATTATCTTGAGTCTGTACCCAGAAGTGGAACTGTTGAATCATATAATAATTCTGTTTTTATTTTTTTATGACCCACCATACTATTTTCCATTGTGACAGTGCCATTTTAAATTCTTGCCAGCTGGCACAAGGGTTCCAATATTTTCACATCCTTACCAACACTTGTTATTTCTGTTTTGTTTCATTTTGTTTGACAATAGCCATCCTAATGGGTGTGAGGTGGCAATGTCTCACTGTAGTTTTGATTCATGTTTACCTAGTTATTAGCAATGTTGAGCATTTTCTCATGAGTTTATTGGCCATTTGTATATCTTCTTTGCAGAAATGTCTGTTTGAGTCTTTTGTGCATTTTAGATTGAGCTACTTTTTTTAAAGTTGAGTTTTGGGAGTTCTTTATATATTCTGGATAGGAATTCCTTATCAGATATGTGACTTGCAAATACTTTTCTTCCGTTCTGGGCATTGTGTTTTTATTCTGTTAATAGTGTCCTCTGATTCACAGAAGTTTTTCATTTTGATAAAGTCCAATTTGTCTATTTTTGTTGCCTCTGCTTTTGGTGTCATAGTTAAGAAATCATTGTCAAATCCAATGTCTTGCATCTTTTGCTCTATATTTTCTTTTACAAGTTTTATAGTTTTTGGTCTTATAGTTAGGACTTTGGTCCATTTTGAGTTAATTTTTGTATCTGTTATTAAGTAAAGGTCTAACTTCTTTCTTTTTTTTCTTTTTTAAAAGATTTTATTTATTTATTTGACAGAGATAGATCACAAGTAGACAGAGAGGCAGACAGAGAGAGAGGAGGAAGCAGGCTCCCCGCTGAGCAGAGAGCCCGATGCGGGGCTTGATCCCAGGACCCTGAGATCAAGACCTGAGCTGAAGGCAGAAGCTTTAATCCACCGAGCCACCCAGGTGCCTCTAACTTCTTTCTTCTGCATTGGATATTCATTTTTCCCAGCACTATTTGTTGAAAAGACTGTCCTTTCCCCAATGAATGATCTCGGCACTCTTGCAAGAATCATTTGACTATTTACATGAGACTTTATTTCTGGGCCATCTCTCTGTTGTGTTTCATTGATCTATATGTCTATCTTTATGCCAGTACCACAGTGTTTTGATTACTGCAGCTTTGTAGTAAGTTATGATATCAGGAAGAATAAATCTTCCCGCTTTGTTCTTTTTTTTAATGATTGTTTTGGCTATTTAGGATTCCTTGAGATTCCATGTGAACTTTAACATGGGCTTTTCTACTTTTTTAAGAAAATGTCATCAAGATTTTGATAAGAATTACATTGAATCTATAGATCACTTTGGGTACGCCTATCCTAACAACATTGTCTTCCAGTCCATGAACAACCACAATCTGTTGCTACTATGTATCAGGATGCAAGTATCCTTTATATGAATATGCTTTCACCAATGAATTTCTTAGTATTGTGCTTAGAGAAATGTCTTCTGGACCCTTCACAGTGAAGGTATGGTTGGAAGTGGCTAAGCAGTTTGTACATTAGAGTCCAAATTCCCATCTCTAGAATTCTCCAGACTCCTTTGCCTATGCTGTGCTACCCAGTGTGGTAGGCACTAGCCTCACGTGGTTATTGAGCACTTGAAATAATAATTTTAAAAATATATTTTTGATTACAACATGAGTACTAGAAAGCATATATGTTGCTCACATTATATTTCTGTCTGATAGCACTGTTCTTCAGTGTGCCAAGCAAGTTCTGCCATCTCTGTACCTTTTTTGCCTAATTTTACTAACCTGGTGGTTAATGTCACCTCCCTGGTACTTGAGCTAACACATTGAATCCTGAATCCCAGGCAAGGATAGCTTTGTCAATAAATTCAGTGTGATCCAGTTTTTATTTCATTCCTCTAAGTACTCTTAAAATATATTTTTGCTATGGTCTGAATGACTGTGTCACTCCAAAATTTGTGTTTAAATTTTAACCCTCAAAGATGATGATATTAGGAAATGATGCCTTTGGGAGGTATTTAAGCCATCAGGGTGGATCCCTTGTGAATGGTGCTAGTGCCCTATAAAAGAGGCTCTAGAGAGATCCTATGCCCCTTCCTTAATGTGGGGACACAGTAAGAAGGTGCCAGCTATAAATTAGGAAGAGGGCCCTCACCAGAAGTGACCATGTTGATGCCTTGATCTTGGACTTCCAGTCTTCAGAACTGTGAGAAATAAATTTCTGTTGTTTATAAGCTACCAGTCTGTGATATTTTGTTGTAGCAGCCCAAATAGACTAAGACATATTCTCACACATGTCTTCCAGATTTCTTTAAATACAAACTTACAGAATTCTGCAAGTCCTTTGGTGTGTTTGCTGTCTCTTCTTGGGGCAGGTCCTGCACTTTTCTATCTGGGCTGTGTCGGGATAGAACTCTTGTGAGACTAGAGACAACAATGGGTGGTTAGAATGGCTTCTGCAGAGAATCAGTGTTTTCTTCTCAGGCAACTGCCACAAATGAAATAATGTAAATGGATGCAAGTGAAGATTGGTTGCCTCAGGTGAGGTGTAAAATTGACCAACTGCTTCTGCTAGCTAGGAAGGTCCAGTTCAGAGTTCGCAGCCTCCACTCTGTGTGCCCAAGTGTCACCATCCAAAGTCTCAGCGAAACACTCCTTTCCATCCAGCGCCCTTAACTTAACATAAAATACTTAATAAGAAATTTAACTAATGTTGCAACTTTGCAGCCTGTGTTATTAAGACTTGGGCTTGCTTCTCAGACATGTCTCTCTTACGGTTATAGGGCTATGGAATGTGGCTACATAGCTTAAGATTTTGTGTTAAAAGTTCAAGGTCTTAGGCTTATTTTTGTGTACACTCTTCCTTGTCAATCACAATTCTTGTTAATCAAAATTATTAAGATGGTCAAGTGCATCAATTACTTGAACAAAGCGCCATCTTTACCCTGTACTGTACTATGTCTCAGGAAGCCACAGCTTATAGTTTAAGTAATTATGATGCCACTGCATGCCAAATTACTAGTGTAAGGAGGTCTTCGCTGCATTCTAGTCAAATAGATGACAACTCAATCCCAGTTTCACGTTGAGTATCAGTTTCCTGTGACCATTCCTGGTAACAAGAGCTGTATCAGTAAGGAGCCATTCAGAAAAGGAGAAACCACTTCGGGTGTCACAAACAGAAGAAATTTAGTGCTCGGGATTAGTTGCACAGGCCTTGGAAGAACTGAGAAGCCAGATAAGATGCTGAGGCAATCCTGAAGTTAGGAAAAGCAGGAAACTGCTACCACCATTTTGGTGGATGGAGTATAGAGGGGACAGAGTGCTACCAAAGCTCTGAAACTGGACTATCCAGTAGGAGCTGGAACCTTTAAGTGGCAATCTTACAGGATCTGAAATACATAAGAACGATTATCCCATGGGAGTTGGCGTTATGGAGGAAACAGCTACTAGTAGCCAGAGATGCCACCAAGTCAGAGAAAGAGAGGACAAAATACCTTGGCTTCTTCTCTTGTCCGACCCCCACATATTCTGCCAAGGCTTCCCATTTGCCAAGCTTATTCAGAAGCCACTTGTCAAGAGAGCCTGAAAAATGTAGGCACTGAGATACAGGTAGAACTAGGGAAGCTTGGAAGTAAATCTGAGAGTAAACAGGCAGATGACCAGCACAAGAAGCATTTCCCTTTCCTCTAATTATGTACACATTTGGTGCTGTGAGTGGATTCATAAAGATGAGAGAGTACAGACCTTGCTTCAGAAAAGCTTGCAAATGTATGGCTATATTTATGTCATTAGTTGTAATAGCATGAATATTAGATGAATTTTGTAGCATTATTTCCTGGTAGGGCTACCTACATATTTTTTATATATAGAAGAAATTAACATCTTATGGGAGCGTGAAATTACTTAAAATAGCAAGCTTTTAAATGAAATTCTACCCAAATACTTCTCTGTATTCTGACTACTTTATACAAAATTTTACCTGTTGAGAAAATAAGAAAACCCAAAGAACAACATATACCTTCCCTCCTGTAAGCTTGGCTTTCTTTAGGAATTTGTAACTACATAGCTGAGGTGATCTATCTAAGTTTATTAGAACCACAAATATGGTACTAAACATACAGAGAAAAAACAGTTCAGAGAATCCTGCTTTAAGATATTTATTTCTCTGGAAACTTTAATCTATATTTTTAGTTATTTCCACACTATAAAAATATTCTATAGGGGGAAAAGGAGTTCCCTTCTTTTAAGAGTATTATTCTAAGCCAACAATACTCTTGCAAAATTTTGCTAATGCCTTTAGTAGTTTGTGAACTATACCTACCAAAAATCAGATAAATTTGGAAAGCTTGGAAAGTTTGCATTCTATTTCAGATTTCCAAAAAAAAAAAAAAGAAAGGACTTTATGTTTTGAGTATGTTGATTCTTTACCCTGCAATCAGGAAGTTAGATTCAAGCATTGGCCTAGTAATCCATGGAACATCTTCCATTTTTTTTTTCCTAGTGAAAGGAGAAAAGATTTATTAGAAAGGCTGACAGCATGAGAATGTGCTACTTCTTTTTTTTTTTTTTTTATTCTAGCCATTTGACAGGTGTGAGGTGATATCTCATTGTGATTTTTTTTCCTCCCCAAATATGTTTATTTTAATTTTTCAGTGTTACAAGATTGATTGTTCATGCACCACACCCAGTGCTCCATGCAGTACGTGCCCTTCTCAATACCCACCACCAGGCTCGCCACCCCGCCCTCCAAAACCCTCAGTTTGTTGCTCAGAGTATGAGAATGTGCTACTTCTTTTATTCATTTTTTCAACCAACATCTTCTTTTAAAAAATTTTTTTTAATTAGATTCGGTTAGCCAACATATAGTACATCATTAGTTTTTGATGTAGTGTTTGATGATTCATTAGTTGTGCATAGCACTTCTTTTAACCCTCCAGATTGGGTTTCTTTTCAAGACAACTGGCCAAGCAGTTGTTTCTGAAGAGTCGTGGATACTATGCACATGACCAGGTTCTCCATTTGACATGGTAATGCCTTCCAATAGAACCAGGGGGATGTTTTTGGTATTCACCATAAACATCTGACTTTACAAACCACTTACAAACCATGTGACATTGAATACAGGATTCAGTATGAAGAAGGCAAAAATGAATGTTTCTAATACTCTCTTGATGTAGGCCAACACATAAGCATACTTTTGAAGAAAAAAAAATAGAGCCATTAGATGATGCATAGAGTAAGTTAAGGAGGTGAGAGGATATCAAAAACTAGGTTCTTTTTGCAACTTAACTATTTTCGGAGTGTAGAACAGTTTTTATCATCTTCGTACAGTGCACTCAATAAATGTTTATTAAGTGAATTCATTAAAGAAGACTTAGAAATATGACAACGCTTCAAATATTTGAAAATCATTATCAGATGGGAGAGGAATTAATTATTGAGACCCTCTTTAATAGCCTTCCTTTGTTTTTAATTTTCTCCCATTAAAGACAAACAGAACAATAAATTGGAGAGATTAGGAATACTTAAATTTTACAATGTAGAGACTTCTTTGCTACTACTTCTGGAAACACCCTAGGAGAAAATATGGTTTCTGTAGACTACCAGGCTAGATGACCACTAACTGGTTTCCCAACTCTGACATTAAGAATCATAGGATCTTCAGTTTTCATTATTTTTCAGATAGTTATGTTCATATTCATTAATAAAACTTGTCTTTAAAATATACAAAAAATTAAAATATAAGTGGAACTGAAGGAAATGTAATGACCAATTTATTTGGCATATTGAAAAATAGTTCAACTGTTAACTGGTCATAATTAAACCTCTTTCATTGTACGGAAAGTTCATTTGATTTCATTACCCTTTCATCTTGAAAGAGGAGATGGGAAATAAACCTGATATTGAAGGAAAGGGAAGATTCTACTCTTGTTCTTTGTTTCCCTCATGGCTCACTCATCCTTTAAACCCTCTGGACCTGGAGAGAAGCGTGTTTGTAGAGTAGTGAACCCAGAAGCCAAAGGTCTGTCAACTCTTAAACATCAAATCAATGACCTTGGTCATCATTTTCTTGTGCCTTTCTGTCACATTCAATCATGATAATTCTGAGAATTTTCCATTCTCTTGGTCTTTGTGAACCTTCAGAAAAGTTAAAAAAGACTGAGGAAAAATAATTTCTTCCATATCTATCTTGTTCCTTTTCTTTCTCTCTATTACCCTTGAATTACTCTAAGCATCAGCCCGACTTGCTTTCTTTTTTTATTCATTATTCCAGCCATCATTTTCACTTTGATGACTCCCTAATGTCTGTCTTTTTCTTTATTTTTAGCCCCCTGTTTCTCACTGCCTCTTTGGAAATTCTTGGGCACGTCTAATTTCACTATGTTCCAAATTTAATAATTCTTCCCATCATTAATTCTGCTCCTTCTCTTGGTTTTTTGGGCAGGGTGAGTAAAAGATTCCAGTCCAGGTTAGTCTAAGGTTTGGGGAACCATAGAAAGAAAGAGGTCAGCCAGATATATTACAGATGTATGACCAGTAGGACTTGATAACTAATATCTTTCTCCAAATAATATCCATTTTATTAAGTACAGATCCTTTATTACTAATTTAAGTTGTACAAAACGTCATCAGTAGACTAGTTACTTTGCTATCTTATAGTTTTACTTATAAGGGACTTCTAAAAGTTCAATACTAAACTCCATTCGTCAGCTCTATTTATTATGATTTAGGCTCTTCATTGTCTCAAATCCAACTTCTTCCATTTTGTGGACATCTGGAAGCTTAATCTCCACAGTTTGGGTGGTGGTGTATGTGTGTATTTGCTATAGTTAATAAAGGACAATGAAAACTTTATCAAGTGTGGGCATTCATAAAAATGGAAAACTTGTCAAGGAATTAAATGAATCTGTAACTCCTTGTAACTCTCCTCTGTGTACTTCTTCCTCAAATTTCAAGCTACAATGAATGGAGTTTGCTGTTAACCTGTGCTGACCTTTTTTTCCTCTAATGTTATCTATGGGTATTCCTCTGACATGATTACATTCTGAATACAAATGGAATGACTGGAAATGGTTCTTTGTCTGTCAGGGCTGAATTGTGTTTTAAACATCTGCTTTCTAAATACATATTAAAGAACTCCTCCAAGTAGATGCCTCCGAGTCTATCCATGGAATACTCAGCTGTCTGGAGGGACAAATGTTATGTCATGTGTTCTCTCAGTGCTTCTTTCCCTATCCTGAGAACAAATGCTAGAGGGAGAAATAAAATCCTTTCTGCATATGTGCCAAAGGCCCAAGAATGCCTTATATTACAGTTTTTAAAATCAAGTATTGTATTTACTTGCCTATTTGCCAGAATTTAGACAATTACTATACAAAACCCAAATCTTGCCTGTCTGAAACTGCAGTGGGGAGACTGTCATCTTTTAATAGAATTGTGTACTCATGGCAACCAGTTTTTCTCTAGTGACAGTGCCCTGTGTCTTCTCAGGGATTCAAGGAGGAGATTCTTGGTAGAAAGTTGGAATAGGAGAAGCATTTGCTGTGTTCTGCTTTTCTACTCCTCTGTTGTGTGACTACTCAGAGAAGCACCAAGAGGAGGGCCTGGGATGAGTTTGAGAAGAAAGAGAGAAGAAAGGAGAGAAATAAAGTAATTTTTTAAAAATGGTGGTATTGTTGAAGAATTGGTAATAGAAGAACTTTCCAGGGCCTGGTGGAAGCAATAAAAATGGTTTATCCCACCTTTCAGCTGCGGGTTTGTGCTACTTAACATGCTGTACCTACAGCAGAGCTATTGTATTTGCACTGATTTGTTATTACTATGAATATGCAAAATTAGTTTTTAAATCAATAGACAATCTTTTTAAATGTTCAGAATGTATGTGCAGGAAAAAATAATTGGATAAAAATACCTCAAAATGGTTACTACTCATTTTTATTTTCTACTTTTTTTTCCCACCTTAACGTTATAACTTAAGCATTTCTCCAGGTTAATAAATATACTTCAAAACCACAGAATATTTTAAAGCCATTAAAAACGTTTTAGTTGTGTTATCATAGGGCTGAATTTTGTTTTGAATGAGTATATAAATTACTTCTAGTATTTTGCTAGTACATATCACTGAAACTAACATAAAAGTGCTTTTCAATTCAAAACTTACTTTGCCGACACTGAGTGGAATTGTAGAGAAGCACTAAGATATTATGTGTCTTATACCTAGTCACATATGGAAGCTTGGGTTTCTAATCCACCTCCACTGTTAAAACCCAGGGAGCCAGGGGTTAAACTCCTAGCATATGGTGCTGCTGCTCATGATGGTGCTGACTGAGCATTCCAGGAATTTAAAGACTTGCTTAAACAGGGTTAATACATGGCCTGTGGGAAGACAGCTGGTCTGTAGCAGAATCAGAGGTCAGGAGGTTAGCCACATTTCCCTGAAAGCAGAAGACACAAAAGCCAGAATCAGTGAAAGCCATTTAGGGAAAGGAAAAAGTAGAAAGGTTCTATTTAAGGGAACAATTGAATGAGAGGGTAGATGGTGCTAGGGTCAAACAGAATAACTACTAAATATGGAAGAGGGGGATGGGAGAACAAAGACAGAGACAAGGGCAGAATGCTGCCCCCACGGCCTCCACTCTTGAGATGTGGAAAGAGATCATACCTCCAGGTCAACCCCAACGTTCATCGACCTATGTTTTTGCCAGTATGTGGATGTGTATTAGGAGAGCTTAGATCTTGTCAGAATATTCAACATTTAATATGCTAATTCACTCTGTAAGAGGACCTAGTGGGATGTTATCAAATAGGAAGAAGATATTAATGTCTTGGAATTAAAATCTCATTAAGGACAGTGGCTGACATCTATTGTAGTCCAAATTCCTGCAGATACCTTGAGGATTTATTCTTTGTGGAGTGCTGTGATAGATACTATAGGGGTTTGAAGTGAAAAAGAGTAAGACATGGTCTCAGCCCTCAGGTAGTTTATTATGTAATACAAGTATGGTGGATGGCAGAATTAGATTCCCCAATGACTACACTACAAGGTGACTAAGAAATCTGGTACAGAAAAAGTAGTAGGAGGTTCAGAACTAAAAGAGAAACAAGGATCAATGAGAAAGATAGGGTTTTTTTTTTTTAAAGATTTAGGAAAATGTTAACAAAGATATAGGAATGCATTACAAGTGAAAAAAAAAATCACATAAGCCAAAGCACAAAGGGACCACCCTCTCCTAGCCCTTAAGTATGCACTGTTACATACATCATCTTAAAGTTCTCAGAGGCCTCTTTATGAAATAAGTCAACCTATCCTTTTATAAAATAGTGTTCTGTTAAAATATTTTGAATATTTAAAGACTCAGTTTTTATGTGGCCTACAGAATGACATAAGGGAAGACCATGGGCTTTAATGCTAGACAGATTTGGGGTCAAATTTCAATCTATTTCCTAGCTGTATAACCTTGAATAAATTGCTCAAACTCTTCGAGCATCTTTTCTTATGTGTAAAAATGGAGGCTATAAGAATGAAATTCAAAGTTATAAGAATTAAATAGGAAAATGTGTTAATACAGTTGCCTGGTAAAGGCTAGGCACCCTCGTCCTGACCAAATCTGGACAGCCACTCGCTGCCTTCTTAGTAACGCCAGAGGGCGACATCATCCCATTCTTATATCAAAGGCTTCAGGAGTGAGAGCCTTCTTTTGCAGATAGGATTGTTCTAAGTGCCTCAGCAAAGGAGGAAGCAGAAACTGTATGGTAGAACATGAATAGGGCAGTACGGGATAAACCACAGAAGGACTTCGGAGCAGTTGCTGTGCCCCACTGTGGGCAACATATGTGTATAAAGCTACCATCTGAAGGCATCATTCTAGCCCTCTATTTCTGCCAGGTGTTTTGGGAGAACTTCTGGTGCTGAGAGCAACCTTAGATTGGTCATCTAAATGATCTGTTTGATTACTATTAGAAAACCACTGTGGTTGTATGATATCTCTGAAAAGCCTGCTGGAATTTGTTTGCTACAGAGTCAGAACTATGGTAACCACATATTCTGGTTTGCTAGTACAGTCCTGTTTTATGCCTGGCATAATTATTAACAGTGCCCCTTTTATACTTGAAGTGTCCCACTTTGAAAGATAAGTTACATGTACAACCTACTCAGAATATTAGGAGAGATACTCACTAATAGTATGAATCCCACCTCATAAGAGTCTTTGGGTCAGGTTAAGACCATACATAGACTTTGGACTCAGAAAGTGATAGATGTATCTGAGTTAAAATCCCACCTTTGTCTGTTGGCAAGTTAGTTTCTTGATGGATAGATTAGAGACAATAACAGGGCATTAATGCATTGTGCCATTTAATCCTAATTGAAGTGCTTACTAGCATCTCTGGCATGGAGCAATACATTGTAGCTATCCCTGTTATTTTTTAAGATTCACAGTAAGACTCAGATGATCTCCTTAACTGTTTTGGTGGAAGAAGAAGTGAAGAAATTGAGGATCAAAATGAAATCACTTGCTCAAGGTCATAAGACAGTTACTTAAAAATTATTCTTTTAAATTTAAATTCAATTACTTAACATATAATATATTACTAGTTTCAGAGATAGAGTCCTGTGATTCATCAGTCTTATATAATATCCAGTGCTCATTACACCACATGCTTTCCTTAATGTCTATCACCCAGTTATCCCATCCCCTACCCCACTCTCCTCCAGCAACCCTCAGTTTGTTTCATATGGTTAAGAGTCTCTTATGGTTTGTCTCCCTCTTTGATTTCATCTTGTTTTATTTTTCCCTCCCTTTCCCTTTGGCCCTCTCTTTTGTTTCTTAATTTACACATAGGAGTGAGATCATGTGATAATTGTCGTTTTCTGATTGACTTATTTCACCTAGCATAATACCCTCTAGTTCCATCCATGTTGTTGCAAATGGCAAGATTTCATTTTTTGATGGCTGAGTAGTATTCCATTGTATATGTATACCACATCTTTATGTATTCGTGTGTAGAGGGACATCTGAGCTCTTTCCATAGTTTGGCTATTGTGGACATTGCTGCTATAAACACTGGGGAGCAGGTACCCCTTTGGATCACTATGTTTGTATTGTTGGGGTAAATACCCAATAGTGCAATTGCTGGGTTGTAGTGTAACTCTATTCTTAAATTGTTGAAGAACCTCCATACTGTTTTCCAGAATGGCTGCACCAGCTTGCATTCCCACCAACAACGTAAGAGGATTCCCCTTTCTCCACATTCTCGCCAACACCTGTAATTTCCTGACTTGTTAATTTTAGCCATTCTGAATGGTGTGAGGTGGTATCTCATTGTGGTTTTGATTTGTATTTCTCTGATGATGAGTGATGTTGAGCATTTTTTCATGTATCTGTTGGCCATTTGCATGTCTTCTTTGGAGAAGTATTTGTTATATCTTCTGCCGATTTCTTGATTGAATTATTTGTTGTTTAGATGTTGAGTTTGATAAGTTCTTTATAGATTTTAGATACTAGCCCTTTATCTGATAAGACATTTCCAAATATCTTCTCCCATTCTATCAGTTGTCTTTTGGTTTTGTCAACTGTTCCCTTTGCTGTGCAAAAGCTTTTTATCTCGATGAAGTCCCCATAATTCATTTTTGCTTTTGTTTCCCTTGGCATTGGAGATGTCTAACCAGAAGTTGCTGTGGCTGAGGTTACAAGGGATACTGCTTGTGTTGTCCTCTAGGATTTTGATGAATTCTTGTCTCACATTGAGGTCTTTCATCCATTTTGAGTCTATTTGTGTATGTGGTATAAGAAAGTGGTCCAGTTGCATTCTTCTTCATGTGGCTGTCCAATTTTCCCAACACCATTTGTTGAAGAGATTGTCTTTATTCTATTGGGTATTCTTTCCTGCTTTGTCAAAGATTAATTGACCATAGAGTTGAGGGTCTATTTCTGGGTTCCCCATTCTGTTTCATTGATCTATGTGTCTATTTTTGTGCCAGTACCACACTGTCTTGATGATTACAGCTTTGTAAAAGAGCTCAAAGTCCAGAATTATGATGTCACCAGCGTTGGTTTTCTTTTTCAACATTCTTTTGGTTATTCTGAGTCTTTTCTAGTTCCACATAAATTTTAGGATTATTTGTTCCATTTATTTGAAAAAAGTTGATAGTATTTTGATAGGGATTGCATTAAATGTATTGATTACTCTAAGTAGCATAGACATTTTAACAGTATTCGTTCTTCCAATCTAAAAGTATGGAAAGTTTTTCCATTTCTTTGTGTCTTCCTCAATTTCTTTGATGAGTGTTCGGTAGTTTTCTGATTACAGATCCTTTACCTCTTCAGTTAGCTTTATTCCTAGGTATCTTATAATTTTGGTGCAATTGAAAATGGGATCAAATCCTTAATTTCTCTTTCTTCTGTCTCATTGTTAGTATATGGAAATACAAGTGATTTCTGTGCATTGATTTTATTTCCTGCCACATTGCTGAATTCCTGTATGAGTTTTAGAATTTTGGGGTAGAGTCTTTGGGTTTTCCACATAGAATATTATGTCATCTGCAAAGAGTAAGAGTTTGGCTTTGCTGATTCGGATGCCTTTTATTTCTTTTTGTTGTCTGATTGCTGAGGCTAGGACTTCTAGTACTATGTTGAACAATAGATGTCACAGTGGACAGCCCTGCCATGTTCCTGACCGTAGGGGAAAAGCTTTCAGTTTTTCTCCATCAAGAATGATATTCACTGTGGACTTCTCATATATGGCTTGTATGAGATTGAGGTATATTCCCTCTGCCCCTACACTGTGAAGTCTTTTAATCAAGAAAGGATGCTGTATTTTGTCAAATGCTTTTTCTGCTTCAGTTGAGAGAGTCATATTGTTGTCTTTTCTTTTTTATGTAGTGTATCACATTGATTTGTGAATGTTGAACCAACCTTGCAGTCCAGGAATAAATCCCACTTGGTCGTGGCGAATAATCCTTTTAATGCAGTGTTCAATCCTATTGTCTAGTATCTTGGTGAGAATTCTGGCATCCATGTTCATCAGGGATATTGGTCTGTAATTCTCCTTTTTGGTGGTATCTTTGTCTTGTTTTGGGATCAAGGTAATCTTGGCCTCATAGAAAGAGTTTGGAAGAGTTTTCTTCCATTTCTATTTTTTGAAAGAGCTTCAGAAGAATAGGTATTAATTCTTCCTAAAATTTTTTTTTATTATGTCCAGTTAGCCACTGTATAGTACACCAGTAGTTTTCAATGTTGTGTTCGATGATTCATTAGTTACATACTAATTTTTCTTAAGTGTTTGGTAGAATTCCCCTGGGGAGACTTCTGGCCCTGGACTTTTGTGTGTTGGGAGATTTTTGATGACTACTTCAATCTCCTTACTGGTTATGTGTCTGTTCAGGTTTTCTGTTTCTTCCTGTTACAGTTTTGGTAGTTTGTAAGTTTCTAGGAATGCATCCATTTCTTCCAGATTGCATAATTTGTTGGGATATAGTTGCACATGATGTGTTATAATTGTTTGTATAATTCAGTGTTGGTTGTGATCTCTCCTTTCATTCATGATTTTATTAATTTGGGTCCTTTCTCTTTTCTTTTTGATAAGTCTGGGCAGGGTTTTGTCAACCTTATTAATTCTTTCAAAGAACCAGCTCCTAATTTCGTTGATTTGTTCTATTGTTCTTTTGGTTTCTATATCATTGATTCCTGCTTTAATCTTTATTATTTCTCCTCTCCTGCTGGGTTTAGGCTTTATTTGCTTTCTTTCTCCAGCTTCTTTAGATGTAAGTTTAGCTTGTATATATGAGACCTTTCTTATTTTTTGAAAAAGGCTTGTAGTGCTATATACTTTCCTTTTAGGATGGCCTTTGCTGCATCGCAAAGATTTTGAACAGCTGTGTTTTCATTTTCATTTGTTTCCATGAATTTTTAAAATTCTTCTTTTATTTCCTAGTTGATCCATTCATTCTTTAGTAGGATGCTCTTTAGCCTCCATGTATTTAAGTTCTTTCCTCTTGTGATTGAGTTCATTTCAAAGCATTGTGATATGAAAATATGCAAGGAATTATCCCAATCTTTTAGTACAAGTTGAGACCTGATTTGTGACCCAGTATGTGATCTATTCTGGAGAAAGTTCCATGTGCACTCAAGAAGAATGTGTATTTGTTGGGGGTGCCTGGGTGGCTCAGTAGGTTGAAGCCTCTGCCTTCGGCTCAGGTCTCAGGGTCCTGGGATTGAGCCCCACATCAGGCTCTCTGCTCAGCAAGAAGTCTGCTTCCCCTTCTTTCTCTGCCTGCCTCTGCCTATTTGTGATCTCTCTCTGTCAAATAAATAAATAAAATCTTAAAAAAAAAAGAAGAATGTGCATTTGTTGCTTTAGGGTGGAGTGCTCTGAATATATCTAAGAAGTCCATCTGTCCAGTATGTCATTCACAGCCCTTGTTTCCTTGATCTTCTGCTTAGATGATCTGACCATTGCAGTGATTAGGGTGTTGAAGACCCCTACTATTACTGTATTATTGTCAATGTGTTTCTTTAATTTTGATATTAATTGGTTTATATAATTGTCTGGTCCCATGTTAGGGGCATGAATATTTATAATTGTTAGATCTTCTTGTTGGATAGACCCTTTAAGTATGATATAGTGTCCTTCCTCATCTCTTATTACAGGCTTTGGTTTAGAATCCAATTTGTCTGATATAAGGTTTACTATCCTCACTTTCTTTTGATGTCCATTAGCATGATAAATGGTTTCCATACCCTCAGTTTTGATCTGGAGGTGTCCTTGGGTCTAAAATGAGTCTCTGACAGAAAGCATATTAATAGGTCTTGCTTTTTTATGCAATCTGATACCCTGTGTGTTTTTATTGGGGCATTTAGCCCATTTACATTCAGAGTAACTACTGAAATATATGAATTTCATGTCATTGTATTACCTGTAAAGTCACTTTTTCTGTATATTATCTCTGTTCCTTTCTGGGCTATGTTACTTTTGGGCTCTCTCTTCACTTAAAGGATCCCGTTTGATATTTCTTGCAGGGCTGGTTTAGTGGTCACAGATTCTTTTAGTCTCTGTTTGTACTAGAAGCTTTTTTTGGTCTCAAAATTTTAATGACAGCCTTGCTGGATAAAGTATTGGCTGCATGTTTTCCTCATTTAGTACCCTGAATATATCATGTCAGCTCTTTCTGGCCTGCCAGGTCTCTGGATAGGTCTTATGCCAGTTTAATGTTCCTACCCCTGTAGGATAAAAACCTCTTGTCTCCAGCTGCTTTCAGGATTTTCTCTTTATCTCTGAAGTTTGCAAGCTTCCCTATTATATGTCAAGGTGTTGACCTATTTTTATTTATTTTGAGGGGGTTCTCTGTGTCTCCTGGACTTCAGTGCCTGTTTCTTTCCCACTAGGGAAGTTCTGTGCTATAATTCGCTCTAATATACCTTCTGCCCCACACCTTCCTCTTCTTTTGGTAATCCCAATTGTTCTAATATTGTTTTGCCTTACGGTATCACTTATCTCCTGAATTTTCTTCTCATGATCCAGTAGTTGTTTTTCTCTTTTTTTCTCAGTTTCTTTATTCTCAATTATTTTGTCTTCTGTACCGCTGATTATTTCTTCTGCCTCACTTATCCTAAGAGTTAGTGCCTCCATTTTTTTATTGCAGCTCATTAAAAGCCTTTTCTATTGTAGCTTGATTAGATTTTAGTTTTTCATTTGTCCAGAAAGGGATTTTCTAGTGTCTTCATGCTTTTTTCAAGCCCAGCTGGTATCTTTATAATCTTTATTCTGAACTTTAGTTCCAACATCTTACTATCTATAGTAATCTATACTGATTAGGTCCCTGACAGTAAGCATCGCCTCTTATTCTCTTTTTTGAGATGAGTTTTTCCATCTTGTTTTTCTGTCCAGAGAAGAATAGATGAAATACTGGGTATTTACCCCAAAGATACAGATGTAGTGAAAAGAAGGGCCACATATACCTCAATGCTCATAGCAGCAATGGCTTCAATCACCAAACTCTGGAAAGAGCCAAGATGCCCTTCAACAGGCTAATGGATAAAGAAGATACGGTCCATACATACAATGGAATATTATGCCTCCATCAGAAAGGATGAATATCCAACTTTTGTATCAACATGGACGGGACTGGAGATTATGCTGAGTGAAATAAGTCAAGCAGAGAGAGTCAATTATCATATGGTTTCACTTATGTGTGGAGCATAAGGAAAAACATGAAGGACATTGGGAGAAGGAAAGGAAGGGTGAATTGGAAGAAATCGGAAGGGGAGATGAACCAGGAGAGACTGTGTACTCTGAGAAACAAACTGAGGGTTTTGGAGGGGAGCAGGTGGGGCTTTGGGCAAGCCTGATGGTGGGTGTTGAGGAGGGCATGTATTGCATGGAGCACTGGGTGTGGTGCATGAACAGTGAATCTTGGAACACTGAAAAAATAAAATTAAATTTAAATAAAACTGGAAAAAAAAGAATAGATGAACAAGAGAACAAAATACTAAAATGGCAATAATACCACCAAAGAAATATACATTAAACAAATCAGAAGAGACATGAAACTAGAAAAAAAAATTGTAATCATACAGGTGAATAGAACAGAGCATTACACTGGATCCTGTGTGTACTTTGTTTTATTTGTTAGAAAACTAGATCCAAAATTGTAAAGAAAGAAAAACATATATCTATAAAAATAAAATTAAATACAATGAAGGGATAGAATGTAACTATAAAAGTGAAAATTAAAAGACAAAAACCAGGGGCACCTGGGTGGCTCAGTGGGTTAAAGCCTCTGCCTTTGGCTAAGGTCATGATCTCAGGGTCCTGGGATAGAGCCCTGCATCGGGCTTTCTGCTCAGTGGGGAGCCTGCTTCCTCCTCTCTCTCTGCCTGCCTTTCTGCCTACTTGTGATCTCTCTCTCTCTGTCAAATAAATAAATAAACAAACAAACAAACAAACAAATAAATAAATAAAATCTTTAAAAAAAAGACAAAAACCAAAAAACAAAAACAAAAAAGGAATATAAACAGGTGAATGCAACAGAGCAATAGACTAGATTCTGGTATATTTTCATCTGTTTGTTAGAAGAAACTACATCCCAAAATTGTAATGAAAGAAAAACATATATATACAACAATAAAATTAAAAACAATGAAAGGATGGAATGTAACTATAAAAATGAAAATTTAAAAAGACTTATAAAGAGTTGATAAAATAAGAATTTGGTTAAAAAAGAAAGAGAAAAAATTAAAAGACTAAAGAATCATGGGAGAAATACCAGGAATTCTATACTATTTTCCCTTAGCGCTGGAGTTTTGCAGTTCTGTGTAATCAGTAAACTTGGTCTTAGCCAGCTATTCTTGCTGATGTTCTGGGGAAGAGGCCTGTTTCACTGTTTCTCAGGTGTCTTTGCCCCAGAGAGAATTACATTGCCTTTGCCCCGGGGGTCAGGCTATGTAATCTGCTCCCAATAGCTAAATGTGGCTTTTGTTCCCTGAAAGCTTTCTACATTGCTGGAGAGGATGAAAATGAAAATGGTGGCCACCCAATCTCCAGTCCTGGAGCTGAGAGCTTGAGGCCTCACTCCTCAGTGTACCCTTAGAGAAAAGCAGTCAATTACTCCTGTCTCCCTGATCTCCAACTGCACTCCATGCTCGCCTAGCCTGTGACCTAGCATTAGTATCTCAGGCACGTGACCCTGTTTCCAGCTCTAAACCCTGAAAACTCCTGTGGCATGCACCCATACTGCTCCTCCCTGGGGAAGGGTAGTCATCTTACTACTCTTCTGCCAGTTGCTAGGCCTCTTCTTGGAGAGCAGTCACCTTACCCTGAGGTGGTTTGCAGTTTATGGCAACACTAAGCAGAAAGCCCACTCCTGGGCTCACTGATTGCAGCCAGATTCCCTGCTTAAATTCCTGGGAATGCTGCTGCACTCAGGCACCCTCTTTCTTTCTGTGACCCTGGGGATCCTGAGACTATACTGTCCTACCTAGGACTCTGCCCCTCTTCACCACCTGAGTGCCTTTCAGGCAGGGATGTCCCTCACTGGGTCAAACCTCTAAAAGTTCCAATTTTTCTCTCTGTTACTATACCACTTTCTGGTAGCTGGCTTATGGAGACTCTATCTTCCCATATATCACCTTGGATTCACTTCTCCGTACCTCCTACCTTGCAGAAGATAGTCACTTTTCTATTTGTAGAGTTGGAGCTATTCTTCTCTTAGATTGCTGGTTGAATTTGCAGGTGTTCAGAATGATTTGATAGCTATCTAGTTGAATTCCTGGGACCAGACAAAACTATGGTCTCCTTCTCCTCCACTGTCTTAGGCTCCTCTCCATAAGACAGTTATTGGGTTGCTTAAGATCAGAGCCAAAATGAGCACTAATATCTCAGAACTCTTTGGTGCATTAATGTGTTTGCTGTTTCTATGGAGATTATTCAAAGTTAAAGACGTGACCCAGGGGCACCAGTGTGGCTCAGTAGGTTAAGCATCTCCCTTTGGCTCAGGTCATGATCCTAGGGTCCTGGGATCAAGCCCTGCATCAGGCTCTCTGCTCAGCAGGGAACCTGTTCCTCCCTTTCCCTCTGCCTGCTGTTCTGCCTACTTGAGATCTCTCTCTCTCGCCCTCTGTGTCAAATAAATAAATAAAATCTCAAAAAAAAAAAAAAAGTGACCCAGTTTCTGTTCTGAAATATTTAGCAAATACTGGACATAATCTTATTCTTCAGCTTAGTGGATGATAGACATTTGGCTACTGCATTTTTCTTTGTATTTTACTTGCAAAAGTTTCAAACATATGAATAGAGAATCTTTTTTTTTTTAAGTTTTAATTTAAATTCCAGTTAGTTAACATACAGTGTAATATTATTTTCAGGTGTACAGTATAGTGATTCAACATTTCACCCAGTGCTCATCATGACAAGTGCACCCCTCAATCCCATCATGTATTTCACCCATCCCCTCACTCACCTCCCCTCTGGTAACCATCAGTTTGTTCTCTATAGTTAAGAGTCTGTTTCTTGGTTTGCTCTCTCTCTTTCTTTTTCCTCTGAGGTGTAGAGAATCTTGTGACGAACACCAATATATCCATCTCTGTCAAATCCTACTATTATATTGTATTTGCTCATCCTTTTTTCAAAGAAATAAATGTCATAAATATAATTAAGACCTCCGGTGCACTCCCCTTTTTACAAGCCTCTTCCTTTACTTATTATATAGTGTTATTTAACAGACTTTAAACAAGTGGTCATACATATCCCTCTGCAACTGTTTTTTATTTTGCTTAATATGTTTTTGGAATTTATCCATACTGTATAGCATGTCATTACATGATTGTCCTACAATTCAATATACACATCCCTCTTAACAGACATTTTGGTTGGTTCCAGTTTTCACATGTGTGAGAGTCTTTTTAGGAGTTATAGTAGACGTGGAGTTGCAGGGTCTTAGGATATGAGTATCTTCAACTTTACTCAATGTAACCAAATTCTGTCAAATATTACCAAAAATTTTCCAAAGTGGTTGCTTCAATTTTTTATTCCATTTGACATTTTTTTCCCAGATAAAAATATATTGATTTTTAAAAAATCATAGCAACAAACAAACAGAAAACTCATGCTAGTTGTGAAGTGCATGTGTAGTTTTAAGAAATAGAGACATTAATATTTATTGGATGCCTACTATGTGCCAGGCCTATGCCAAATGAATTACATTTGTTTCTTTAATTACTATTCAATTAATCCTCTCACTATTAGTCACCAAATACTCTTATATCTCAGAAACATCTCCTAAATTAATCCCTTCCACAATTTCTTTGAGAAGTTTTTGCAAAAATACAGATGGCTCCAACTGAGCTACAGCAGTTGGTCGCTTGCTTCTAGTCTTTGCCATTGTCAATATATCCTTTGCACAAAGGATGGGTTTTTATCACTTGCCTCTGTGTTAACTTTTTAGAGATTTTCCATTGACTAGAGGGTAAACTTCCCCCTGTTTTGATGGGGTCAGAGTTTGAAAGTCTTTCTGTAAAACTGGATCTTTCTAACCTCACCTCCTTCCCATGACTTCAGGCTTCATTCTCCTGCCACAACAAGTGAATGAGTTCCCCAAATAAGTCATGTACTTTTCAAACTGGGAAGAGCATAAGCAGAGCCATGTTTGAAAATTCTCTACACCACCATCTCCTCAGGGAGATTTATCATAACTCACAGCTTTGAGTAATTCATTCTCTGGAGTCAGTTGGAAAGGAGTTTTGGAAATGCATTGCTTCAAAAAGGAATGATCCGTTGAATGATTCACTATTTGTCATGGGTAGGGAAACCATATAACATGACTTAAGTAAGACTTTAAAAAAGTGATAAAAATGATAAAATTTCCTTTCTTAATAATAATGTTAACTAACTCTATGTATATTATTGTGCAATAGATCTATTTGGTTAGATTTTAGTTCTTTTATTTCTCCAGAAAGGGATTTTATTTCTCCAGAAAGGAATTCTCTAGTATCTTCCATGCTTTTTTGGATCCCAGCCAGCACCTTAAGAACTGTCATTCTGAGCTCTAGTTCTGACATATTAATAATGTCCATATTGATTAGGTCCCTAGCCATTGGTACTGCCTCTTGTTCTTTTTTTTGAGGTGAGTTTTTCAGTCTTGTCATCTTATCCTGATAAGAATAGATGAATGACAGAACAAAATACTAAAAGGGTAGCAACGATCCCAGAAAAATGTCCACTAACCAAATCAGAAAAGACCCAAAACCAGGGTGAGAAGAAAGGAGGAAAAAAAGGAAAAAATATATATATATACATTAGACTGGTGAATAGAACAGAGCCACACACTTGATTTTGGGTATATTTTAGTCTATTAGAAGAAACTACTTTCCCAAATTTTATTTTATTTTTTTTCCAAAATTTTAAAGAAAGAAAGAAAGAAAGAAAGAAAGAAAGAAAGAAAGAAAGAAAGAAAATATATATACATATAAACACACACACACACACACAAATAAGGGTAAACATGATGAAGGGATGGAATATGACTCTAAAGATGAAAATTAAAAGATTCTAAAAAAGAGATTAATAAGAAGTTGGTTGAAAAAGAAAAAAAGAGGAAAGAATGTGATTAGGCTGGAGACTAGAACAAAGTTATGCAATAGATTTAGGGTATATTTTGATCAGGAGAAACTGTATCCCAAAATTTTAAAGAAAGAAAAACTTATATGTACACAAAAAATAAGGTTAAATACAATGAAAGGATAGAATATGACTATAACAATGAAAATTAAAAAAGATTTGTAAAAAGGTATTGACAAGATAAAATAGTTAAAAGATGTTAAAATAAGAAAGAAGAAAAATTTTAAAAATAGAATAAGAACAAAAACTTAAAAAAATTTAACTTTGAAAGACTAAAGAATCATGGGGAAAAAGCCATGAACTCTGTGTTACTTTCCCCTAGCTCTGGAGTTCTGCAGTTCTCAGTGATCGGTGGACTTGGTCTTGGCTGGATGTTCTTGCTAATATTCTGGGGGATGGGCCTGTTGCTGTGATTCTTGAATGTCTTTGCCCAAGGCAGAATCACACCGCCCTTGCCAGGGGCTGGGCTAAGTAATTGGCTTGGGTTCGCTCTCAGGAGCTTTTGTTCCCTGACCGCTTTCCGTACAGGTTTGGAGGATGGGAATGAAGATGGCAGCCTCCCAGTCTCCAGCCCCGTAGGAGCTGAGAGCTCACTGTCCCACTCCTCAGTGAGCCCTCAGAGAAAAGCAGTCAATCCTTCCCATCACCCTGGTCTCTGGCCACACTCGGACCACACCCAGCCTGTGACAGAGTGTTTCTATCTCTGGTGCACGGCCCCAATTTGGAATCTCTAAACCTGGCAGATTCCTGCAGAGCGCTCCCACGCTGCTCCTCCCAGAGGAGGAAGGAGGGGATCTTCCCGGATATGCTGCTTGTGGAGTCCCTGCTCGCCAAGCAGTGGCCCGAATGTGCCTTGGATCGTGGTTTAAGGTAATCTGGAACTGAGATCCCACTCCTCAGCTCCATCTGTGCAGCTGGTGTCCCTGTTCTGATACCTGGGAGCTCTGCCACACTCAGACACCCCTGTTCTTTTTTGTGACCCTGTGGTCCTGAGACCACACTGTCCCTGCAAGTGCTCCACCCCACTGCTTAGCCTCTGGAGTGATGTCCCTCAGTGGAGCAGACTTCTAAATGTTCTGATTTTGTGCTTTGCTGCTCTCTCACTTGCCAGGAACTGGTCCCTCCCCCTGCAGTCTGTCTTCCCATATATTGCTTTGGATTCACTTCTCTGCTCGTCCTACCTTCCTGAAAGTGGTCGATTTTCTGTTCCTAGAATTGCTGCTCTTCTCTTTGATCTTTTGTTGAGTTTGCAGGTGTTTCAGAATGGTTTGATAACTATCTAGCTGAACTCCTGGGACCCATTGATATTAGGTCCCTCTTGCTCCTCCCTCCCCAGTTGGCTGTCTTTTTGTTTTAATGGTTTCCTTTGCTGTGAAAATAAAAAAAAAGCTTTTTATTTTGATGTCACAATAATTTGTTTGCTTTTGTTTCCCTTGCATGAGGAGATAATCCATAAATATGTTACTAAGGCCTATGTCCAACAGATGACTTCATGTTTATTTTTATGAATTTTATGGTTTTAGGTCTCACATTTTGGGAATTTTATTTTAGTTTTTCAGTGTTCCGAGATTCATTGTTCATGCACCACACCCAGTCCTCTATGCAATATGTGCCCTCCTCAATACCCACCACCAGACCCACCCATCCTCCCATCCCCCTCCCCTCCAAAACCCTTAGTTTGTTGCTCAGAGTCCACAAATGTGATTGTGCCATTGCACGACTGGGTATTTACCCCAAATATACAGATGCAGTGAAAAGAAGGGCCATATGTGCCCAAATGTTCACATTTTGGTTTTTAATCTATTTTGAGTTTATTTTTGTGTGTAGTGTGAGAAAGTGGTCCAGTTTCATATTTTTTTTGCATGTAGCTGCTCAGCTTTCCCGGCACCATTTGTTAAAAGAGACTCTTTTTTTTTAAATTGTATATTCTTGCCTCTTTTGTCATAGATTAATTGACCGTAATAGTGGGCTTATTTCTGGGCTGTCTATTGTGTTCCATTGACCTATAGGTATATTTATATATATGTATGTATGTATACATATATATATATATATATATATATATATATATATATATATAAAAGATTTATTTATTTTAGAAAGAGAGAGGAAGAGAGAGAGACAGGGTGGGAGGAGCAGAGGGAGAGAGTCTTTTTTAAAAATTTAATTTAATTTTTTTAGTGTTCCAAGATTCATTGTTTATGCACCACACCCAGTATTCCATGCAATACATGTCCTCTTTAATGCCCACCACCAGGCTCACCAACCCTCCACCTCTCTCCCCTCCAAAACCCTCAGTTTGTTTCTCAGAGTCCACAGTCTCTCATGCTTCATCTCCCCCTCCGATTTCCCCCAATTCACTTTTCCTTTCCTTCTCCTAATGTCCTCCATGTTTTTCCTTTGCTCCACACATAAGTGAAACTATATGATAATTGACTCTCTCTGCTTGACTTATCTCACTCTGCATAATCTCTTCTAGTCCCGTCCATGTTGATACAAAAGTTGGGTATTCGTCCTTTCTGATGGAGGCATAATACTCCATTGTATATATGGATCATATATACATTTTTTATCCATTCATCTGTTGAAGAATATCTTGGCTCCTTCCACAGTTTGACGCTTGTGGCCATTGCTGCTAGGATCAATGGGGTACATGTGGCCCTTCTTTGCACTACATCTGTATCTTTGGGGTAAATGCCCAGTAGTGCAATTGCAGGGTCATAGGGTAACTCTATTTTTAATTTCTTGAGGAATCTCCACACTGGTTTCCAAAGTGGTGCACCAACTTGCATTCCCACCAACAGTGGAGGAGGGTTCCCCTTTCTCCACATCCTCCCCAACATTTGTTGTTTACTGTCTTGTTGACTTTGGCCATTCTAACTGGTATAAGGTGGTATCTCAGTGTGGTTTTGCTTTGAATCTCCCTAATGGCTAAAGATGATGAACATTTTTTCATGTGTCTATTGGCCATTTGTATGTCTTCTTTGGAGAAGTGTCTGTTCATGTCTTCTGCCCATTTTTTTGACGTGATTATCTGTTTTGTGAGTGTTGAGTTTGAGGAGTTCTTTATAGATCTTAAATATCAGCCCTTTGTCTGCAGTGTCATTTGCAAATATATTCTCCCAATCCGTGGGTTGCCTGTTTGTTTTGTTGACTGTTTCCTTTGCTGTGCAGAAGCTTTTTATCTTGGTGAAATCCCAAAAGTTCATTTTCACTTTTGTTTCCTTTGCCTTTGGAGACATGTCCTGAAAGAAGTTGCTGTAGCCAATGTCAAAGAGGTCACTGCCTATGTTCTCCTCTAGGGTTTTGGTAGATTCCTGCCTCATGTTGAGGCTTTTCTCCATTTTTAGTTTATCTTTGTCTATGGTGTAAGAGAATGGTCAAGTTTCATTCTTCTACATAGAGCTGTCCAATTTTCCCAGCACCATTTATTGAATGGTCTTTTTTATGGTCATTTATTTGTCTTTTTTCCACTGGATATTTTTCCTGTTTTGTCGAAGATTATTTGACCATAGAGTTGTGGGTCCATCTCTGGGCTCTCTATTCTATTCCACTGGTCTATGTGTCTGTTTGTGTGCCAGTACCATGCTGTCTTGGTGATCACCGCTTTGTAGTAAAGCTTGAAATCAGGCAATGTGATTTCTCCAGCTTTGTTTTTTCTTTTTCAACATTTCCTTAGCAATTTGGGGTCTTTTCTGGTTCCATACGAATACCCACCACCAGGCTTACCCATACCCCCACCCCTCTCCCCTCCAAAACCCTGTTTGTTTTTCAGATTCCACAGTGTCTCATGTTTGGTCTCCCCCTCCTATTTCCCCCAATTCACACTTCCTTTTCCTTTTCTTCTCTCAATGTCCTCCATGTTTTTCCTTATACTCCACATGTAAGTGAAACCAGTATGGGCATTTTAACAATATTAATTCTTCCAATCCATTAGCATGGTATATTTTTTTATTTGTTTGTGTTGTCTTCAGGTTTTTTCACCATTGTTACAGTTTTCAGAGTATAGGTCTTTCACCTTGTTTAATTATATTCCTAGTTATTTTATTATTTTTGGTGCAATTGTAAGTGAGATTGTTTTCTTAATTTCTCTTTCTACTTCTTTGTTATTAGTGTTTAGAAATGCAGCACCTTCTGTATATGGATTTTGTATCCTGCAACTTTACTGAATTTATTTATCAGGATAATGTTTTTGGTGGAGTCTTTATGGTTTTCTATATAAGGTATCATGCCATCTGCAAATAGTGATAGTTTTACTTCTTTACCAATTTGGATGTCTTTTATTTATTTTTCTTGTCTCATTGTTGCAGCTAGGACTTCCAATAATATGTTGAATAAAAGTGGTGAGAGTGGACGGCCTTAGGAAAAGCTTTCAGTTTCTCACTATTGAGTACTTTCAACAATATTTTGTAGTTCATTATACATGTCTTTAATTTCCTCGGTTAATTTAATTCCTAAATATTTTAATTTTTCATGTTATTGTAAATTGTTTTCTTAATTTTCTTTTCATATTACTTTTCGTTAGTTTATAGAAATGCAATTGGTATTTTATGTTCATTTGGTATCTCCCAACTTTCTTGAACTCATTTATTAGCTCTAACTGTGTTTTTGTGGAGACTTCAGGGTTTTCTACATATAAGATTATGTCATCTGCAAGAAGAGATTATTTTACTTTTTCTTTTCCAATTTGAATGCCTTTTTTCTTGTCAATTTACTCTGAATAAGACTCTCAGTACCATGTTGAATAGGAATGGTGAGAGTATGCATCCTTCTCTTGTTCCAGACATTAGAGGAGAAGCTTTCAGTCTTTTACCATTAAGTATGATGATTACTGTAGGTTTTTCACAGATAGCTTTTATGTTGAGGTGGTTTCCTTCTATGTTTAGTTTGTTTAGTGTTTTTTAGATCATGAAAGCATGTTGAATTTTGTTAAATGTTTTTTTCTCCATCAATTGACATGGTTTTGTTTTTTGTTTCCCTCATTCTATTAATGATTAATTTTTAAAAAGATTTATTTATTTATTTGAGAGAGATATAGAGAGGGAGAAAGAGAGAGCATGCACAAATGTGGAGGAGGGGCAGAGGGAGAGAGAGATTTCAATCAGACTCCTCACTGAGCATGGCTCAATCTCACAACCCTGAGATCATGGCCTGAGCTGAAACCAACACTTGGATGCCTAACTGACTGAGCCACCCAGGTGCCCCTTGCTATTGATCTCTAATTTTATTCTATTGTGACTGGACTTTTACTTTTACTTAATATTATTTCAATCTTCCTAAATTTGTTAAGACTTGTTTTGTGGCTTAACATGTGCTCCATCTTAGAGAATGTTCTATGTGTACTCAAGAAGAATGTGTATTCTCCCATTTGATGGAGTGTTCTGTTATGCCCATTTGGTCTATAGTATTATTAAAATCCCGTTTTCTCTTTCTCATTTTCTGTCTAGTTTGTCATCCATTATTAAAAGATATGGAAATCTCATTATTATTGTGTGTCTATTTCTTCTTTCAGTTCTTTCAGTGTTTGCTTTATATATTTGAGCACTCTGTTTTAGATGCATATATATTCAAAACTATTTTATCTTCCCAATGAATTGGCCCTTTTTCATTATGTAATGTCCTCCTTTATTTCATAGCAGTTTTTACTTAAAGTCTATTCTGTCTGACAATCTATGCCCATCCCTTCTCTCTTTAAGTTACAATTTACAGGAATGTCTTTTTCCATCCTTTTACTTTCAACCTGTATGTATCCTTACATCTGAAGTGAGACTTCTGTAGACAGCTTGTAGTTGCATTTTAAAAAATCTACTTAGCTATTCTGTGTCCTTTGGGAAGTTTAATCCTTTTATATTTGAAGTAATTACTGATAAAAAAAGACTTACTATTGCCGTTTTGTTGATTTTTCCTTTATGTCTTGTAGCTATTTTGTTCCTCTTTTGCTTTCTTCTTTTGTGGTTTATTAATTTTTTGTAGTGCATACTATGATTCCTTTCTCATCTAGGTATTTTCTTTGCAGTTACCATGGGATTATCTAAAACATAGTTGTAAAAATCTATTTTGAACTGATAGCAACTTAACTTCAGTTTCATACAAAATCTCTACTCTTTAATACTCCTCGTCTTTGTATTATCCATGTCACAAATTATATCTTTTTATATGTGTGTCTATTAACATAGTTTTATAGTTATAGTTATTTTTTATGCTTTTATATTTTAAATTTTAAACAGAATTAAAGAGGTTGACATACCACCACTACACTTTCATAGGATTCTATATTTCCTTATATATTTAGCTTTCATAGAGAGCTATCTGTTTCTGTGCATGTTTGTCTTGCTGTCTACCATCCTCTCATTTCAACATGAAGGATTCCCTTCAGCATTTTTTGTAAGGCCAGTCTAGTGGTGATGAACTTCTTCAGCTTTTGTTTAACCAGGAAGCTTGATTTCTCCTTCATTTTTGACAGACAGTTTTCCTGAATATAGGATTCTTCTTTGGGAGATTTTTTTTTTCAGCTCTTTGAATATATTACCTCACTCTTTTCTCTTGCAAGTTTTCTGCTGAGAAATCTGCTGATAATCTTATGGTAGCTCCCTTGCACATGAAAGTCACTTTTCTCTTGCTGTTTTCAAAATCTTCTCTTGTCTTTTTTTCCCCCTAAATACATTTATTTTATTTTTTCAATGTTAGAAGAGTAATTCTCTCATCTTTGACTTTTGACAATTTGGTTATAATGTGTCTTGGTGAGGGACTTTTGTATTCATCTTAGTTTGTATCTCTTGAGCTTCTTGAATTTGCATGTCCATTTTCTTACTCAGATTTAAGATGTTTTTGCTGTTATTTCTTGAAATAAACTCTCTACTTCCCCCCCTCCTCCTTCTGGGCCTCCTATAAGACTACACAAAATACTCCCATAAGTGGTTTTCTTTGTGGCATCTCATAAATCCCTTAGGTCTTCTTCATTTTTCTTTCTTTCTTTCTTTCTTTCTTTCTTTCTTTCTTTCTTTCTGTCTGTCTGTCTTTCTTTCTTTCTTTCTTTCCTTCCTTTCTTTCTCTTTTCTTTTCTTTCCTTTTCTTCTTTTCCTTTTTTTTCTTTTCTTTCTTTCAAGTTTATTTAAAGCAATATCTACATCCAATGTGGGGCTTGAATTCACAACCCTGAAATTAATCATACTCCACTGACTGAGCCAGCCAGGTGCCTCTCCTCTTCACTTTTCTTCATTCTTTCTTTTTGCTTTTCTGACTCAAAAATTAAAAAATGACTTGTGTTTGAGTTTACTGATTCTTTTGCTTGATCAAGTCTGTGTTTGAAACTGTCTAGTGAATTTTCCAATTGAGTTGGATTCTTCAACTCCAGAGTTTGTTTGTTTCTGATTCTTTGTTGATATTCTTATTTTTTCATTTTTTTCCCCAAATATGTTTATTTTATTTTTTCAGTGTTACAAGATTGATTGTTCATGCACCACACCCAGAGCTCCATGTAATATGTGCCCTCAAGCGGAGAGAGTCAATTATCTTATGGTCCCACTTACATGTGGAGCCCAAGAAAAAAATGAGAAAAAAAAATTATTCTCATTTTTATCTTATGCTCCACACGTAAGTGGGACCATAAGATAATTGACTCTCTCCACTTGACTTATTTCACTCCACATAATCTCTTCTAGCCCCGTCCATGTTGATACAAAAGTTGGGTATTCGTCCTTTCTGATGGAGGCATAATATTCCATTGTATAGATGTACCACATCTTCCTTCTCCACTCATCTGTTGAAGGGCATTTTGATTCTTTCTACAGTTTGGCGATTGTGGCCATTGCTGCTATGAACATTGGGGTACATGTGGCCCTTCTTTGTACTGCCTCTGGTTCTTTGGGGTAAATGCCCAGTAGTACAATTGCAAGGTCATAGGGTAGCTCTATTTTTAATTTCTTGAGGAATCTCCACACTGGTTTCCAAAGTGGCACACCAACTTGCATTCCCACCAACAGTTGAGGAGGGTTCGCCTTTCTCCACATCCTCTCCAACATTTGTTGTTTACTGTCTTATTGACTTTGGCCATTCTAACTGGTATAAGGTGGTATCTCAGTGTGGTTTTGCTTTGAATCTCCCTGATGGCTAAGATGATGAACATTTTTTCATGTGTCTGTTGGCCATTTGTATGTCTTCTTTGGAGAAGTGTCTGTTCATGTCTTCTGCCCATTTTTTTGACGTGATTATCTGTTTTGTGAGTGTTGAGTTTGAGGAGTTCTTTGTAGATCTTAGATATCAGACCTTTGCCTGTAGTGTCATTTGTGAATATCTTCTCCCAATCCGTGGGTTGCCTGTTTGTTTTGTTGACTGTTTCCTTTGCTGTGCAGAAGCTTTTTATCTTGGTGAAATCCCAAAAGTTCATTTTCACTTTTGTTTCCTTTGCCTTTGGAGACATGTCCTGAAAGAAGTTGCTGTGGCTGATGTCGAAGAGGTTACTGCCTATGTTCTTCTCTAGGGTTTTGGTAGATTCCTGCCTCACGTTGAAGTCTTTTATCCATTTGGAGTTTATCTTTATGTATGGTGTAACAGAATGGTCAAGTTCCATTCTTCTACATGTAGCTGTCCAATTTTCCCAGCACCATTTATTGAAGAGACTGTCTTTTTTCCACTGGATATTTTTTCCTGTATGGTCAAAGATTATTTGAGCATAGAGTTGTTGGTCTATATCTGGGCTTTCTATTCTGTTCCACTGGTCTATGTGTCTGTTTTTGTGCCAGTATCATGCTGTCTTGGTGATCACAGCTTTGTAATAAAGCTTGAAATCAGGCAATGTGATGCCTCCAGCTTTGTTTTTCTTTTTCAACATTTCCTTAGCAATTCGGGGTCTTTTCTGGTTCTATACAAATTTTAGGATTGTTTGTTCTAGCCTTTTGAAAAAAACTGGTGGAATTTTGGTGAGGATGGCATTGAAATTATAGATTTCTCTGGGCAGTATAGACATTTTAACAATGTTTGTTCTTCCGATCCATGAGCGTGGAATGCTTTTCCACATTTTTGTGTCTTCTTCGATTTCTTTCATGAGCGTTCTGTAGTTCCTTCAGTACAGATCCTTTACCTCTTTGGTTAGGTTTAAACCATGGAGGACATTGTGAGAAGGAAGGGAAGAGTGAATGGGGGGAAATCAGAGGGGGTGATGAACTACAAGAGACTGTGGACTCTGAGCAACAAACTGACGGTTTTGGAGGGAAGGGTAGGCGGTTGGGTGACCCTGGTGGTGGGTAATGAGGAGGGCATATACTGCATGCAGCATTGGGTGTGGTGCATGAACAATTAATCTTGTAACTCTGAAAAAATAAAATAAACATATTTGGGGAAAAAAGAAAGATATTCTCATTTTTTGTTTTGATTTGTTTGTTAAATTTAAATTCAATTAACCAAGGTATATTAATCATTAGTTTTTGATATATTGTTCAGTGATTCATCAGTTCAGTATAACACACAGTGCTCATCACATCACATGCACTCCTTAATGCCCATCACTCAGTTACCTCATGCCCCCCCCACCTCCCTTTCTGCCACTGTCAATTTGTTTCCCAGAGTCAAGTCTCACATGGTTTGTCTGTCTTTCTGATTTTTTCCCATTCAGTTTTCCCTCCCTTCTCTTGTGATCCTCTGTGCTATTCCTTATGTTCCACATATGAGTGAGACCATATGATAATTGTCTTTCTCTGTTCAACTTATTTCAGTTACCATAAATCCCCTCCAGTACCAACCATGTCAGTGTAAATGGTAGATATTCATCCTTTCTGATGGCTGAGTTATATTCCATTCTATATATGAACATCTTTTTTATTCATTCATCCTTTGAAGGACATCTTGGCTCCTTCCATAGTTGGGCTATTGTGGACATTACAGCTATGAACATTGGGGTGCATGTGTTCCTTCTTTTCACTACATCTGTATCTTTGGGATAAATGCCAGTGGTGAAATTTCTTGGTCATAGGGTAGCTCTATTTTTAACTTCTTGAGGAACCTCCATACTGTTTTCTAAGAATAGTTGTATCAGTTTGCATTCCCACCAACAGTGTGAGAGGGTTCCCCTTTCTTCACATCCTTGCCAATATCTGTCGTTTCCTGTTTTGTTAGTTTTTGCCATTCTACTGGCATGAGGTAGTATCTCATTGTGGTTTTGATTTGTATTTTCCTGATGGCAAGTGATGTGGAGCATTTTTTCATGTGTCTGTTGGCCATTTGTATGCCTTCTTTGGAGAAATGTCTGTTCATGTCTTCTGCCCATTTCTTGACTGGATTATTTGTTTTTTTGGGTGTGGAGTTGGAGAAGTTCTTTACAGATCTTGGATACAAGCCCTTTATCTGTAATGTCATTTGCAAATATCTTCCAACATTCTGTAGGTTGCCTTTTAGTTTTGTTGACTGTTTCCTTTGCTATGCAGACGCTTTTTATCTTGATGAAGTCCCAAAGATTCATATTTGCTTTTATTTCTCTTGCCTTTAGAGACTTATCTTGCAAAAAGTTGCTTTGTTCAATATCTAAGTGGTTGCTGTCTGTGTTCTCCCCACTTATTTGGATGGATTCCTGTCTCATACTGAGGTCTTTCATCCATTTTGAGTTTATCTTTGTGTATGGTATAAGAGAGTGATCCAGTTTTATTCTTCTACATGTGGCCGTACATAATCTGACATTAATTACTTGGCTAATGTCACCTGCACCAAGAAATCAAGGCCTGCATCTGTTTTTGCCCCCATATGCTCAGACTTAGCAGATGATGGTTCAGTATTTGGTGAGTGGGTACATTCACCAAATATTCACATATTTGATACATTCACAATATGAATGATCTATTTTTCTCATTACCACTATTTATGTTCTAACTAAAAGCTTGCACACACTTCTAGTGATAATTAAATACTTTCTGAAGGCAATCTTTTGTGAAATTATAATACTGTAACATTCAATTTGCAACATCTTTTGAAAAATCTAGCTTTGTGTCTAAAGTTAAAGGAGTAAAGTAAAAGTTAAAGAGATTCTGCTTTTCAATTAGAAACTAGTATTAGTCAACCTAAAACCAACTTATTACCTAAATTGAGAAAAGACTGAACAGAAAAATGAGGTTAACAAATAAAACAAACACTTTATTTTATATGTCTACAAGCTTCTTTTCAATTGGTATACTTTACAATTGGGAGCAGATTGGGCTATTAAAAGTTGCCTATTGCTACTCAGTTTGAACTTTATGGTATTTTTATTACATTGAAAAATTTGTTCCAAGATTTGTTCTAAGAAAATCCAATTAATAATTGCATAAATAATGGTGGGTTCCAGCCAATACCAGAATGGGCAGTATAATTGGCTAGGCTAAAATTTTATCTGTTCAAGTTTAGTGTGATCCAGGAATATATCTACTTTTTGTGGGGTGGAATATTATTTGGGGCATTGAGTTACTAAGGCATTAACAGAAGTTTATTTTACAACGATCTTATTTATAAGGTAATTATTTTTATCATATGTCATGGACTCCAGAATGGATGTTTTTATAACAAGGTCAATAACAAGTCATTTATTTTCATTTTAGTTAATACTCTATTAGGGACTTATACTAGAACAAACAAGTAACAAGACAAGTAACAAACAACTAACAAACAAGAAAGAGTAATTTCTCTTTTTTGTTTGGTAAACCTTTTATTTTAGAACAATATGGGTGCAAAGACTTCCCATACGCTCTGCACCCAGTTTCCCTATGGTTAACATCTTGCATTAGTATGGTACACTTTCTCTAATTAATGAACCAGTATTGATATATTATTAGCTAAAGTCCATAATTTATTCAGATTTCTTTATTACCTAATGTTCTTTTTTCTTTCCAGGTTCCCATTCAGGATACTACATTACATTACATTACATTACATTACATTACATTACATTACATTACATTTATTTATTTATTTATTTATTTATTTATTTATTTATTTATGAGAGAGAGAGACTATAAGCAGGGGGAGCAGCACAGGGAACAGGAGAAGCAGGATCTCCACTGAGCGGGGAGCCCCACAAGTGGCTCTATCCCAGGACCCTGGGATCATGACCTGAGCCAAAGGCAGACACTTCAACTTACTGAGCCACCCAGGCAGTCCAACATTACATTTAATTATCAGATCTGCTTCAGCTCCTCTTGGCTGTGACAGTTTCTTCCACTTTTCTTGGTTTTGAGGACTTTGACAATTTTGAGGAATATTTATCAGGTATTTTGTAGAATATTCCTCATTTGGGATTTTTTTTTTTTTTTTTTTTTGAGAGAGAAAGCTGCAGAGAGAGGCAAAGGGAGAGAGAGAATCTTAAACAGGCTCCATGCCCAGTGCAGAGCCTGATGCAGGGCTTGATCTCATGACCCTGAGATCATGATCTGAGCTGAAATCAAGAATCAGACATTTAACTGACTAAGCCTCCCAGGCACCCCTCATTTGGGACTTTGCTGGTTTCTTTTTAAAACCATGACTAGACTAGAGTTACGTGTTTGAGGGAGGAAGGCCACAGAAATAAAAGTCCATTCTCATCACATCATATCAAAGGTACATACTGTCAACATGTCTTGTTGCTGTTAACATTGACTGTACCACCTGCTTGATAATAGTTTTGGTCAGTTTTCCTTACTGTGAAGTTACTTTCATTTCCATATCATACTCTTTGGAAGGAAGTCAGATTTACCTACTTTTGAGGGCAGCTCAGATTTTTTTAAAGTTCCAGTTTTATATTAATTTTATTCTGGCATTACCTTCTGGATCATGTCATACATGGATATGCACTCATGTAAAAGTGTTCATACTCCAAATCTCTCTTTTTTCTTGTCTCTACACAAAGAGATCCAAAAAGTCTACACAGAGAGATCTCAAAGTCAAGATCCTGGCTACAAATAAGCTTCTCTTTATGCCAGAAGCTTATCAAAGATTATAAACTGAAACCACAGATTTGAAAGGGAGTTTTTTTTTAAGTTTTTATTTAAATTCTAGTTAGTTAACATACAGTGTAATATTAGTTTCAGGTATGCAAAATAGTACACTTCCATACATTACTTGGTGATCATCACAAGTGCACTCCTTAATCCTGAAAGGGAAGTTTCTAAAAATTATTCGGGTACTTTCAAAAATGAAACTCAAAGATGAAACTCAGACATAAAATAAGCCACTACCTCTTGTTTTGATAGACTGTAGATAAAATGATAATAAAATATGGATCCAACACTCTTCTTTATTAAGGAGTAATGGATGCAAAAGCCCAGCTTTTGAAATGGTTAGTGTTTTTTTTTTCCCCCTTAGAACTCTAGACATTTGACCTGCTAGCTTCTATTTCCCTTTGGAAACTGGGTTCGGTACCCAGTGAGTCTCAGGGGAGAAAAACATAATTTCCTTCTCAAAGGAGGACCCACATTCATCATTTCTTCTTTTTGTTTTTGTTAGCAATTATGCAAAATTAAAAAAATAGTATTAAAAACAAGAAATAGCAGCAAAAATGCCCTCAAACACAAATAGTTGGTTGGTCTTCACTGAAATGAAAGTTGATAATTCATTTCATTAGCTACATTTCCAAAATCCCAATTGCTAGACTGTCTCAGTCTATTTTTAGGAACCCTGTCTGTATTAAATTCTGGATCAAGTTCTTTATTACTTAGGTAGACATAACTAGCAACAGCACTAATGCAAATCTACTGAGGGTCTCTTCTATTTGTGGGGGCTATGGCCTCTTCTATTCCTGGCTTCTAATCACGGGGGTAAGGAAAGAAATTCCCTTTGGACTTTCAACCCTTAGCTTTGGATATCTGAGATGACTCTGAGTCATTTTCTTCATTCCTCCTGAAAGCCTCAGTAGAACTGGCTACTATCCATCCTTCCCTATTTTCTGATATTTTGTTGATAAAAAAAATGACCTAGTAAAGAGGAGATATTTGATGATAATTAATAAAAGGAATACCATGTGGAATTATATAGGATAAATGCATTCAGAATTTGTAAATTCTGTAGGAGATCGCCCTGAAGGAAAACAAAACAAAATAAAACAAAACACAAAACAAAACAAAACAAAAATGTTCCTTATTCTTCTGATACAGTAAGAGCTGAGAATAGTATCACACTAATAGAAATAATATCAAATATTATTATTTCAATAGATAATCAGTATAAAACTATCAATGAAATATTTCACATGTTTTTTTACTAAGTCTTTGAAATTCAGTGTGCATTTTATACTTATGGCACACCTTTATTCAGATGCTATATTTTCAGTGGTTAAAATGAAATAGTCCAGCTAACACAAAACTGTTTATTTAGCAGAAAATATTGTCCACTGTTTCAGTTTTTACATTTAAATGAATTAAGCTTTAATAGAATTAAAAAATTTAGTTCCTTAATTATGCTACACATTTTTAATAAATATATTTTTAAAAATTTTATTTATTTATTTGCCAGAGAGAAAGAGACAATAAGAGAGCACATACAAGCAGGGGGAGCAGCAGGCTGAGGGAGAAGCAGGCTCCTTGCTAAGCAAGGAGCCTGATGCAGGACTCAATTCCAGGACTCTGGGGTCATGACTTAAGCCAAAGGTAGATGCTGAACCAATTGAGTCATCCAGGTGTCCCAAGTTATGCTACACATTTTTCAAGTACTCAGTAGCCACATGTAGCTAGTGGCCACCATACTGGACAATTTAGGTATTGATTGAGATACAAAGCACTTTTAAGTTGGATAATGAGAGTTCATAAAGATCATCCCTACCATCTCTGCAAGACAGAAATTAAGAGTCCTTGTTGATAGTTAGAGAAAAGCCTGCTGGTGTGTGGCAAGGCTCTGATGCAGCCAGAGGTTTAACTGTGTGGTAGAACAACTTACCGCTGTGGTTGTGAGATTACCCTGGCACCACTGGGCAGTACAGGATTGGGAAAAACCCCACAAGGCTGGATTTCCTGAGACTTGGGAATTCTTAAGGAACTTATGGTACGAGATCAAGGGGGTAAGTAAATGTAGGATAAAGGTATAGCAAAATTGAGATTGTGGACCAGGATGTAAGGAAATGACTGAAATGAGGCAATCCGGTAAACAAGGAGGCATGAAGGGACAGGAGGGGTAATGAGGGCAAAGTGTTGGCTCAGTGTTCGGACAGGATAGTAGAGTTAGAGAGAGGGTTTTCATCATGTGATACTATGATAGGATGTTAAAATGGGCTCTTCCTGCTGACCAAAGTGTCAAATATCCTCCTTCTCTGTCTAAATTCCTCCACTTGACTCTAGAACAGCATAAACCTACTAAGGCCCATGGACCACTCTGGCCACCACACATTTTTGTAATTAAAGTTTTATTGGAACACAGCCATCCTCATTCATTTATTTTTGTCTGTAACACACTGATTTTTCAGAATCACTTTGAGAGCTTCATATGCTTACCAAAAGTTGGTTGACACAGAGATTATTTCCTGAAAAAATGTCTCATAGGGAAAACCTAATTGGAGGGTGGCTTGTTAGAGCAAGGGGAAAGGACCACAGTGGCAGTGATATGGACCTGATACAGTGACTGCTCTCATTCTCCCCTTCCCCAGCTTTATTTTATCATCAAATTTATCATCTTAAAATACACAATTCAGTGGATTTTAGATTGGTCACAGAGTTGTACAACTATCACCATTATCTAAATGTGGAATATTCCTATCTCCCCAAAAGAAACCCGTATCCATTAGCAGTCTTTCCTCATTCCATTTCTCCCACCCATCTGCTGTAGTTAACCCCTAATCAACTTTCTGTATCTATAGATTTGCCCACTTGAGACAGTTCATGTAAATGGAATTATACAAAATATTTCCTCCCCCCTTTTTGGGTCTGCTTTCTTTCACTTAGCATAATGTTTTTAAGGTTTCTCTATGATACTGCATGAATCAGTGCTTCATTACTCTTTATGGCTGGGTAATTCTCCTTTGTGTGGGAATACCATATTTGTCTATCCATTCAACAGTTGAGGGATACTTGTTTTTGATATTACAAATAATGTTATTATGAATATTTGTGTTTCAAGTTTTTGTTTGAATGTCTGTTTTCACTTCTCTTAAGTATAGATCTCAGAGTGGAATTGCTGAGTTATATGTAACTTTATGTTCATCCTTTTGAGGAATTTCCAGACTGTTTGCAAAGCTGCTGTAGCATTTTACAGTTCCACCAACAATGAGAATACAATGTATGAGAATTCAGATTTCTCCACATCTTTGCTAACACTTCTTATTGTCTATCTTTTTTTTAAACTATAGCTAGCCTAGTAGGTATTAAGTGGTATCTGATTGTAGTTTTGATTTTCATTACACTAATGATACTGATGTTGAGCATCTTTTCATGTGTTTTATTGCCATTTGTATATTTTTTTCCCAGATATGTTTATTTTATTTTTTCAGTGTTACAAGATTGATTGTTCATGCACCACACCAGTGCTCCATGCAATACGTGCCCTTCTCAATACCCACCACCAGGCTCGCCCAACACCTCACCCCCTCCCCTCCAAAACCCTCAGTTTGTTGCTCAGAGTCCACA
>CM052800.1:54936958-54948030 GCA_028533885.1 Nasua narica | reverse complement strand
TTTGGGGTAAATACCCAGTAGTGCAATTGCAGGGTCATAGGGTAGCTCTATTTTTAATTTCTTTAGGAATCTCCACACTGTTTTCCAAAGTGGCTGCACCAACTTGCATTCCCACCAACAGTGGAGGAGGGTTCCCCTTTCCCCACATCCTCTCTAGCATTTGTTGTTTACTGTCTTGTTGATTTTGGCCATTCTAACTGGTGTAAGGTGGTATCTCAGTGTGGTTTTGCTTTGAATCTCCCTGATGGCTAAAGATGATGAACATTTTTTCATATATATTTTCTTTAAAGAAATGTATTCAAATCCTTTTGTCAATTTTTTAAATTTTGATTTTATTTTTTAAAGATTTTATGTATTTATTTGACAGAGAGAGAGAGATAACAAGTAGGCAGAGATGCAGGCAGAGAGAGAGGGGAAGCAGGCTCGCTGCTGAGCAGAAAGCCCAATGCAGGGCTCAATCCAAGGACCCTGAGATCATGACCTGAGCCAAAGGCAGAGGCTTTAACCCACTGAGCAACCCAGGCACCCCTCCTTTTGTCAATTTTAAAAATTAGATAGTTGTCTTTTTATTATTGAGTTATGGATATCTGTTTTTGAGTTGTCTTCAAGGATTTCTGCCATATGGGTCTGTTGGGAAGAGTGAGAAGGTCAGACCTTTAGAGACCACCAGAAGTCAGAGCCTGAGAGAGTTGTGTGAGACCATAAGGAGGAGACATCGTTTTTGCTAAAGGAATGTAGAGGAGTCGCCTAAAAATTTGTAAAAGTACTAAAGAGAAAAAGAGCCAGAATTTGGTCATGAAACACAAGACATTTCAGTAGCATCTGTGTAACGAGACTCCTCCTTTTCCTTAAATCTTTCCCTTACACCTACCTCACCTTCCCTAGAAGTAAAAATGAGTGGCTAATTAACCAGTAACAGGGAGGAGATAGAGGGAAATAACTCAAAGAGTAGGAGGGAAGAGGCACTTGAGTGGACCAAAAGAGTGAAGTTTTGATTTAGATTTAATTGAACTTTTTTGCTAAATTAAAGATTAAGCTATTATTAACACCCAGGAGTAACCAGAAAAAACATGGGATCTGCCTGAAATTTTGTTCAGGGATGGGAAAGCTGAACAAGTTCAATAGACTCAAAGACAGTTGTATGAAAATAAACACTAAGCTAGTTTATAATGTCACACCTACTTAGTCTAGCTTATTTGATAAACCAGTTACAAGATCTTAGACCTGGTAAGCACTCACTATAAAGTTCTAAGGAATGACTGTGTGTGCATGGGTGGTGGGGGTGCACTTAGGTAGAGTGAATTAGAAAGGAGTAAAGGAAGAAAAGTCTGAGGAGCTGAAAGGCCAAGATGTTGCCTGGATGGTCAACCTTGATATTGTAATCCATTTACAGGATGGTAGGGAATATGGTAGGAATGAAAACTGAGTTTGACTTCAAGGAAGCTGAGGAATGGTCCTAGAGGCTATGGATGACAGACATAGGAATGTGGGAAAATCCTGTATGGACAGAATAAATGCGATTATTGATAAAGGCTTTGGAGCTATGGTCTGGAAGCTTCAGTGAAGAGTATGCCAATTATATTAGCTTGCTTTTGGGTTAGACTGGAAGAAAGGAAGGCTACTAATTGAGAAACTTGAGGGAAAAAAAGAGAGTATGTGGACAATTAATAAAGTTTGGAAAGGAACAGTGAAAGAAGCCAGCAAAGGTTGTTAATGGGAAGAAGCAAGGATAAGGGACAAGTTCAAGGGCAGGGATAAGGCTGATGGGATAGTAAGGGCAGGGTCTGAAGAGGTCTATGCAGAGAGGCCGGTGATTTTATGGATGATGGGGTTGGAGGAAGTAGCAGGCAGACAAGGGAAGTGGGAACAATGGAACTGTTGACAGAATACTTGGTCTTAAATTTTCTATTATAAATTTGATGTATTTGGTGCCATGAACCTGGTCATATGAATAACAACCCCATTAAGTTGCACCCCCCCAATGCCAAAGCTAAGAAGAACTTGGGGTTTATCTGACTAGCGATTTTTTATTGTGAAATTCTTCAATTTGAAAAAGGGAATTTCCAGTGGAAATAATAGACTGTAAATTGTTTACTTGGCAAAATACCATTAAACTAAGCTAAGGACCTTCTTACACAAGGATATGATAACAGAAGTTTACCTGCCAAGTGCTTTCAGAATGAGATGGTAGGGAAAGTTTTCCTGACTTGCAAAGCAAAGAAAAAGCTCTGAAAGATATGATATTAATTATAGATTAAGGAAAACATAGCCATGAAAAAGTGGGAATGAAAATGTCGGCCAATTAATGAATAAACTGGGTGGGTGGGAATCAAACAAAAGACTAGTTGGAATGGTTTTAAGTTGTTAGCAAAGATTCATCCTTAATATTGGAACAAATTAAAAAAACCTTTTCAGGCCTGCCTTGTTTAGATTTATTGCCTCTATCTTCCTTGCAGGGTATATTTGGTGCTAAAAAGAGACAGACAGGAAAAAGAAGCAGAGTGATAATTAAAGCACAAAAAAACTTAGATGACATGTTATCAAACACATAGGAAGTTTACAAAAATTTGCTTCTGCAATTTTAAGTTTTATTTTCTTCAATCAAGGTGTGCCTACTGAATCTTGATCTTGCATCTAACACTGCAGCAAGAGCTATGCATGATTTAGTGAAGGTGGAGGCATGATACTTGACTTTATGGAGCTTACACATTCTTAAGAAAACAAGACCAACCACATGTCCACATGCAGTGACACAAAAGACAATGCAAGAGCCTATGAAATAAATAACTAAACGTGATCATGCATATCAATATAAATGAAAAATAGCAATTTCATTGTTAAATCAATTGCTAGATTGTAATAAGATGAGTAATGTTT
This sequence comes from Nasua narica, assembly GCA_028533885.1. Lineage (NCBI taxonomy): Eukaryota > Metazoa > Chordata > Mammalia > Carnivora > Procyonidae > Nasua > Nasua narica. The sequence goes on along the minus strand of CM052800.1, from coordinate 54,945,153 downwards.
CTTGCAAGACGCTATTTCATAACAACTGCAAAAAATTTGCCCTTGATCATATCTGCTAAAGCCAAATTCTAACTCAAACAAAGGTAGGCAATCCATCAGAATCATTTCCTAGAGTTTGCTCCATGGAGCAGTAGTATCCTGAGAAGTTTTGAGAAAAAGGATTCTGTTGTCAAAGTTGAGAAATATGGCATACCATGTCTCCTTTTTGAGCAATTATCATAACATTTGCATGTTAAAGGTGCTGAGAAACCCAGCAGCAAAGAACTCATGTTAAAACTGTACAAATCAACAAGACAGTAAACAACAAATGTTGGAGAGGTTGTGGAGAAAGGGGAACCCTCTTCCACTGTTGGTGGGAATGCAAGTTGGTTCAGCCACTTTGGAAAACAGTGTGAAGATTCCTAAAGAAATTAAAAATAGAGCTACCCTATGACCCTGCAATTGCACTTCTGGGTATTTACCCCAAAGAAGCAGAGGCAGTACAAAGAAGGGCCACATGTACCCCAATAGTCATAGCAGCAATGGCCACAATTGCCAAACTGTGGAAAGAGCCAAGATGCCCTTCAACAGATGAGTGGATAAGGAAAAAGTGGTACATCTATACAATGGAATATTATGCCTCCATCAGAAAGGATGAATACCCAACTTTTGTATCAACATGGACGGGACTAGAAGAGATTATGCAGAGTGAAATAAGTCAAGCAGAGAGAGTCAATTATCTTATGGTATCACGTGTGGAGCATACGGAAAAACATGGAGGACATTGGGAGAAGGAAAGGAAGGGTGAATTGGGGGAAATCAGAGAGGGAGATGAACCATGAGAGCCTGTGGACTCTGAGCAACAAACTGAAGGTTTGGAGGGGTTGGGCAAGCCTGGTGGTGGGTATTGAAGAAGGCATGTATTGCATGGAGCACTGGGTGTGGTAAATAAACAGTGAATCTTGTAACACTGAAAAAATAAAGTATTTGGGGGAAAAATAGTAAAAAAACCTGTACAATTCTTGGAGTGCTGAAAAAATAAAATAAAATTTAAAAAAACGGTACAATTCTGGCACAAAACCAGACACATAGATCAACGGAACAGAATAGAGAACCCAGAAATGGACCCTCAACCAATTAATGGTGAATTAATCTGTGACAAAGCAGGAAAGAGTATCCAGTGGAAAAAGTTTCTTCAACAAATGGTGTTGGGAAAATTGTACAGCCACATGCAGAAGAATGAAACTGGACCATTTCCTTACACCATACACACACACACACAAAAGACTCAAAATAGATGAAAGACCTAAATGTGAGATAGGAATCCATCAAAATCCTTGAGGAAAACAGAAGCAACAACGTCTTCGACCTCAGCTACAGCAACTTATTCCTAGAAACATCACCAAAGGCAAGGGAAGCAAGGGCAGAAATGAACTATTGGGACTGCATCGAGATCAAAAGTTTTTGCACAGCAAAGGAAACAGTCAACAAAAGCAAAAGACAACCTACAGAATGGGAGAAGATATTCACAAATGACATATCAGATAAAGGGCTAGTAACCAAGATCTAGCAAGAACTTATCAAACTCAATGGCCAAACAACAAATAATCCAATGAAGAAATGGGCTGAGGACATGAACAGACATTTCTCCAAAGGATGCATACAAATGGCCAACAGACACATGAAAAAATGCTCCACATAACTTATCATCAGGGTAAAATAAATCAAAACCACAATGAGATACCAGTTCACGCCAGTCAGAATGGCTAAAATGAATAACAGAGGAAACAACAGATGGTGAGGATGCAGAAAAAGCAGGACCCTCTTACACGATGGGAATGCAAGCTGGGACAGTCACTCTGGAAAACAGTATGGAGGTTCCTCAAGAAGTTAAAAATAGTGCTACCCTTTGACCCAGCTATAGCACTACTAGGTATTTATCCAAAGGATACATACACAGTGATTCAAAGGGACACATGCACCTCAATGTTTATAGCAGCAATGTCCACAATAGCCAAACTATGGAAAGAGTCAAGATGTCCATTGACAGATTAATGGATAAAGAAGAGCTGGTATGTATGTGTGTGTGTGTGTGTGTGTGTGTGTGTGTGTGTGTGTGTGTGTATTACTCAGCCATCAAAAAGAGTGAAGTCTTGCCATTTGCAATGATGTGGATGGACATAGAGGGTATTGTGGTAAGCAAAGAAAGTCAATAAGAGAAAGAGAAGTACCATATGATTTCACTCATATGTGGGATTTAAGACACAACACATGAACATAGGGGAAGGGAAGGAAAAATAAAATAGGAAAACTGAGAGGAAGGCAAATAATAAGAGACTCTTAACTATAGGGAACAAACAAGGTTGCTGGAGGGGTGGTGGGTGGGGAGATGAGGTACTTGGGTGATGGGCATTATGGAGGGCACTTGAAGTAATAAGTTCCTGGTGTTGTATGCAACTGATGAATCACTAAATTCTACTTCCGAAATTAATAATACAATATGTGTTAATTAAATGGAACTTAAATAAAAAATTTAAAAATCCTGTACAATCCTACACATCTCAAACTTATAATTGCTGAACCCACTTCAGCAAATGGTGTGTTAAAGGGTACACATGAGACGCTCAGGATTTGATGACTTGGAAAAGCAAACAAAGTAAAACTAATATGCACCTGGTCAGGGGTTTATTTTATCAACATTCTGAATAAAATCCAAGACCCTAGTGGCCTAACCTCTGCACAGAATCACAGGAAATGAAAACACAAATATGACTCCAGGTGCCTTGAGGAATAGTATAGACCTTTACTGTTGGGGTTTTATATAGCATACCACATAGAAGTCTTCCCAATGATTTTCTCCAAATATCTACATTTTCTAAATGTCTACATTCATCCAGTCATCAAAATATCTCCCCTGCTCTATTTTTATACATGTTTCTTCCACTATCTTGGTGCTCAACTCTGTTAGTTTCTTTCTTTATCTCCAATCTTTTTTGACCCATCTTCCAGCTCCAGCTGGTAGTGACCACTAAGACTTGAGCTCACCTGATAGCTATATTATTCCATTATGGGGCAGTGTGGAACCCAGAAGCTCCTGTCCCCTTGTTTTTCTTGCTCCCAGTTGGAGGATATAAGGGAGTCCCTTGACAGTCCTCTTCTCACTTTTACTCTCAAAGCTTCTCTTATGAGGTTTTACAAGAGAGCATTTTTAGTGATAAGTTCCCTGTTATCTATCAAAGACAACATTTCTAATTGCACTGAATGTCCCTGCAGGTATTTCAGTTTTTTAAAGTGCTAACAGCTCTTTGTTATATCTGATTAAAGCCAATAGATATTCCTAAGGAATAGTAACAAAATTTTGCCAGATTCAGATCTATAAAATAGCTTCTATTCTGCATTTAAACTTAGGATTTCTCCTTTCTACTTAAAAGATATGATAAATTAACCAAAACAGTGACTCCTCACTCAAAGCTATAGAAGTAGAAATCAGTAAAGCTGAAAAATTAAGATAAAACTGTAAAGATTTGAGTCCTGGTGTAGGAGATAATGGTACCCCAGAATGGAAGAGGACCTAGTGCCATTGATGCAGAGAGACCAGGAAAACTCCATAACCCATACCCTTTTCCATCCATGAACTTGGTCTTGGAAGGCAGTGCAGACACAATTACAGGGTGATATCAGGGCAGTATTCAAGTCTGATTGAAATGAAGAAGGGATGGCAAAGATGCCACATACATCTGCCTCTGGGCATTTCTTCACCTTGACCTTCCCTCCTATATCCTGAAAACTATATGGAGTGAAAGATGCTTATTTGATTTTTGCTTTTGTTTCCTTTGCCTTTGGAGACATGTCCTGAAAGAAGTTGCTGTGGCTAATGTCACAGAGGTTACTGCCTATGTTCTTCTCCAGGGTTTTGATATCTTTTATCCATTTTGAGTTTATCTTTGTGTATGGTGTAAGAGAATGGTCAAGTTTCATTCTTCTACATATAGCTGTCCAGTTTTCCCAACACCATTTTAAGATAAAAAGCTTCTGCTCAGTGAAGGAAACAGTCAACAAAACAAACAGGCAACCCACAGAATGGGAGAAGATATTCACAAATGACACTACAGACAAAGGCCTGATATCTAAGATTTATAAAGAACTCCTCAAACTCAACACTCACAAAACAGATAATCACATCAAAAAATGGGCAGAAGACTTGAACAGACACTTCTCCAAAGAAGACATACAAATGGCTAACAGACACATGATAGAATGTTCATCATCTTTAGCCATCAGAGAGATTCAAAGCAAATCCACACAGAGATACCACCCTACACCAGTTAGAATGGCCAAAATCAACAAGACAGTAAACAACAAATGCTGGAGAGGATGTGGAGAAAGGGGAACCCTCTTCCACTGTTGGTGGGAATGCAAGTTGGTGCACCACTTGGGAAACAGTGTGGAGATTCCTCAAGAAATTAAAAATAGAGCTACCCTATGACTCTGCAATTGCACTACTTGGTGCTTACCCACAGAGAAGCAGAGGCAGTACAAAGAAGGGTCACATGTACCCCAATGATCCTAGCAGCAATGGCCACAATTGCCGAAAGAACCAAGATGCCCTTCAACAGATGAGTGGATAAGGAAAAAGTGGTACATCTATACAATGGAATATTATGCCTCCATCAGAAAGGATGAATACCCAACTTTTGTATCAACATGGATGGGACTAGAAGAGATTATGCGGAGTGAAATAAGTCAAGCAGAGAGAGTCAATTATCTTATGGTATCATGTGTGGAGCATAAGAAAATCATGGAGGGCATCGTGAGAAGGAAGGGAAGGGTGAATGGGGGTAAATCGGAGGGGGTGATGAACCAGGAGAGACCGTGGACTCTGAGCAACAAACTGAGGGTTTTGGGGGGGAGGGGGGAGGGGTCGGGCGAGCCTGGTGGTGGGTATTGAGAAGGGCACGTGTTGCATGGAGCACTGGGTGTGGTGCATGAACGATCAATCTTGTAACACTGAAAAAATAAAATAAACATATTTTGGGAGAAAAAAAAAAGAAAGATGCTTATTTGAGACCTAGCTTATTCTTAGCTTATTAAATCTGATTTCACATAATATATACAAAAATTAAGTGACTAAAATAGAAAACCCAGTAATAGAGATGAATTCCAAAGTGCGTGCAACTGAAACACAACTGATTTCTGTGCGTTGACTTTGTATCCTGCCACATTGCTGAATTCCTGTATGAGTTCTAGCAACTTTGGGGTGGAGTCTTTTGGGTTTTCCACATAAAGTATCATGTCATCTGCAAAGAGTGAAAGTTTGACTTCTTTGCCAATTTGAATGCCTTTTATTTCTTTTTATTGTCTAATTGCTGAGGCTAGGACTTAATACAATGTTGAACAACAGTGGTGAGAGTGGGCATCCCTGTCATGTTCCTAACATTAGGGGAAAAGTTCTCGGTTTTTCCCTGTTGAAGAAGATAATCACTATGGGCTTTTCATAGATGACTTTTATGACAGTGAGGTATGTTCCTTCTATCCCTACCCTGTGGAGAGTTTTGATCAAGAAAGGATGTTGTATCTTGTTAAATGCTTTTTCTGCATCAATTGAGAGGATCATATGGTTCTTGTCTTTTCTTTTATTAATGTACTCTATCATGTTGATTGATTTGTGAATGTCGAACTATCCTTGCAGCCCAGGAATAAATCCCACTTCCTCATAGTGAATAATCTCTTTAATGACTGTTGGATCCTATTGGCTAGGATCTTGGTGAGTATTTTGGCATCCATGTTCATCAGGGATATTGGTCCGTAATTTTTGTTTTTAGTGGTGTCTTTGGTTTTGGGATCAAGGTATTTCTGGCCTCATAGAAAGTGTTTGGAAGTTTTCCTTCCCTCCCTTCCTTCCTTCCTTCCTCTTTCTTTCTTTCTTTCTTTCTTTCTTTCTTTCTTTCTTTCTTTCTTTCTTTCTTTCTTTCTTTCTTTCTTTCCACAGTTTCAGAAGTATAGGTATTATTTCTTCTTAAATGTTGGGTAGAATTGCCCTGGGAAGCCATCTGGCCCTGGGGTATTGTCTGTTGGGAGATTTTTGATGACTGCTTCAATTTCCTTGCTGCTTATGGGTCTGTTCAGGTTTTCTATTTCTCCCTGGTTCAGTTTTGGTAGTTTATACATCTCTCAGAATGTATCCTTTTCTTCCAGATTGTCTAATTTTCTGGCATATAGTTGCTCATAATAAGTTCTTATTATTGTATTTCTTTGGTGTTAGTTGTGATCTTTCTCTTTCATTCATGATTTTATTAATTTGAGTCCTTTCTCTTTTCTTTTTGATAAGTCTGGACAGGGGTTTATCCATCTTATTAATTCTTTCAAAGACCCAGCTCCTAGTTTCATTGATCTGTTCTACTGTTCTTTTAGTATCTATTTCATTGATCTGTGTTCTGATCTTTATTATTTCTCTTCTCCTGCTGGATGTTGGCTTTATTTGCTGATCTTTCTCCAGCTCCTTTAGATGTCAGATTAGGTTGTGTATTTGAGACCTTTCTTGTTTCTTGAGAGAGGCTTGTATTGCTATGTACTTTCCTCTTAGGACTGCCTTTACTGCATCCCAAATATTTTGAACAGTTGTGTTTTCATTTTCATTTGTTTCCATAAACTTTTTAAATTTTTCTTTAATTTTCTGGTTGACCCATTCATTCTTTAGCAGGATGCTCTTTAACTGCCAAGTATTTGAGTTCCTTCCAAATTTCCTTTTGCAATTGAGTTCAAATTTCAAAGCATTGTGGTCTGAAAATATGCAGGGAATGATCCCAATCTTTTGCTACCAGTTGAGACCTGATTTGTGACCCAGGATGTGATCCATTCTGGAGAATGTTCTGTGTACTAGAGAAGAATGTGTAATTCTGTTGCTTTAGGATGGAATTTTCTAAATGTATCTATGATGTCCATCTGGCCCAGATGGAATGTCTTTTGAACAATGTTCCGTGTGCACATAAGAAGACTGTGTATTCGTTGCTTAGGATGGAATGCTCTATCCATATCTGTGAAGTCCAACTGGTCCAGTGTGTCACTCAAAGCCCTTGTTTCCTTGTTGGTCTTTTTAAAATTTTTTATATTTTTATTTGTTTATTATGTTCAATTAGCCAAAAAAATAGTACATCATTAGTTTTTGATGTAGAATTCAGTGATTCTTTAGTTATGCATAACATCTAGTGCTCATCACATCATGTGTCCTCCTTAATACCCATCACCCAATTACTCTATCCCCAACCCCCTTCCCTTTTGTAAGCCTCAGTTTGTTTCCAAAGTCCAGAGTCTCTCATGCATTGTCTTCCTCTCTGATTTCTTCCCATTCAGTTTTCCCTCCCTTCCCCTATGGTTCTCTGTGTTTTCCTTATATTCCACATATGAGTGAAACCATATGATAATTGTCTTTCTCTGCTTGACCTATTTATGGTCAACTAACCTTTGACAATGCAGGAAAGAATATCCAATGGAAAAAAGACAGTCTTTTCAATAAATGGTGCTGAGAAAATTGGACAGTCACATGCAGAAGAATGAAACTGGACCATTCTCTTACACCTTGTTGATCTTCTGCTTAGATGATCTTTCCATTGCAGTGAGTGGGGTGTTGAAGCCCCCTCTATTTCTGTATTATTATATGTGTTTCTTTAATTTATTTAATTTTTATATTAGTTGGTTTATATAATTGGCTGCACTCAAGTTAGGACCATAAATGTTTACAATGATATAGTGTTTCTCTACATTTCTAACTACAGTCTTTGGTTTAAAATCTAATTTGTGTGATATGAGGATTGCTACCCTACCTGTCTTTTGAGGTTCATCAGCATGATAAATCATTCTCCACCTCCTTGCTTTCAGTTTGGAGGTGACTTAAGGTCTAAAATGAGTCTCTTGTAGACAGTGTATTGATGGATCTTGCTCTTTTATGCAGTCTGATACCCTGTGTCTTTTTATTGAAGCATTTAGCACGTTTACATTCAGAAACTACTGAAAGATAAGAATTTAGTGCCAAGGCATCCAAATTGGCAAAGAAGAAGTCAAACTCTCACTCTTTGAGGATGATATGATACTTTATGTGGAAAACCCAAAAGACTCCACTCCAAGACTGCTAGAACTCATACAGGAATTCAATCATGTGTCAGGATATAAAATTAATGCACAGAAATCAGTTGCATTCCTATGCACAAACAGCAAAACAG
>CM052800.1:54876644-54936458 GCA_028533885.1 Nasua narica | reverse complement strand
AAATCTTGCCATTTGCAACGATGTGGATGGAACTAGAGGGTATTATGCTAAGCGAAATAAGTCAGTCAGAGAAAGACAATTATCACATGATTGCTCTGATATGAAGAATTTGAGAGGCAGGGGAGGGGGTATGGGGGGGTGGGGAAGAGAAATGAAACAAGATGGGATGGGGAAGGAAACAAACCATAAGAGACTCCTAAACTCACGAAACAAACCAAGGGTTGGTGGGAGGTGGGGGGGTAGGCATATGGACATTGGGAAGGGTATGTGCTATGGCAAATGCTGTGAAATGTGTAAGCCTGATGATCCACAGACATGTACCCTGGGGCAAATAATACATTATATGTTAATAAAAAATTAAAAAAAAAAGAATTTAGTGCTATTGTATGACCCGTAAAGTCCCTGTTTTTGTAGATTGTCTCCGTTTCTTTCTGGTTTATGTTACTTTGGGGCTCTCTCTTCACTTACAGGATCCCCCTTAATATTTCTTGCAGAGCTGGTTTAGTGATCACAATTCTTTTAGTTTCTGTTTGTCCTGGACGCTCTTTATCCCTCCTTTCATTCTAAATGATAGCCTTGTTGGATAAAGTATTCTTGACTGCATGTTTTTCTCATTTAGTACCCTGAATATATCATATCAGCCCTTTCTGGCCTTCCAGGTCTCTGTGGATAGGTCTTATGCCAGTCTAATGTTCTTACCCCTGTAGGTTAAAAACCTCTTGTCTCCAGCTGCTTTTAGGATTTTCTCTTTATATCTGAGATTTGCAGGCTTCACTATTATATGTTGGGACATTTATCTATTTTTATTCATTTTCAGGGGGGTTCTCTCTACCTCTTGGACATGAATGCCTATTTCCTTTCACAGATTATGGAAATTCTCAGCTATGATTTGATCAAATATACCTTCTGTCCTTCTCTCTCTTTCTTCGTCCTCTAGGATCCCAATAATTCTAATATTGTTTTGCTTTATGGTATGGCTGATTTCTCAAGGATTTCCTTCATGGTCAGTTATTTGTTTTTCTCTCTTTTCCTCAGCTTCCTGTCTTTCCATCATCTGGTCTTCTATGTCACTGACTCTCTCTTCTGCCTCATTTACCATAGGTGTTAGAGCATCTATTTTAGACTGCCTCTGTTAAAGCATTTTTAACTTTGGCCTGATTAGATTTCATTTCTGCACCAAGAGATTCTGTAGCATCTTTTATGCTTTTTTCAAGTCCAGCTACTAACTTTGTAAAATCATTATCATGAATTTCAGCTCTGATATTTTACTTATACCCATATGGATTAGATCTGTGGCAGAGAATATTATCTCTGGTTCTTTTTTTTGTGACTTCTTCCTTCTAGTCATTTTCCCTAGAGAAGAATGAATGAACAAGAGAACAAAATAAAAAATATCAACCATGACCCAACACATTAGACAAATCCAAAGAGGTCAGAACCAAAAAAAGAAAATTAAAGGAGAGGGAGAGAATATAATTACCCAAGTGTACAAAACCAGGTGGTCAACTTGGTCATGGTGTATTTTGGTCTGTTTGTTAGAAGACACAAAATCTCAAAACTGTAAAGAAAGCAAAACTGATATATATTCTAAAATAAAATTGACTGCAGTGAATGGAAGCCAAAAATGAATATATCTATAAAATGCAAATGTAAAAATGGAAGTTAAAAAAAGACTTAAAAAGAAAGAGTTGACAAAATAAGAAACTAGTTGAAAAGAAAAAAAAAGAGAGAAGGAATTTTTAAACTGAAAGAAAAGAATCATGAGAAAAATTCTATATTCTATTTTCCTCTAGCACGGGAGTTTTGCAGTTCTGTGCACTCAGTAAGCTTGGTATTTGCCTTCTGTGCCAGCTGATCTTCTGGGGGAGGGGGCTGCACTGATCCTCAGGTGTCTTTGCCTGGGCATAGTTGTACCTCCCCTTGGCAGTGGGATGGGCTCAGTATAAGCTCCTTCTGGTTGCTCTGTTTGGCTTTTGTTCCCTGAAAGCTTTCTGTGCTGCTTTAGAGTATGAAAATAAAAATGACTGTACCCCTATGTCCAGCCCTGGAGCTGAAAGATCATGGCCCTCCTCTCTTAGGTAAACCCTTAGGGAAAATCCGTTTTCACTTTTGTGTGCACCAAACTCTGCAGACTCCTGCCATGTGTGCCCACACAGATCCTCCCAGGGGAAGGCAGAGGGTCCATGCATTCCTGCAGTTTGCTGGGCCCTTGCATGGAGAGCAGCCACCTAATCATGCCACAGTTCATAGTTTATGGCAAACCAAGCTGAGAGCCCCTTCCCAGGCTCATTGAGAGTAGTTAGTTTCCCTGCTTCAGTACTTGGGAACTCTGCTGGCTCAGGCACTGCCTTTTTTTTCTGTGACCAGGGGGATCCTGAGACCACACTGTCCCACCTAGGATTCTTCCCTGCTTCACCACCTGAGCACCTTTCAGCCAGGGATGTCTCTCACTGGAGCAGATTTCTAAGGGTTTTGATTTTGCCCTCCAGGGCTATTTCACTTTCTGGTAACCAGCTTATGGAGGCTCACTGTACCTGCTGTTTATCTTCCAATATATCTCCTCAGATTCACTTCTGCACACCTCCACCCTTCCAGAAAGTGGTTGCTTTTCTACTTGTAGAATTCCAGTAATCCTTTTCTTACATCTCAGGTTGAATTCATAAGTCTTCAGAATGATTTGATAGTAATCTAGCTAAATTCATGGGACCGGATGAAATGAGGTTCCCTGCTCTTCCACCATATTGCCTTTCTCCTCTATATAAACATTTTTGACACTAGCTTTAAGCAGCTGTTGAAATTCAAAAATTGTTTGGTCTTTGAGACCAAGGAGAAATTAAAAAAAAAACAGCAATAACAAAACAAGGCCAAGTGGAATATGGAGTATATACGTGTCATGAAGTACTATAGAATACTTAACTGGGTTTTAATTCCTCTAAGGTTCTGTGAAACCTATTTTATGGAAAATTGAAGTTGGGAATGATATTAGATGCCTTTTTTTCCCTTTAGATTCAGTTCTTATTGGGGTCACTTCCTTGTGTGTATTAAATAAATAGCCTCTCCTCACACAGGGTTGTTTGCTGTCACACTTTTTCTAAAGCTTCTTTTACCAGGCTGAGGAAGGATGCAAGTGATGCCAAAGTAGGGAAAATGACCTTCTCTTCTAATTGGCATTACATTGTGGAAAAGATATATTGAAATACTTAAGAGATTAATCAAAAATTAAAGAAAAACAATGTGAGGGATTTTGTCCAAGAAGAAAAGCTTATGAGTTGTTTTGTTTTGTTTAAAGTTTAATGGTTACACATTTTTTTCTAAAGTGTCAGGGTAAGATATACCATTAAGGAGAGTACTATGTACTTCTTGTATTAACTCTGCTCTTCCTCTCATAGAATCCTAACTTTTAGTTTATTACTTAACCACCTTGCTAACATACTCTTTTGTAGTCAGATGTGATGAAATGAATCAAATCTGACCTATGATATATAAATGGAATGTCTGGTAAGTCACCTGAAAGGTGCTCAAATGCTTTTTTTCCTCCCTCTATCCTGTTGTAGGGAACATGGGCATATTGCTCAGATATCCATCCCGACCTTGGATAATGAGAATAAGGGCAACAGCTTATGGATGGCAAAGAAGCTAGGAGGAGCCTGAGTCTCTGAGGACTATTCAGGTACTGTGTAAGCTTGGGGCTTTCTATTCTGTTCTACTTTTATGTGAAAGAGAAAGAACTATCTTGCTTTTTTGAATCACTATTTTTCTAATCTCTCTTACAGACAGGCAAACCTAATCATGACTGATTCAAACATTAAGATTATTTTTTTGTTTAATACGAAAAATATAGAATTTCCTTAGAGTAGTTTTTGTGTTTATTTAAGGAAAGTGCATGGCATAAAGGTATCTTCAGTTTTTAAAAGGTGATTTAATGAAATCCATATGAAAAACAAATGAATCTCGACTTCTACCCTGACATCTGAGACAAAATTCCATTTGAGGTGAATTAAAGGCCTAAACATGAAAGTTTGCTCTCAGGTTTTAGGAGAAAACACAGGAGAATATCTTTGTGACTTGAGAGCAGGCAAACATTTCTTAGGACAAAGAAAACAGTAGCTATAAAAAGAAAAGTTGGTTCAAATTATGTTATCAAAAATTTAAAACTTAGGCTCATCAACAGTCATCACTATAAAAGGATGAGTAGGCAAGTACCAGAGTTAGAAAAAAATATTTGTAAAACATATATTCCACAAAGGAATGGTATCCAGGATATATAAGGCACTCTTGCAGTTTAACAATAAAAAGAAATTAAAACATGAACAAAGATTTGTATAGACACTTCACAAAGGAAAATAATAGCCATTAAGCATATAAAAGCTGTTCAATATTAGTCATCACAAGAATAAAAATTAAAACTGTAAATCTGTACTGCTAAACTAAACAATGGCTAAAATTAACAACACTGACGATTTTAAGATTTGGCAAGAATGTGGAACAACCAGAAGTCTTGTACATTTTTTTGGTATGAGTGTGAAAAGATACAAAAATTTTAGTATTACCTAAGAAAAACAAAACCAGGTGTTCACAATTAGACTTTTATAAGAATATTCTAGCAGTCTTATTAATAATAGTCCCAAACTGGCTATTTAGAAACAAACAGTAGCTAGTGAATGGCTGAACTAATTGTGTTATATGCATAAAATGGGATGGTAGTTAGCAATAAAAAGGAACAAATACAGATAAAGGCAACAAAGTAGATGAATACCAAAAATGTTACACTGAGTAAAAGAAGCTTTCTCTGTGAAGTGTCTGTTAAAGTTGTTTGCCCAATTTTTTTTTTTCCCAAATTTATTTTAATTTTTCAGTGTTACAATGTTTGCCCAATTTTAAATCGGGTTATGTGTTTTCATATTATTGAATTGTAAGAATTCAATTTATTTTAATTTTTCAGTGTTACATTGTTTGCCCAATTTTAAATCGGGTTATGTGTTTTCATATTATTGAATTGTAAGAATTCTTCATATATTTTAGATACAAGTTCTTTGTATTGTGAATATTTCACATACCAGCATTTGGTATATCTTGGTGAGTATGCTGTGTACCATTGAAAAGGAAGTGTATTGTGCAGTTATTGGGTTATAGAATTCTGTAAATATCAACTGAATAAAGTTGGTAGTGTTTTCCAGATCTTCTATATTCTTACTGAATTTTATTTATCTTTGATAAAATTCAGGAAAAATATAAATAAATTTTTATTCAATAAGAATAAATTTTTAAAAAAAATAAGAATAAAATTAATTTGCTCTGAGACAGGGTCATTCAAATATCCAAACATGACCACAAATTTTTCATTCTCCCTTTAGTTTTCTCAGTCTAGTTTTACATTTTCTGAAGCTCTTTTTTTTAGGTGTATAAATATGTAGAGTTGTTATGTCTTAATAAACTGCTCCTTGTATCATGATGAGGTATTTCTTTTTATCACTAGTATTAGCCTTATTCTTTTTTTCCCCAAATATGTTTATTTTTTCGGTGTTACAAGATTGATTGTTCATGCACCACACCCAGTGCTCCATGCAATACGTGCCCTTCTCAATACCCACCACCAGGCTCACCTGACCCCCCACCAACTCCCCTCCAAAACCCTCAGTTTGTTGCTCAGAGTCCACAGTCTCTTATGGTTCATTGACCCCTCTGATATCCCCTCATTCACCCTTCCCTTCCTTCTCACAATGCCCTCCAGGATTTTCCTTATGCTCCACATGTAACTGAGACCATAAGATAATTGACTCTCTCTGCTTGACTTACTTCACTCCACATAATCTCTTCTAGTCCCGTCCATGTTGATACAGAAGTTGGGTATTTGTCCTTTCTGATGGAGGCATAATACTCCATTGTATATAGGACCATATCGTCTTTATCCATTCATCTGTTGAAGGGCATTTTGGTTCTTTCCACAGTCTGGTGATTGTGGCCATTGTGGCTATGAACACTGGGGTACATGTGGCCCTTCTTTGTACTTCCTCTGCTTCTTTGAGGGTAAATACCAAGTAGTGCAATTGCAGGGTCATAGGATAGCTCTATTTTTAATTTCTTGAGGAATCTCCACACTGTTTTCCAGAGTGGCTGCACCAACTTGCATTACCACCAACAGTGGAAGAAGGTTCCCCTTTCTCCACATCCTCTCCAACATTTGTTGTTTACTGTTTTGTTGATTTTGGCCATTCTTGCTGGTATTAAGGTAGTATCTCAATGTGTTTTTTTTTTTTTTTCCCTCAGTGTGGTTTTGATTTAAATCTCCCTGATGGCTAATGATGATGAACATTTTTTCATGTGTCTGTTAGCCATTTGTATGTCTTCTTTGGAGAAGTGTCTGTTCATGTCTTCTGCCCATTTTTCGATGTGATTATCTGTTTTGTGAGTGTTAAGTTTGAGGAGTTTTTATAGATCTTAGATATCAGATCTTTGTCTGTGGTGTCATTTGCGAATATCTTCTCCCATTCTGTGGGTTGCCTGTTTGTTTTGTTGACTGTTTCCTTTGCTGTGCAGAAGCTTTTTATCTTGGTAAAGTCCCAAAAGTTCATTTTCTCTTTTGTTTCCTTTGCCTTTGGAGACATGTCCTGAAAGAAGTTGCTGTGGCTAATGTCACAGAGATAGATTCCTGCCTCACGTTGAGGTCTTTTATCCATTTTGAGTTTATCTTTGTCTATGGTGTTAGAGAATGGTCAAGTTTCATTCTTCTACATATGGCTGTCCAATTTTCCCAGCACCATTTATTGAAGAGATTGTCTTTTTTCCACTGGATATTTTTTTTTCTGTTTTGTCAGATTATTTGATCACAGAGTAGCAGGTCCATCTCTGGGCTCTCTATTCTGTTCCACTGGTCTATGTGTCTGTTTTTGTGCCAGTACCATGCTGTCTCAGTGATCACCGCTTTGTAGTAAAGCTTGAAATCAGGCAACATGATGCCCCCAGCTTTGTTTTTGTTTTTCAACATTTCCTTAACAATTCGGGGTCTTTTCTGGTTCCATACAAATTTTAGGGCTGTTTGTTCCAGCCCTTTGAAAAATGCCAGTGGAATTTTGATTGGGATGGCATTGAAAGTATAGATTGCTCTGGGCAGTATAGACATTTTAACAATGTTTATTCCTCTGATCCATGAGCATGGAATGCTTTTCCACCTTTTTGTGTCTTCAATTTCTTTCATGAGCATTCTGTAGTTCCTGGCGTACAGATCCTTTCCCTCTTTGGTTAGGTATCTTATGGTTCTTCGTGCTACAGCAAATGGAATTGATTCTCTAATTTCCCTTTCCATATCTTCATCGTTAGTGTATAGGAAAGCAACTGATTTCTGTGCATTGATTTTGTATCCTGCCACTTTACTGAATTGCTGTATGAGTTCTAGTAGTTTGGAAGTGGTCTTTTGGGTTTTCCATATAAAGTATCATGTCATCTGTGAAGAGAAAGAGTTTGACTTTTTCTTTTTCTTTTTTAAAGATTTTTTTTTTATTTGATAGAAAGAGAGAGGGATCACAAGTAGGCAGAGAGGCAGGCAGAGAGAGAGGGGGAAGCAGGCTCCCTGCTGAGCAGAGAGCCCGATGTGGGGCTCGATCCCAGGACCCTGAGATCATGACCTGAGCTGAAGGCTGAGGCTTTAACCCATTGAGACACCCAGGCGCCCCGAGAGTTTGACTTTTTCACTGCCAATTTGAATACCTTTTATTTCTCTTTGTTGTCTGATCGCTGTCGCTAAGACTTGTAGTACTATGTTGAGCAAGACTGGTGAGAGTGAGCATCCTTGTCATGTTCCTGATCTCAAAGGGAAGGCTGTCAGCTTCTCCCCTTGAGAATGATATTTGTTGTGGGCTTTTCATAGATAGACTTTATGATGTTAAGGAATGTTCCTTCTATCCCTATACTTTGAAGAGTTTTAATCAGGAACAGGTGCTGAATTTTGTCAACTGCTTTTTCTGCATCAATTAAGAGGACCATGTGGTTCTTTCTTCTCTCTTCTCTTATTGATTTGTCCTATCACATGGATTGATTTGCAAATGTTGAACCACCTTTGCCTCACAGAGATAAATCCCACCTGGTCATGATGAATAATCTTTTTAATGTGCTGTTGGATCCTATTAGCTAGGCTCTTGTTGAGAATCTTGGCATCCATATTCATCAGGGATATTGGTCTGAAATTCTCCTTTTTGATGGGGTTTGCCTGGTTTGGGGATCAGGGTAATGCTGGCTTCATAGAAAGAGTCTGGAAGTTTTCCTTCTGTTTCTATTTTTTGAAACAGTTTCAGGAGAATAGGTATTATTTCTTCCTTGAATGTTTGGTAGAATTCCCCAGGGAATCCGTCAGGCCCTGGACTCTTGTTTTTTGGGAGGTTGTTGATCACTGCTTCAATCTCATTACTAGATATTGGTCTATTCAGGTTGTCAATTTCTTCCTGTCTCAGTCTTGGAAGATTATGGATTTCCAGTAATGCATCCATTTCTTCTAGGTTGTTTAACTTATTGGCATATAGTTGTTGATAATAATTTTTGATGATTATTTCTATTTCCTTTGGATTAGTCGTGATCTCTCCCCTTTCATTCATAATTTTGTTAATTAGGGTCCTCTCTCTTTTCTTCCAGATGAGTTTGGCCAGTGGCTTATCGATCTTATTGATTCTTTCAAAAAACCAACTTCTGTATTCATTAATGCGTTCTACTGTTTCTTTAGTTTCTAACTCATTGATCTCTGCTCTAATCTTTATTATTTCCCTTCTTGTGCTTGGGGTTGGCTGATGTATTTGAGATTTTTCAGTTTTTTTGAGTGAGGCTTGGATGGCTATGTATTTCCCCCCTTAAGACCGCCTTTGCCGTGTCCCATAGGTTTTGGATCAATGTGTATTCATTCTCATTGGTCTCCATGAATTGTTTAAGTTTACTTTGATTTCCTGGTTGATCCCAGCATTCTTTTTTTTTTTTTTTTAAGATTTTATTTATTTATCAGAGAAAGAGAGAGAGTGAGAGAGAGCATGAGAAGGGAGAAGGTCAGAGTGAGAAGCAGACTCCCCGTGGAGCTGGGAGCCCAATACCAGACTCGATCTTGGGACTCCAGGATCATGACCTGAGCCGAAGGCAGTTGCTTAACCAACTGAGCCACCCAGGCGCCCCCGATGATCCCAGCATTCTTGAGCAGGATGTTCTTTAGCCTCCAAGTGTTTGAATTATTTCCAAACTTTTTCTTGCAGTTGAGTTTCAGTTTCAAAGCATTGTGGTCTGAGAAAATGCAGGGAATCATTTCAGTCTTTTGGTATCGGTTGAGTCCTGATTTGTGACCCAGTATGTGGTCTATTCTGGAGAACGTTCCATGTGCTCTCGAGAAGAATGAGTATTCTGTTGTTTTAGGGTGGAATGTTCTGTATATATCTATGGGTCCATCTGGTCCAGTGTGTCATTCAAAGCTGTTTCTTTATTGATTTTCTGTTTAGATGATCTGTCTGTTACTGAAAGTGGCGTGTTAAGATCTCCTACTGTTAATGTATTCATATCAATAGGACTCTTTATTTTGATTAACAGTTGGCTTATGTAGTTGGAGCTCCCATATTGGAGGCATAAATGTTTACAATCTTTAGATCTTCTTTAAGAATGATGTAGTGTCCTTCTGTATCTGTGACTACAGTCTTTAGCTTAAAATCTAATTTGTCTGATATTAGAATCACTACCCCAGGTTTCTTTTGAGGCCTGTTGGCATGGAAGATGGCTCTCCACCCTTTCAGTTTCAGTCTGGATGTATCTTTTGGTTGCAAATGTGTCTGTTGTAGACAGCATATAGACAGGTCCTGTCGTTTTATCCATTCTGCAACACTGTGCCATTTTATGGGAGCGTTTAGGCTGTTCACGTTGAGAGTGATTATTGAAAGATAAGTGTTTATTGACATCATGTTGCCTGTGTAGTCCTTACTGGATAAAGTATTCTTGGCTGCATGTTGTTCTCATTTAGTGCCCTGAATAGATCATGCCAGCCCTTTCTGGCTTGCCAGGTTTCTGTGGACAGGTCTGACATTATTCTGATTGTTCTTCCTCCGTACATAAGGAATCTCTTCCCCCTAGCTGCCCTCAGGACCTCTTGTCTAAAATTATAATTTGCAAATTTCACTATGATGTGTCTCTTTGATTTTCTAGACTCGTTGATCTTTGCAGGTATCCTTTCTGCCTCTAGGAACGAACACTTGTTCTATTCCCCAGATTGGGGAAATTTTCATTCAGAATCTGGTCAGCTATATCTTCTAGTCTTCTGTCTTTCTCTACCCCCTCTGGGATTCCAATAATTCTGACGTTGCAACATTTCATGGCATCACTTATTTCCCTAAATCTCTTCTCATGATTCCTGAGCAGTTTGTTCCAGCTTTCCTCCTGACCTTTCTTCTCAACCATTTTGTCCTCTATATCACTAATTCTATTCTCTGTCTCTGTAACTCTAGCTGTTAGACTATTTAGATTGGATTGGATCTCACTGATAGCGTTTCTTACATCTGCTATACTGGTTCTCATTTCTTCCCTTAGAGATTCTATGTTGTCATTAATGTTTTTCTCCATCCTGGCCATTGCCTAGATAATTGTCACCCTGAATTCCCTTTCCAACATACTGTTTATGTCCATTTCTAATAGTTCTGAGGGAGAGGGTGCAGTCTCTGGGTTTTCCCTCTGTCGCGTGTTCCTCCTCCTAGTCATTTTGATGAGAAGTGGATGAGAGGATGTATAGCTGGATATATCACCCACAATCCAGGCAGGGTGTACTCTGGAAGGTTTAGGAGCAATTGGGATTCACCACCAAAGAGAAAGAATAAGGATAAAAAAAGAGAGAAACAGGAAAAGAAGAAATCCCAGCCAGAATGGGCGCCAAAAATAAGATTAATAAGGTATGTAAACAAACATGAACAAACATATAGACCGACAAAAGTAAATGACAAGAAATAAAGGAACCTATTCAGAATGAACCCCAGGAATAAGATTTATATAATACCAGAATAAAAGCAAATACATAGAAACACTGACAGAAGGATAAGATGGGAGGGTGGTTATAACTCCTCACAGGCAAGGAAGGTCATTTCAGGTCTTCCTGGGTTTATCGTTGTATTAAGCCTCTAGTTGTAATGTTAAGTAGTTTAAAAATTTTTTTTAAAAAAAGCAAGAAACATGA
The DNA here is from genome assembly GCA_028533885.1 of Nasua narica. NCBI lineage: Eukaryota > Metazoa > Chordata > Mammalia > Carnivora > Procyonidae > Nasua > Nasua narica. Next base: position 54,925,282 of record CM052800.1, on the reverse strand, counting down.
GAATGAGTGAATAACAAAAAAAATAGAAAAAAAGAAAAAAAGCTTATATCTATGAAATATACAGTTTTGAGGGTATTATCAGGAGCTTAATATATTGATTTCCCCTGATGTTGGGGGTTTATAATTTTATGGGTAACATGTGGTTATTGTCCTTTTGTTTTTGGCTTGTTTTCTGGGGGAGGGGCCTGCCACATTGTTTTCCAGTCAATCTTGCTTGGGTTGAGTCGCTGTGCCCCCCAATCAAGGGGCTGCACTCTGTGGAAACCGGTTTCCCACTCTTTTGCTCTCCGAAGGTTTTTGGCCTTTTGTAGCTTTTCCACTTTTTTGGAGAGTCTAAGCAAGGAATCTGCCCATACCCAGACCTCTGCATCACAGTGAAGCCTCAGTCTGCTCCCCTCTGGGTGGTCCGGAACACACACTCTCCTCTGCAAAATTCCACTTACACAGCAGCCTGCCACAGGTGGTGTGAATCCTCAGCCACCATTCAGTGGCCCCACAAGGCCCTCGAAAGCCTCTGCACCCATGCACAACCAAAGCCGTGAACTATATTGGCCTAGGAAACTGGCTTCTGGTGGCTGCCACTGAGGAGACTGCTCTCTGGGCTCCAGGCCCACACAGAGTGTGCTCTGATTCCTGTCTGAGATTAAGCCACCTGAGTTCTCAGCTGCTGGGAGTGCCCAGACCCTGCTGCAGGCCCCGGATGTCTTGTGGTCCTAGAGTCCACTAGCCAGGGCTTTCACTCGGTCTCTTCGGAGTTTGTGGGAGTGCACCCAGTCCAGTCCAGTGCTGCGCACAGAGAAAAGCTGCAGGCTCATAAATCATACCAGGCTCCCTAAGGCACTTGCAGGAGTTTGCCCTGCCCCCTAAATGATGCAAGGGGCACCTGGTGTGCTCAGATTCCTGCTCGAGATTGGGCCACATTCTCTCCAGTGCTGGATGGGAGTGCCCAGACCCTGTGGTGGGCCACGAACGTCCTCAATCCTAGAGTCCACTGACTAGGTCTCTTAGGAGTTTGCTGGAGTGCACCCAGTCCATCCAGGGAGTGCTGCACACAGAGAAAAGCTGCAGGCTCCTGGACCACACCAGACTCTCTAAGGCACTTGTAGGAGCGTGCCCCACCCATGAAATGGTGCAAGCAGTGGAAAGCTGCAGGTTCATGAACCACGGACTGGACCCCCACCAGTCTCTCTTTGACGCAGGTGGTGTCCTTCCTAGGAACATGGGCTTAGGCCCATGCCCGTGACCACCCACTTCCACTAATTGCTCCTCAATATATTTTGCTCTTTTTAAGTGTTTTTAACTGGACTCTAAGTTAATGCTGGTCCCCAACCACAGGGCACTTTTCTTGGATCACTTCTGGTGGCTCCCTCCCCCTTTTGTTTATCCTCCGATATCGATTCGAGTGTTCCCACTTTGCTTTACCTCTCCAATGCTGTCTTCTGCTCCTGTAGAGATCCAGAAGTGAAAAATCTTGCTCCTCAGGCTGATTTCATGGGTGTTCAGTGTGTTCTGGTAGATATCCAGCTCACTTTAGGGGACAGGTTGCAACAGGATCTCCTACTTCTCCGCCATCTTGCCCTCCCTCCTGTATCTTTACATTTTAAATGCATCTTTTATATGCATTGGATATAAATGGACTATGGACTGAATGGTGTCCTCTAAAAATCAAAATCATATGTTGACTGTATTTGGAAATAGAGCTTTTTGTTTGTTTTTGTTTTTTGTTTCCTTTTAGAGAAGGAGTGGGGCTAGAGGGAGAGGGAGAGAGAATCCCAAGTAGGCTCCATGCCCAACTTGATTTCACAATCCTCAGATCATGACCTGAGCTGAAATCAAAAGTCAGTCTCTTAACCAACTGAGCCAGCCAGTTGCCCCTGGAAATAGAGCTTTTAAAAGCAGTTTTTACTGTTAAATGAGGTCACGAGTGTGGGTCCTAATCCAATAGGACAAATGTCCTTACAAGAAGAGGAAGTGATAGCAGGGATGCTTGAGCACAGAGAAAGGCTTTATGAGGTGAAAGCCGGAACATAGCCATCTGCAAGTCAAGGAGAGAGACCTCAATTCTAAGAACTGTGAAAAAAAAACCCCAAAACAAAAAACAAACTATTTATGCTGTTTAAACCTACTCAGTCTGTAGTATTTTGTTTATGCAGCCCTAGCCAACCAGTATGGACAGCATATAGTTTGGTCTTGTTTTTTAATCTAATCTGTCAATTGCTGCCATTTACTTGAGACTGTTTATATTTAATGGGATTATTGGTTTGGTTTGAGTTATGTCTACATCTTGATATTTTTCATTTGTTTCTTCTGATTTTTAAAGTATTTATAGTTCCTTCTACTGCTAAGTAGTATTCTGGTATACTCAGCATACAATAAAAAATTATTATGCATGAAAATAAACAGGAAAATGTGATCCATAGTAGAGAAAAAAATATCTGTCATGATCAAAAATAAAAGTCATGTGTTACTTTTATTTTATTATTTTTTTATTAATTAATTTTATTTTTTCAGTGTTCTAAGATTCTTGTTCATGTACCACACCCAGTGCTCCATATAATCATGCCCTCCTCAACACCCACCACCAGGCTCAGCCAACCCCCCACCTTCTCCCCTCCAAAACTCTCAGTTTGTTGCTCAGAGTCCACAGTCTTTCCATGTGTTACTTTTAAATGATAACTTTTTTCATAGAAATAAAGAAAACTATAGAGGTCTTTTATGAGCATTAAGATATTTTGACTAGGACCACACAGCAAATCAGAGCTAGATCTCAGATGCAACTCAGAAATCTGTTCTGTTTATCTGATTGTATTACAGTCTATGATCATGAAGTAATACAATATCAGACCCAATTATTTATGTAAGCCCAGTTTCCAAATTGAATAAGAATTTGACAAAAACTATCACTTGAAACATCATTCTTTTAATTACTATAAATCCCAATTTTTTTTTAGTATCTGTTTCTATCTTTTACTCTATTTTCAGATATTTCTTTGAAAAATCTCTGAAATACTTCAAGTTAAAACTTTTGAAACAGACTTGTGATTTTATCAAACCATATTCCTTTCTAATATTTTGTAGTAAAACAATTTTAAGCTATTGCTAATCGCAATGAAATATATATAGCACAAAATTTACCATTTTAATGATTTTTAAATGTACAGCTCAGTGGCATTAGGTACATTCAAATTATGGTTTATACACCCAATTAAGTACTATTCAACAATAAAAAGGAAATAAACCTATATGTGAAACATGGATGAATCTTAAAAATATTGTGTGGTAATGTTAAATTTCTGTTAAAATTTTGTTTTACTTTTATTTTTTTATTTTTTTACATTAAAAAGTAAGCTTTTTATTAAAGTGTAACAAAAATTGGACACCTGAGTGTCCAACTCTTTTTTTGTTTTTTTTTTTCTCCCCAAGTGTGTTTATTTTAATTTTTCAGTGTAACAAGATTGGTTGTTCATGCACCACACCCAGTGCTCCATGCCGTACGTGCCCTTCTCAGTACCCACCACCAGGCTCACCCCCCCCACCCCCTCCCCTCCAAAACCCTCAGTTTGTTGCTCAGAGTCCACAGTCTCTCCTGGTTCATCACCCCTCCGATTTCCCCCCATTCACCCTTCCCTTCCTTCTCACAATGTCCTCCATGATTTTCTTTATACTCTACACGTAAGTGAGACCATAAGATAATGGACTCTCTCCACTTGACTTATTTCACTCCACATAATCTCTTCTAGTCCTGTCCATGTTGATACAAAAGTTGGATATTCATCCTTTCTGATGGAGGCATAATATTCCATTGTATAGATGTACCACATCTTCCTTATCCATTCGTCTGTTGAAGGGCATTTTGGTTCTTTCCACAGTTTGGCAATTGTGGCCATTGCGGCTATGAACATTGGGGTACATGTGGCCCTTCTTTGTACTACATCTGCTTCTTTGGGGTAAACACCGAGTAGTGCAATTGCAGGGTCATAGGGTAGCTGTATATTTAATTTCCTGAGGAATCTCCATACTGTTTTCCAAATGTTTTACTTTTAAATTTTTAATGTTACCTCGTAATAATAAAAAAAGGAAATCAGTGCTATAAAAATCCATTTTATCAAAGAGAAACACCACAAAGAATCTTCTATGTAGACAGTAGTTCAATAGTTCTTGCTGATTCTGGCCACTCTAACTGGTTTTATGTGGTTTTGATTTGAATCTCCCCGATGGCTAATGATGATGAACATTTTTTCATGTGTCTGTTAGCCATTAATATTTCTTCTTTGGAGAAGTGTCTGTTCATGTCTTCTGCCCATTTTTTGACATCATTATCTGTTTCGTGAGTGTTGAGTTTGAGGAGTTCTTTGTAGATCTTAGATATCAGACCTTTGTCTGTAGTGTCATTTGCGAAAATCTTCTCCCATTCCGTGGGTTGCCTGTTTGTTTTGTTGACAGTTTCCTTCGCTGTACAGAAGTTTTTATCTTGATGAAGTCCTAAAAGTTCATTTTCGCTTTTGTTTCCTTTGCCTTTGGAGACATGTCTTGAAAGAAGTTGCTGTGGCTGATGTCAAAGAGGTTACTCCCTATATTCTCCTCCAGGATTTTGATAGATTCTTGCCTCACGTTGTAGTCTTTTATCCATTTCGAGTTTATATTTGTATGTGGCATATACCTATAACTAGCCACATTTAGTCCGAAGAAGAATCCTCCAGCTCTAAGAATCTCATAGCTTGCCATCAAAAATGAAAGTGTGGGTCATTTTTTTTGTTTCCTTTTTATAGCCCATACCCAAATAAATGGCTCTCTTCCATTCAAAAAAGAAAAGAGTTGTTGCTATGTTCTCCTAATTTTATAATGATTTAAATGAGAATTTCAAAGGATGTGGGAGAGAAGAGGGTCCAAAGAGGGTCCACAAAAAAGAGGGTCCTAACACTAATGTGTTCTAGCAATGTGCTTTTATTCTTTCTTTCTTAAAGTACTTTTTTAAAAAGATTTTATTTATTTATTTATTTGACAGAGAGAGAGAGGGAGAGAGAGAGATCACAAGTAGGCAGAGAGGCAAGAAGAGAGAGACGGGGAAACAGGCTCCCTGCTGAGCAGAGAGCCCAATGTGGGGCTCGATCCCAGGACCCTGAGATCATGACCTGAGCCAAAGGCAGAGGCTTTATCCCACTGAGCCACCCAGGCGCCCCCTATTTTTTATTTTTTATGTTTTGTTAGTCACCGTACAGCACGTCATTAGTTTTTGATATAGTGTTCCAAGATTCATTGTTTACATATAATAACCAGTGCTTTAAACATTGTTTTTCCTTCAGAATTTCTAATTCCACATAGCAACACACTGTAACTTCGAAGGATTTAATCCAAATGTGTCAAGTACACTCAAAATTGCTCCGTGGCCTTCTGACCTCAAAAAAATAAAAAATAAATACTTTAGTCAGTGAACCAGTGTGATATGAATATTGAATTAAAGCTCAAGGAGTACAGACATTGTCATATTTTTTCAAGAATGATTAACGATATGGGAAAATATTTATAATACGATAAAAGTAGCATATAGTCTAGTGTCTTAGGGCAAGTCACTCAAAGCTTTCTAATCATAATTTTTCCCATGAAAAGAATGTTTAGGAAAAAAAGTTAACATAGAGATATTTATCACCCTGTCTCTTTTACAACCTTGAAAAGTTCAGAAGAGAGAAATTTATTCTGAGGTTTTTAATTTAATGGACACTCCAAAATGTCTAGATTCAACTACAAATCTATTCTTCCCTGAAGTTCCATTTTTTACAAGATGGTGTATATAGTGGTAGTTAAGGGTCTAAAGACATTTGCTTTAGAGCCAAATATTGGCTTCGGTGCCTAGGTGGTTCAGTCAGTTATGTGACTCACTCTTGCTTTCAACTTAGGTCATGATCTCAGGGTTCCGGGATTAAACCCCACATTGGGCTTCTCACTCAGCAGGGAGTCTACTTGAGGAATCTCTCTCTCTATCCTTTTGCCCCTCCCCCCGCTCCCTCCCTTTCTCTCAAATAAATAAATCTCAAAAAATAAATATTGCTTAACAGCTTACTTATTGAAAATCCTTATCACTGTAAAATAGGGGTGATAATCATACTTTCCTCACAAGACTGTTATGAGAATCAGATGAATGTCTGCAAAAACACTTAGAATAATAGAGTCATACATAAAAGCTTTGAATAAATATTAACTTTAAAAATAATAATTGCCCAATTATGCATCTTTAGGAAGTTCTAGTTTAGCAGCTTTTAAAATGGGTCCCAGTGATCCCTGCCATTTTTTATTCATACTCATGTGTAATCCTCTTCCTTTCAGTGTGGGCTAGAGAGGTTTGTTAATAATTAACTGAATATGGAAAAAGTAATGGGATGTAACTTCTGAGATGGGGTTATAAAAGATAGTGACTTCTGTCTTGCTCGTACTCTCTCTCTTTGGCTCTTTTCATTTGCTCACTTTAATAAAGCAAACTGCCATACTATGAGCTGCCAATAGCCAGTGAGTAACTGAGGCCCTCAGTCCAATAGCCTGCCAGGAACTAAATCCTGCAAACAACCATGCAGTTGAGCTGGGAAGAGGGCTCTTCCCTATTCAAGTCTTGAGATGATTGCAGTCCCTCTTATAGCCTAATCAGAACCTTGTGACAGATACCGAGCCAGAGGACTCAGCTAATCTGCACCTAGATTCCTAACCCATAGGAACTGTGACATAATGTTTGCTATTTTAATCCACTAAGTTTGGAATAATTTGTTATGCAGTATTATATGACTAATACTAACACATATCTTGCTACTAGAGTTGATGTGCCTTAGTAACAACTACTTAAAAAATTTCAGAGCTGCATTGGGACCGAGCAGAAGGAGGAGGCTGGAAAGATTTTGAGGAGCACAATAAAGGAAACCTAAGTTGCCTTGAACAAACTGGCAGTAGAAATCTGGACCTTGGGGATGCTGCCTGGGAGGGATCAAAGGGAAGTGAGAAGCATGCTATTAGAACTGCAATAATTCTTGTTATGTATTGGCAGAAAAACTGTCATCTGCACTTACATGGGAAGCAGAAAAATACCTATGAACTTGGTAACATATATAAGATTTCCAAGAAGAGTGTTGAAGGTGTTAGTTTTTTCTTGCTGCTTATGCAAGCAGGGAAATGCAGGAGGGCAGAACAGTTAATCAGAAAAGAGACAGAAATGGATCATTTTGAAAATTATCCTTCAAAAACTAATGATGTACTATATGCTGGCTAATTGAACATAATAACAACAACAACAAAAAAGAACCCGTTTCAATCTTGGGCAGAAATCTGAGCACACCTGGCATGGGCCTGGAGCCTGGAGAACAGTCCTGGCAACGGCAGCCACTGGAACTGAGTTTCCCAGACCAATATCACTTGCAGTTTTAGTGGCACAGAAGTGCAGAGATGAGCAGGGGCCTCAGAGGACCACTGGGACAGTGGCTGGGGATGTACACCGCCTGTGGTAGCCTGCGGTGTGCAGTGGAGTTTGCAGAGGGGGCGTCTGTGTGTTCTGGATCACCCAGAGGGGAGCAGACTGAGGCGTCTCTCGGAGGCAGAGGTCTGGGTACAGGTAGATTTTTTGCTTGGACCCTCCAAAAAGCTGCAAAAAGCCACAAAAGAACAAAAACTTCCAGAGAGCAAAAGCCTGAAAAAACAGTTTGCACAGAGCCCAGCCCCATGATAGCCAGCAGGGTGACTCATCCCAAGCAAGATTGACTGGAAAACAATGCAGCAGGCCCTTCTCCCAGAAGACAAGCCAAAAGCAAGAGGACAGTAACCACAGGGTCCCCACAAAACTGTAAAACCCCAACATCTGGGGAAAACAATATATTAAGCTCCTGATATTGCCCCCAAACCTGTATATTTCATAGATACAAGTTTTTTCTTTTCTTTTCCTTTCTTTTCTTTTCTTTTCTTTTCTTTTCTTTTCTTTCTTTTTTGATTCATTCTCACGATTCTTGGTCTTTTAATTTTTTTAAACTGCTTAACATTACAACTAGAGGCTTAATACAACAATACACTCGGGAAGATCTGAAATAACCTTCCTCTCCCACATCGAGGATTTATAACCACCCTCCCATCTTATTCTTCGGTCGCTGTTTCTGTGTATTTGTTTTTGTTCTGGTATTATATAAATCTTATTCTTGGGGTTCATTCTGGCTGGGTTCTTTTATTTCTTGTCATTTACTTTTGTTGGTCTTTATGTTCACGTTTGTTTATATTTTCCCTTTAAATCTTATTTTGGGGGCTCATTTTGGCTGGGATTTCATTTTTTTTCCCTCTCTCTCTCTCTCTTTTTTAATTTTTTCTTTCTTTTTGGTTGTGAATTCTGATTGCTCCAAAACTTTCCAGGGTGCACCTTGCCTGGATCATGGTTGATATATTCAGCTATACATCCCCTCAGCCACTTCTCATCAGAATGACTAGGAGGAGGAACAGCCAACAGAGGAAAAACCCAGAGACTGCTCCTTCTCCCTCAGATCTATTGGATATGGATATAAACAGTATGTTGGAAAGGGAATTCAGGGTAACAATTATCCAGGCAATGGCTAGATTGGAGAAAAACATTAATGACAACATAGAATCTCTAAGGGCAGAACTGAGAGTCAATATGGTTGATGTTAAAAATAGAAAAAAAAAAAAGAAAAAAAAAGAAAAATTCTCCTCCTCCCCAGAGAACAAATAATGCTAAAATTAAAAGAATATGTCATATTCTATCAGAAAAATGATGTAGAGATAAAGCCAAGGCAGTAACTATAACACATTTAGACTTCAGAAAGATTGAAGGACCAGGTCATTACTCAGTTCATGAAAGGCCACATAAAGAGAATAAGCATGTTTCTCATAGGCCTTCTCCAACAGCAGGCCCAGGAAGGATTATACTATGGTCTCAGCCTTCTCAGCAGGAGTGTAGTGTAGAGAAGAGCTTATCTAGAAGAGATTTCTGGGTGCAGCATTTGTTTAACAGTGTGAACATCAATGCATTTCACAGAAGTCCTAGAAAGTTTTTGAGAAAATTGTATCCACAGATACACTGCTGGTGTGGACTGAAAGGGACAGGGACAGGACACAACGAAAAGTGGCAATTAGCCCTCCAAAATTCTACTGGTGGGAAGCAGGCTGAGAAAATTATTCAGTTACAAATAAGCGCTACTTTCCATGAAAAAAGGAAGGATGACTCAAAGGGTAGAACAGTAGCCCAGAGATTAGAGCTAAGAGCCAAAGAGAATTATTCTTGGGCCTTGAAAACAAACGGAGGAACCTCCAACATTCTCCTTATTGGATTTCAGAATTGCTATGGGCAGTGACTCCTTTGTGTATCTCATTTCCCCCTTTCTGGAGCAGGAGTGTTTATAGTGATTACCTTATGCCTGCACCATCATTGTGTTTTGGGTGTGTATGAAACAGATAACCACAGCTTTAGTGTTACAGATCTACAGATTGAGAGGAACTATACTCAAAAGAATGTATTTAGGAGATACATTGAAGAGCCTCATCCATATCTGGATCTTATTTAGATGAGAAGATTATGGATTTTTATCCCAATACACACTGCCCAGCCAGCTATTCTCTGTTATATTCTCATTTACTTAATCAGTTATTGAATGATTATTGTTTCCAAGTCTCTGAGTTACAGTCAGGGTAATAAAAGTTAAATAAGACATGGTTCCTTACTTTAAGTCTGGTAGGAAAGACAGAGAGGTAAACCCAAAATACCATCATAGTGAAATAAGTACTATATAGTAATATGCCCAGTAGGCAATGGGAGCAGAACAATAGCATTTAAATAAGGGAAGCCAGAGAAAGAGTCCTGATGAGGCGATAGCTGATCCAAGCCCTGAAGGACAAGTAGAAGTTATTTGGGTTGAACTGTATGAAATTTCCATTCTTATAGTTCAGAAATGATTGATTATTCATAATTTAATATGATCCAACCTTATAGGTAGGTGAGGAGTATTCTAAGCAGAGGACTTCTAGTTGAGTATGATAAATTGAACACAAATATATTCATCCACCCTTGGACTTTTTTCTTAGGATGAGTTAATTGTTCCTGCTTTTATCTGTTATTGTACAAGTTACTAGCTCAGGAACTTGAGATATTTCCTGTGCAGACCCTGGAGCAAACATTGAATGAAATAGCCCAGATCCCTATATGGGTGCAAGTCAGGGTGAGTTTTGTCCATCTCTATTAACACCACTTTGATGTTGATAGGAGACAGCTGGGTGCTCTCTGTATGAACAAGTGGCACATTTGTCCTGGAAGGGAGAACAGTTCCAAGGAAAAGCAACCACCTCAGGGAAACTGATAAATATGTCATTTCAAAAAATCTAACACATTATCACATCCCATGATCATTAGCCAGCTTCCAATAATTCCATCCTTAGTATGATTGTGAGGATGCTGAAGGTAGATGAAATGATCATTGAATCTCACCAGTTTTGTTTTTCTTAAGAATGTGAATCACCAATGGCTTTGCACTAATGTTAATTTTAGAGTGTCTTTACATAATTTTCATTGAATATTTTGACTCCTTATCCTGTTAACAGCTTGGTTTGACTTAAGAAAACTGTAATGAAACTGGGTTTTGTTTGTTTCTTCATTTGGTTTTGTGTGTTGCTTGGGAGTAATTAAATGAAAATGGGTAATTTCATTAAAAAGAAAACCAAAACAAAAAAGCAGGATGGGTTTTTGCTTCATCTTGCAGGGATCAAGAGGACATATATACAACAAAAAGGAGCCATTTAAAAGGTTTAGAACTACCGACCAAGAGGAAGGAAAACTGTAAATACCTTGCTTCTCTAGGGAGGAAGGATTCTCAGCACCCTGGAAGATGAACTTACAGGTTTCAAGGCTGAAGAGGTATTTTTTTTTCCTCACATTTTGAAAAAATCTCAACTTTATTTGCCCAGTGTGTTCAATTCCAATATTGTGGTAGAAATGTCTGAAGAACTGTCAACACTTGATTTAGATCAAGCATCCTGGCTGGTTCCCAGCCTGAAACATGACGGGTCCTGCATGGCATAGGCCTCAGGCCACATGGGACATCACAGAAAAAAGCAACCTGGCTGAAGGAGGGGAAGGGAGCTGTCCAGGCCTGTTCTGGGTCCAAACCTCGCCTTACTTTATTGTGGTGGAGCCTACACTCTAACAGGGACTGGAAATCTGCAAATCCCACTGAAATGACATTAAAGAAATGTTTAAAAGGGAAAAACTCAAGAGCAAAGATACCAAGAGGAAAGGGACATATATATGGCTATATAACAAATGGACAAGTGGTAATTAACTTAGTGGACCAGAGTAAGTAGAATCCTCTTTGAAAGTAAAGGAAACTGAAGAGGAATAACTCATTACATAAAATGTCACATAATAGACATGAAAAAGTATTCACATCAAGGATATTTCTGAACCTTGAGCCAAATAGGAGATATTTAAACCTCTCAGAGACTAAAAAGAAAAAGAGCAGAGATTATATGCAATTGATCAGTAATTAGAATCATATCAAATTTGTTCATACCAGTGCTGGAGGCTAGAAGTTGAAAGAGCAATGTCTTTAAACTTCTGAGGAAAATAATTCCAATCTATAATTTGATATGTAAACAAAGAGGTATAATTAAGTGATTTTCAGATATCAATGTCTCAAAAAGTTTCCCTTTCATTTTAGAAAGCTATTGTAGGATATACTCTAATTAAAGGAGGGATTAGCCAGTGGATCCAACATGGGAAGGGGTAAAGGAAGATCCTAGGATGTCAACTGCACCAACCACGCTAGATTGGAACAGGAATGAAAAGATCAGGACAGATATATCAAAGAACAAGGTGGAACTGACTGATTATCAGACACATTTGAAGTTATTAGAGAGCAATCCTTTTTTAGGGATTTTGGAGATTAACAAATGGTAAGTACAGAGAAAACAAAGACAATGAATTGAAAACAAGACAATTATTAAATCTGGGGAAAACAAACAGGGCAGAGACTATAATCAAGTATCTACATGGATCTTCTGTGACTAATACTTAAAGTCAGAATAATATTAACACTAAATGTTGAGCTAACCATACATCGTAGCTGGAAGAATCAGGATACTGGAAATCATGTATGTGTATTAGATAGCTAAATCCCTAACATATATAGTTGGAAGTCAGTAAATAATTAATAATATCAAAACCTAAAAAAATTAAGAATAACATAAGCATGCTATTTAGAAATATGAAGCCAAATAAGAGAAAACATAATAAAAGAATAAATTTTGGTTGTTTCTGGGTATTAGGAGTCAGGAGTGAGAAACTTACATAAGTCTTATAGAACTATTTCAGTCTTCTAAACCAAATACATTTTTTTAAATTTTCAAAATAAAACAAGGATAATTCTAATCAGAAGGAACAGGTTTGCATAAAATATTCTAATTCCTCCAGGGAGCTGTATCATGTCTGTAATGAAGTTGGACGAGGGAGTTACAGGAGATGGCTTAAGTCAGGAGACCAACCTGTAGGGCCATACGCTGAACCAAGCACTTTGACCTTAATCTTGAAAGATATAAAGGAGATACCAAAATATCTTAAATTTGAGAATGGCATGGTCATGGTTATTTTAGGAAGTTGAATCATGAAAGGTCAATGAAAGAAAAGTGACTCTATTGCCTCCATGCTCCTGATAGACAATGTACAGTGCTTGGGAGCGGAGATTCCTTAGGCTGTGGATATCAGTGTTCTCAGAAAGTGATTGTTCAGAGGTTGGCTGGGTGGACTAGTGCTATGAAAAGGACGAACACTAAGTTCTCTACTGTGGGAAGTTACAAAAACTTCGAAAAACTTATAAAATCATGCAAGGATATTCTGCTTACTAGTTGCAAAGCCCTGAAACAGGTAGGATGTCACAGGAACATCCTGTGGGGAAGGGATTCATCAGGAACAATGGTACTCTCAAGACAAGAGTTGCATGCTCCAACAACTGAGCGGGCCAGGTGCCCCTACAATGTACTTGTTGCCTAGGAGACTTGCCATTCTATTCTCAGAATTTCTACTCTCTGGCCTCCATCTCCACACAACACACTTTCATATGTCCCCATGCCTTTGTTCAAGGTCTTTCCTCCACTCGAAGTCATTTTCCCTTATATTCACACATATAAACACGGCTTATTCTTCAAAACCTGGCAGATTTTCCCTTGTCCAGCCAGTAAGAGTAAAGCCCTCCTCTCTCAATCTTGCTGTCACAGCTCTTCTTGTATTTTTCTGGGCAATGCAGTTACCTCCCAGTGAGATGATGAGCAGCTTAAGAGTAGGGACTGTGTTTTACTCATTTCTGTTTCCCCTTACACTTCAGTAAGTAGGAGCTCAGTAGTGCTTGCTTGAGATCTCCAAGGGCATCTGAACTTTATTTATATGATTTGCTCTAGTTCTCAATTCCCCATGGAAGCTGCCCTTGGCTGCCTTAAATGGACAAGTCAGATTTACTGCTACTGCTTCAATGGGGAAAGATGGCAGGAAAAGTGGGCAGTTACCTTCAAAATCTTCAGCATAATGCCTTCAGGATCTTGGAAGAAACAGAGATGCTCAAGTGTGGAAGAAGTAGAGAAGGAGTAGCTATGGCTGCCTAGGCTGACCTGTGCAAAACCAGTCACTTCGCTGTTCTTTTAAAAACCACACAGTCACATTATATCAAATTGACTGATTTCTTTCTTTCTGGGGAGCCATCTTGCTCACACACCTTTATCACCTCTTCAGTCCTCTTGACCTCAGCTGTCTCTGGTTCTGGTTCTGTGTGGGCTCCAACTGACTTCACATGGGAGCAATCTGACAGTGCCTCGCTTTTCTGCTTATACCACGCACTTCTGGCCTTTCATCCTTGAGTTCCACAGCACAAATAAAATTCCCTTTCATTAAGTAAGCTAAAAAAGTTTTATCAATTATAACTGAGAGTACTGGCTAACACAAGGGAGAAAATGTAGAGTGTTAGCTCCATTAAAAATGTTATCATAATCCTTGTCCAAATCGGAGAAGTTGATACTCTTCTTTCCATTTTCTAGATGGAGAAACTGAGAATCAGCAAAGGTGAGTAGCTGGACCAAGGTCACATGGCTCTTAAATAATAGAACTAGAATTTCAACTAGATTCATCTAACTCTTAACTTATTATTATTTCCACATAGCTTGTTGCCTCAGAGATATTGATAAGATAAATGACTGCAATTGAATGCATTGGGTTTTTTAAAAAATTAGGATAAAGCCATTATCTAACTTAATAAAATTCAACTTTAAAAAGAGAAAAGAGCAGACCTATAGAAACACAAAAAGGACAAAAAAATAATTGTGTAATGGGAGCAAGGAGGGTATTAAGGAGGGCATGAATTGCATGGAGCACTGGGTGTGGTGCATGAACAATGAATCTTGGAACACTGAAAAAATAAAATTAAGTTAAAAAAAAAAGAATAGAGAAGTGCAAATATAGTGAGAGTTAGGAAATGTGAATTTTAACTCTGGTCCTGCCACTAATTGGCTATGTAGTCTCAGGTCAATCTCTTAAAGTCATAGAATTCAGGACAGAAAGAAACCTCAGATTATCTTTTGTTCTGTATGCTAGCTTACTCTTAGGAAAATTTACCCCAAGTGTTTCCATTAAGTTTGGTCAGCACTGTGGCAAAGGATAGTGGTACTCTTGGAAATATTAGTGCCCAGGGTGATTAATCTTAGAAGACTGTGCTCTCATACCTCTCTGTGGTCACATTGCAAACATCCATCTACTCTCAGGTTACTCAATTGTGCAGTTCTGTACCTAGGGGAAAATTTTTCTTGAGTCCATCTGACAAATACTAATTCAGACTTCCTTTTCATGCTTTTATTCCCCCAAGTCAGTTATGTGGCCTAAGACTCTATTAGTCTTAACTAAAACAAGAAGGAGAATAGCAAACAACTATATAGTTTCATTGTGTGCTACAACTGTTCGTGAGTACATATAATATGTAATGTATCAATAATTATATTATTATAAGAATTATTATAAAAATATATATTCATGCTTTTGATCCTCATAACAACCTTATGATAGTGCTATTATTGCACCCATTTTGTGGGTTAAGAAACTGAGATATGGAGAGGTTACTTGCTTAAGATGGTAAGCTGGCAAGTAGTCAGAGGGCTGGAGTCTCCCTTTTGGTTGTGCCAAGGATATTCCGTGGGGCTCAGCTTTCTTAGGTCTTAGTTCTAATCTGTGAAATGGGATACAAACAAAATTTTGTGATTTCTCTGGTGCATTTATGGTGGTGCTTGAAGTATGTAATTCATTCTGTATTGTCTCCAATATTTATTTTTTGAATTAAGCTTTCTTGGAACTTCTCTCTCACTATTTTGTAATCTGTAGGCAAACCAGTGGGCAAAGTGGGAATGATGGAGACACTTCAAAGACTTGATCCTTAAACTTAATCAATTAACTAATTAGGGTTGTGTATCTTCCTCTTTGTTTTCTATTCCAACATTAGGCTCAGATGACAGAAAGAACATTGAGTGATGAAGACATCATAAACCACTTTTGGCCTTGTCTTTACTCTGACATCTACTAGGATATGACCTTGGCAAGGCTATTACTCAGCTTGGATTTTACTCTTTCTTCATCTGGATAGGGGGATAATTTGGTTAGATGACTCCTGCTATTTTTTCTGACTCTGAGAGTCTGTGGTTCCATCATCTTTTCTTTATTACATTTAAGATTAGACAAACTTCAGTTTCTAAAGAGAAAGTTTAATAAGGGGAAGAAAACATTTCTCAGGATAGGGTGAGCCCAAGATGAAAAAGTAATATCTTGTTTGAAGTCACACACCCTGAGCACACTGTCGTATGTTGACTTTCATTTTTCTCCCCCATACAAGGAAGGACTCAAGTGGAAAAAATCCTTATCTTGAACAAACAATGCTAGCTGGTCATATAGCTCATGTTGAAACTTAAAGGAGAAGTTCTGATTAGAGAGCTATTTTGCCATTGTCTCAATAATCCAGAACAATAGTATATTGTCATATAAGCTCCTTCATGGCAAAAAGAGGACTTTAGGGTTTCTTTTGTTCTTCAAAGGGAAACTGGAATCAATACTTACTGGCAAACAGGAGTGAAATGTTAATGATTACTGCTGAATATGGGCCAAACATGTGGTGGTCAAATCTTAAGATTTGCAGAGATAATAGATAATAGATTGCAGAGATAATAAGATAGCTTATTTTGTTTTGTTTCTCAAACAATAAACAAACAAATTAGAAATATATTTTCCAGACAAGTCTCATCTAAGACCATTTTGTTCTTGTTTTTAATAACCAGTTCTCAAGGAAGAGACACCACTTTTTACCAATGGCATAAACACAAAGGCTGTAGAGTTTAACTGCCCTGAATGTTAATTTGAAAATCTCTTAGCCCATCAAGTAATAATGTTAACTACCCACAGGAAAAATTGGTTATGCCACCTTCAAAGTCAGAATGGATGCAATGAGGAGGGGATAGGGAATTTACAACTGGGTCATTTGAGGTGGGGATGATGCCAGTCAAACTACCATCTGAGGGTAAAGGCAAATGAAGCCTTGGAACACTCCTAATCTGAAAATTCTATTAAAAGTCTTTAGAGGGGCACCTAGGCGGCTCAGTGGGTTAAAGCCTCTGCCTTCGGCTTGGGTCGTGATCTCAGTGTCCTGGGATCGAGCCCCGCATCTGGCTCTCTGCTTGGCAAGGAGCCTGCTTCCCCCCACGCCCCCCTGCCTGCCTCTCTGCCTACTTGTGATCTTTCTCTCTCTGTCAAATAAATGGATAAAATCTTTTTTTTTTTTAAAGTCTTTAGAAGCCTTTCCAATGATTTGGGGCAACTTGAGGGTAGGCCTTATGATTCACAACCTGAAAAGACCTTATAAACCATTTATTTGAATTCTATCATTTTACAGAAGAAATTGCAGCAGAAGAGACTCAGGAGACTTGACCATAAAGCCCTATGGGAAGCAACCTGTTGAACTACAGCCCTATCTTGTCTCTTTTTGCCTCCTGCACCAAGGGTTGTTTTAAATCTCTATTTTCCCCAAACTCCTGAGCATAACAATGTCTCCTTTACTCTCAGCAAATGAATGGGCTTCCATCTTACAGAAAAAATAGAAAGTATAAGACAAAAACTTTCTCAACTTCTTGCTGCCAGCTCTGTATTGACAGTCCCTTTTGCTCCTTTCCTCCTGTAAGAGACAAGAGGAGGCCCCTACTGCTGGAGCCTAATATCTTTTCTTGTGCTGTGTTACCATGTTCTCAGAATTGCTGTTAGCTGTCAATTGCCATTGAGGGATCTTGGTCAATTAAGTATACTCTCACTGTGCTGTGTCTTCAATCTCTCTCTCTCACATTGTCTCTCTCTCTCGGTTTTTCCACATTGAAGGAGACTTCAACTTCATCAGTTATGTTTTATTCCTTTTAGTAAAGAGAAAAAAAAAGATTTGAGGTAAATATATTCAGATTTGTTGATTCTGATGGTAGGTACATGGGAATTTATTATTTTCATTTTTACCCTTTATATCAACATTTTTTTTTCTTCAAAAAGCAAAAAGACTGTGAGCAATATTATGAGTTCAGTAAAGATCAGAGACTATAGCTGCAAAATAATATCTGTCCACAGGGATTATACACAGCTACTGCTTCCTCTAGTTTTCACACTGAAGGAAGTTTTGGGTCCTGCTTACTAGTTAAAAAAAAAAGAAAAAGAAAAAGAAAGAAAAGTGAATTGGAGAGGGTGTTCTGTTTACATTTGAGTAGGGGACTTCCAAAACTCCATTTTGGCAGCTGTTGGGATGATTTAATTATAGGTAGTCCAAAAAGCTAGCTGGAAGTGATCATTTGGAATTTTAAAAACCTTTTCAGTAATGTTACTAAAAACATTCTCAATCAGTATAAAAACACAAAGAATGTCGAAGTTTATCCATTTATTGGATTCTCAAATACCAATTGGCGACTAGTATGCAAGACAGAATCAATGAAGAGATGGATCAATATTTTATATTTTCTGCTATTATATTATTTCTAATTTCATAAGGAAAATTGCAACAGTTCTAGAAAAAATATAGACTTTCCCATTCCCAGATCTACAAACCAGATCCTGTTTTTACCCATTCTTTCCTTCTTTCTGTTGAATGGAGTAACTGCCCTCCATCTCCGTTTAAGGCCAATACCTCCTCATGTGCCTGGTTCTCCCCTCCCAACTTCTTTCTGGACCCGAGTTCCATGTCTTGTCTCTTTTCGCTGTCTTCAAACTTTGCCTCTCCATTTGGTCATCCCCATAGCACTTAAAGGTATTTCCATTTTTCTCTCTTTAAAAAAAGAAACTTCTCCATTGATCTCACATTCATCTCTAGCATACCTCCAATCTCTTCTCTAACCTTCACAACCAGACTTCTGTAAAGGAAATTCCTTCCTTCCTTCCTTTTCTTCTTCTTCTTCTTCTTCTTCTTCCTTTTCTTTCTTTCTTTCTTTCTTTCTTTCTTTCTTTCTTTCTTTCTTTCTTTCTTTCTTCTTTCTCTTTAAAATTTTATGTATTTATTTGACAGAGAAATATAAAGAGAGCACAAGTGGGCATAGTGTCAGTCTGAGGGAAAGGGAGAAACAGGCTCCCCACTCAGCAGGGAGCCCAATGTAGGGCTCCATCCCAGGATCATGACCTGAGCCAAAGGCAGACGCTTAACTGACTGAGCCACCAAGGCACCCTTGAAAGGGAATTTCTTAAGAAAAAAACCCCAGTGAGTGTCTACTCTTGCTGTCCACATTTCTTCAACCCTTCTCATTCCTCAGTCTAGTTCATCAGTCCCTGACACCAGATCACGCCCCTGTCATGTTACCATTGACCTCAGTGTCAGGATATTTAGAGGTAAGCAGAGAACAACTTTCTCCTTTGTTACCATTTGTCTCCAAGAAATTGGACAAAATATTGGGCAAATACCATAGTTTTTCTGGTTATTCTCAGGGATTAATAAAGAATTTAAAATTTTTAGAGATTAAATTGTTTACATTAGCTGGAACTAGAATTTCTTTTTCCTTAATCCAAATTAAAACTTCTCTCTAGTTCAGGCTTTTTTTTAAGTGGAAAATCTGTAATGAAGAAGGGGCATAGGCAGCTTTTGTAGTGTTTATCTTCTGAAACTTCCTCTACTTACAATGCCTTTTCTGCCTCCTCCAGGGTTGTTGCTGCATAATATTCCATTGTGTATGTATGTGTGTGTGTATACATATATATATATATATATATATATATATATATATATATGTGTGTGTGTGTGTGTGTGTGTGTGTGTATATATATGTATATATATATATTAGACTTGTGATTAGAACAGAGCCTCACACCTGATTTTGGGCATTTTTGGTCTGTTAGAAAAACTACCTCCCAAAAATTTAAAAAAAGAAAAACCTTATAAATATATTAAAATAAGGGTAAACACTATGAAGGGATGGAATATTAGTGTAAAGATGAAAATTAAAAAAGATTCTAAAAAAGGGATTGATAAAAAAAGAATAAAAAAATTAAAAATTAAAAAAAAGAATAAAAGAGGAAAGAATGTGATCAGGCTGGAGAATAGAACCAAGCTGTGTGCTAGATTTAGGGCATATTTTTGTCTATTAGAGGTAACTGTATCCCAAAATTTTAAGGAAAAAAAAACCCTATATGTATACAAAAAATAAGGTTAAATACAATGAGGGGATAAAATATGAATGTAACAGTGAAAATTAGAAAAAGATTTTTAAAAAGGTATTGATAAGATACTACTTAAAAAACACCAACATAGGAAAGAGGAAAAATAAAATAAAAAATAAAACAAGAAAAAAACCCCAAATTTAAAAAATTCAACTCTGAAAGACTAACAGATCATGGGGGAAAAAGCCATGAAGTCAATGTGTTGCCTTTTTTTTGTCCTAACTCTGGAGTTTGGAAGT
Organism: Nasua narica; assembly: GCA_028533885.1. NCBI lineage: Eukaryota > Metazoa > Chordata > Mammalia > Carnivora > Procyonidae > Nasua > Nasua narica. Next base: position 54,905,335 of record CM052800.1, on the reverse strand, counting down.
TTTCACTGATTGATGAACTTGGTCTTGGCTGGATATTCTTCCTGATATTCTGGGGGAGGGGCCTGTTGCAGTGATTCTCAAATGTCTTTGCCTGAAGAGGAATTACACTGCCCTTGCCAGGGGCGGGGCCAAGCAATCTGCTTGGGTTCGCTCTGGGGAGCTTTTGTTCCCTGAGCACTTTCCATACTGTCCTGGAGGCCGGGAATGAAAATGGCAGCCTCCCAGTCTCTGGCCCGGAGGATCCGAGAGCTCAGGGCCCCGCTCCTCAGTGTGCCTCAGAGAAAAGCAGCCAATCCCTCCCGTCTCCCTGGTCTCCCCTCACGCTCTGAGCTCAACTGGCCTGTGACTGAGTGTTTCTATCTCTGGCGCACGGCCCCCTCTGGAGTCTCCAAACCCAGCAGATTCCTGCCATGCACTCACGCACTGCTCCTCCCAAAGGAGGAAGGAAGGGGTCTCTTCGGAGCTGCCCCTTGTGAGGTCTGTGCTTGAGGAGACCTCAGACCACAGTGTAAGGTAAACCTGAGCTGATAGCCCACTGTAGGGCTCTGTCTCTGCCATTGGCTTCCCTGGTCTGACACCTGGGGGTTCTGCCACTGTCAGACACTCCCAGTCTCTCTGTGACCCGACAGGTCCCGAATCTACTCTGTTCCCGCAAGGGCTAATGCCCCCGCATAGCCTCTGGAGTGTTGTCCCTCAGTGGAGCAGACTATAAAAAAGTTCTAATTTTGTGCTCTGCTGCTCTGCGGCTGCTGGGAGCTGGCCCTCCCCGCACCCCCTCCCCCCTCCGCAGTCTCTCTTCCTGTCACTTTGGATTCACTTTTCCACATGTTCTACCTTCTGGAAAGTGGTCAATTTTCTGCTCCTAGAATTGCTATTCTTCCTTTCTTCTCTCTCCTGTTGAGTTTGCAGGCATTTAGAATGGCTTGATAGCTATCCAGTTGAACTTCTGTGATCTGACACTATCTCAGCCTCCTACTCCTCTGCCATCTTGCTCCTCCTCACCTGAAATAGGTACTATTATCTTCATTTTATAAGTGATGAAATGATGATGTAGAGAGTTTCAGTAACATACCTAAGGTCCTAGAGCTGTTAAGTGGCAGAACTGATATCTAAGGCTCAGTTTTTCTAACACATCAATCATGGTGCCTGGCATGGGGAGGCAAAGTGGTTCCCAAACCTATGACATTTTTCCACATCAAAGATGAGCAAAACAGTTTCTTTCCTCAAGAACTTTGTTTCCCCTTCAACTCATGAACCAGTGAAATGTTCGGAGGTTTTTAAAATATGGTCAGGATGGTCCTTTCTCCCAGAGCAACCCTATCACACCCACCCATACTCTTCCAGTTGTCTTATACACCTCGTACCAAAAATACATGAAAAAAAGAATTATTAGATGTTTTCCCTCTTCATGGCCTCAAACTATGTTGCTTTGTTCCAACAGTTTTCTTGGGTCCATGTCTGTTATCATTCACAATCATAATTTAACTTTTCTCTCATCAATAGAATTAACCTATATGACTCCTTTTGCCAATGATGCCAATGTTCCTTTTATAACCTCTGCACTGGTGGCAGTCCCCTTTTAGGCTAATGGCCTCCTGAGATGTTGTACCTAATGGTATTCTGTAGCTACAAGGGCTTCCTCAGCCTATACACAGAGCAGGAAGAAAGTGCCAATGTGTTAAAACCCTCAGAATGACCCAAATGAAGTATAGGAATTGGTGGATAAATATTCTGATCCCTTCATTTCTCAATGGAAAAATTCTGAGACATGTTCAACATAGTCTCTGAGAAGGACCCTAGGGAGATGGAGTCCTAGTTATCCATAGTAGTAATGTGCTTGTCAAAGCAACTTCCTTTCCTGTTTGTTGTAGGTTGAGATCTCCAGGAAACTGACTCTGAGAAGATTAGTGTCAAGGAGATTAACTAGAAAATGATTTTAGGATTAATCAGTAAGAAGGGAAGGGAAGGAAGTAGGTAAGGTTAGACCAAGGGAGAAATTGAACAGTAATGTAATTACATAAAAAGCATCAACTGACCCCACAGGGAGATCTGAAGCTGTAATGGCTCTTCGTAGTTATCTGAACTGGGACAAGGGCCAGGCCATAATATCCATGAATTGACAAAGTTTTTATCAAATTCAATTTGTCCCTGGGAAAGGGAAATAATTTTATAAGGTAGATCTTACACTGAAGGCAATATTTGGAGAGAACTAAGGGCAAGGCCAGTGGGAGGTTGCAGTGTTCAGCATCACTCCTAGCAGTTCTTTCAGCCATGAAGAGGTATCTGAGCAGTGTGCATCACAGCATTCACTACACCTACCCTAGGGACGACAGTCTCCTTATAGGCTAATGGCTTGCTCCACTCAGATTCACTTCATCTAAGTTGTAGAGCAGCTCTTCTAGAATTGTGATGGGCCTCTTTTCCTGGGATAAACTTATAAGAAGAAAGTTGGAGGGATGAACTACAGCCTACAGCCTCTATAGTGCTGACATCGAGGCTAAGAAAGATACCCATTATCTCCCTCTTTTACTTTCCATTCTGGTTTATTTCATTCTTTTTTTTTTTTTTCTTTTTTCTTTGAGAGAGTGAGTGAGAGAGAAAGGAGCAGAGAAGTGGGGGGAGGGAGAAGCAGAATCCCTGCTGAGCAGGGAGCCTGACATGGGGCTTGATCCCAGGACTCCCGGATCATGACCTGAGCTGAAGGCAGATGCTTAATGACTGAGCCACCCAAGTGCCCCAGTTTATCTCATTCTTGAGGACTCAACCTAGTTGCCATTTTCTCTTCAAGCCGTGGCTATTGAAGTTGTTCATATATAGGCCAAATTGGGCAAGGGAATATCTAGAGATTCCTAAGTGAATTGCTTGGGTGTCAAACATATTCTTAATATGCCTCTTTGCATGTATAAAGGAGCCTGACTTCTCTGACTCCCCTCACACCTACCTCCCTAAGATAATGACTCTTCTTGATTGTCCTTTGAAATGAGTAGTCCAAAGTTGCCAGAGGTTGCTATAGCTTAAATCTAATGCATTCCTGCTTTATCCCCAAGCAGAAACATTTTTCTTTTGTGGGAACCTGTATACCTAACACATAAGGCATAGAGATGCAAGGATGGGAACAGAAAATCCCAAAGAAGGTCACTGGGAATAATAATAAATAGCATCCCAACTATTCCTACCCTTTCATTTCTAGAACCATATATTCTTCATGTTGTAGACACAGCACCATATAGTGATCATTAATTTAGACTGTGTACTGAATCCTTGCATGTGCCTCATTTTCAGTTTGTTTCTGAGTGGCACTTCAGTTGTGCCCCCAAAGGCTTCCTATCACTATATTAGATCAGCAGCATCTACGTGGCATGATAGAGGATGGTACTAGTAGATTCAGAGATCATTCGTTAGATGCCACATCTCATTTTCTGTAAAGAGTGTTCTTTGTTCTTATGCAGTGTAATGTGGATCAAACTCTCTGTAATTCCTTGGTGGTGGTGCTGGCCAAGGCCCCATGGACAGGGAAGGAAAAACCTCACCAAAAATATGTGTTGATTCCAGTCAAAATGAATTTCTGCCCCTTCTTGGATGGAATGGGTCAAATGTAGTTACTTTGGCACCATGTGGCTCCTCAAGGGATGGTATTGAATCAGGAGTTCAGGATTGGTTTTTGCTGCTGTTGGGATGGTCCTTTGGTAGCAGCAATATCTAGATCAGCATTGTTGAATGGGAGGTCACGCCATTGATCCCATGGAGATTATGCCAGCTTCTCCATGTACTCACTATGCCAACACTCAGGTGGCCAGTGACAGAAGATGAATGATGTCATCTGACTAAATCATTCTATGTACTTGGTTGTTTAGCACCTTTTCTGTAGTGGATATGCTTTGATGGATATTAACATGTAGTACAGAGGTCTTCACTCTGTGCCCACTCCCACAGATCCACATGCTCCAAACCCAGACCTTCATGTTTCATCTTTTCTACTTTTCTCCTTCCAGGCCTCTGGCCAGCTGCTAAACCTGTCATCATGAGTCCCAGTCATAGTTTAGGCTGCTATAGCAAAATACCTTAGATTGGGTAGCTTAAACACCAAACATTTCTCACAGTTCTGGAGCTTGGGAAGTTCAAGATCAAGGTGCCAGCAGATTTGGTGTACGGTGAAGGCCCTATGCCTGGTTTGCAGATGTCTATCTTCTTGTAACATGGTCCTTCTTGATGCATGCATATAGAGAGGAAGATCTTGTGTCTCTTCCTCTTATAATAAGGGCATTCCTTCCATCAAGAGGACCCCACCCTCATGATATTGTGTGCCAGTCTCAGCCTATAGATAACCAATGTTGTGGTTGTTCCATCCCTTGTAGTTCTTATTAGGACTGCAAGACACCTATCAGCAATAACCTTTAGGAAATTGGAAAAATAAAGGTTTATTACAGGAGCTGGAAACTATACAGCACACCTGGGGCTACAGCATGAGGTTGTAGGTAGAGATAAGACAGAGTGGGCATGTGTGATTGCTGCAGAGCAGTGGGGTTCCGCTTTTATTAGGTTGAGGGTAGGGGACCTAAGGTTTCTTGGGCTCACTCCTAATTGGTGAATTTTAATCATATGAGTTGGAATTTAAAGCCTGGGGAGACAAAAAGCAAGTGCCGCAAATAGTCAGTTCTGGGAATCAACCAGGATTTCTAAAACAATGGAGACTCAGTTTGGGGAAGCAGCCTTGTCTTTATCTAGTCATGTGGTAATGTGTTTATTGGAGATAACCATGCTTGTATAGGATGCCTCTCTGAAGAGGATGCCTGAAAATCGAAATTTAAATCAGGCACTTGCATTACAAAACCACTGAATCCCTAAACATTTCAATGTTAAGGTTAAACTCCTAAACCTCCATGTTTTGTTTTACCCTCTCTGGAGCACATGTGTCTTAGCAAGGTTTTTTAACATACTTGCCACTTGCTCTTCTAGTCTGATCAGCATGATGTCATTAATAAAGTGGGACGGTGAAATTCTAGGGGAATATTAGATTGTATTATGATAGAGGATGGGAAAGTAAACCTAGTCCCGAGGCTAAACTACAAATATAGTGTTTATAGTATATTGTAGTCTGTTCCAAGTGAATGAAAACTGTTTCTGAATCTCCTTTCTGATAGGAATGGAAAAGAATCCATTCATCAGATTAATGACTGTATACCATGTGGTTGAGGACTTGTTAATCTGCTGTCAGAGATACTGCACCTGGCCCAGTGTACAATTAGTGTAAATATTTGAGTAAGTTTGGAGAAGGCTATTTTCAGGATCCAACTGGTTTTTGTATAGGTCAGACTGGAGAAAGAAATGGAGATATGATAGAGATTATCACTCCTGCATCCTTTAAGTCTTTAAGAGTGGTACTACTCTTTGCCATTTTCCCCATGATGCTTCTTTTTGATTTATTGTATTTCTGGATTGTGTCAGGTGGAGGTGGTGGTGGTGGGGTTTCCTGCTTGTTCTTTCATGCTGTGATAGCTCCTATACCACAGGCCAAGGAACCAATGTGGGGATTTTGCTAACTTCCACGTATGACTATTTCAATTATACATTTAGTGATTGGGAAAATAACTACCGGGTAGGTCTGTAAACTCGCTGAACTCCCTGTGAACTGGATCTGGGCTGTGATGGTATTTCACATGACTGGGTATCGGTGCCAGCTTACTCCTGGTGTCTAAGAGTTCTCCAAATATGTGGGTGTTGTTCTTTCACTTGTATACAGTTTTCTTAGGAAATGGTCTGTTTGGAGTCATCTTGGAAAAATCATGTCTGCGTGGATATCTTATGATGTTGCTGAATCTTTTCTTGGTCTTCCGTCAACAATTTATAGGACCAAAAAATGGACTCAGGTCTAAAAACTGGGCAAGCAATCATAACTCTTTATTGTGACATCTGACCCCATATATATGGAGTTTTGCTTTTTTGTAATATAGATTGAACAACACCTTTGTTCGCAGCCCATCTATCTTGCCCATATGAATGACATGTTCTATTAACCATCTCCTTAGCTCTTATAATTTAGCCTCAAGGATCCAATAGTGTCCTTGCTGCACATTATAATTGTGTTCTCTTTGTTTCTGGTGGTTAAGTGCTGCCACTTCACTTCTATTATTTCCAGAAGTTGTCATCCTTTTTTTTTTTTTTTTTAATCTAGGAGCCCGGTTCTGTCATGGCTTCTGCTACAAGTGCCCTGACCTACAGCGCAGAGCATCTCAGGGATGCCAGAGGCCTTCTCAGCAGCATTCCTTACTGTTTTAGTAAACTGAGTATCTTCCAGCCCTCCCGTCAGACACAACTGTGTGATGGGGTTTCCTGTATGAAATAGTGTTTCCACTCCAGCATGCCCACTTTTCTGAAACATTTAATCCCTTCTTGTACTGTCTGCCACAGCAAATTTAACAGTTCTACTTCATTTAGGAGCTTGAGAAAGTCTTAGCCCAGACTAAGAACTATCCAGGAATGTGTCTGCCTAGGGGTTAAATCCTTTACCCCAAGAAAGCGCTCCCATATTGGTAAACTGCATTATCCCACTTTATGTCCTACCACCCCTTCGACTTGGCACTCTTAGAATTTACTTTCACATGTGCTCTTACAAAGTCTTACTGGCACATGTTAACTAGATCCTTCAGTTCCTGTGGGGTGTAGTCCCTTTTCTCCCTTCGTAGGCCTGACATTTGTATGGTGATCTACTCTACTTACTGATCTGGTAGAAGAAGTGATAGGGCAGAAACCAAAAGAGGCACACATTATCTTGCAAGGCTGGGGGGAATGTACTGACTGCAGTAGTGCTGTCCATTTCTGCAGGTTTAAGACCCCAGTGGATTCTGAAGATTTAATGTTTCCAGTTCATCAACCCCAACGTTGCCATCTCAGATTTAGGGTCCCATGATTGCAAGTCCCATGTTGCTAGGTTTAGAGTTCAACTTTCTCTGAGTTCTGCTATTATGCTTAAGTCCTGGACTGGGTCCTCAGATTTCCCTGCTCTTTGCCAGCAGGCGAGGAGAAACTCTAAATGTGCTCCAAAGAGTCCTTCTAGCTTTCTTATCTGTCTTTAAGTGCTGGTAATCATTTTGTCCTTCTGTTACCTTGTCCCAAATCATTTAATGCTTTCAGCAAGAGCCATCAAATTCCATTTGTCTTATAACTTCTAATCCTCCCCCATATTTCTTAAACACCTGATACATTACATCTCCTAGTGCATTTGCCTTAACCAATTTGCCATCTATTCTGGTTCATGACTGGTAGAAGTACTCCGAGTTCCACTGCTACCTTGTGCAGGGGCTGGTGAACTCCCTGCAAGACCAAAATGTGGTCCTCATTGACGGCTGGCTGACATGTGATTCAGCTCTAGAATCCCCTTTTAACCTCTGTTTCTAAGAACTTCTGGTACCTACCTTTGTAGGGTAGGATCCCTGGTTAAGTATAAGGAGCTTAGCAAGCAGAACATTTATTTGAGAGTATTTTGGGATTAACACCTGCAGAAGAAGAGAAATGAGCAGGATGAGCAGAGGGAAAAGGTGAACAGGAGGTAGTTGCAGCAAAGGTGTCAGTGACCCCACAGGCAGCTGTGAAGCTGGCATAACCATTCAAATTTGTTGGGAATTAGGAATGTGGCACATAGACTCCCTTGCATCAACCAGTCTCTGGATACAGACTGCTCCCAGGAAGAGAGCATGACTGTAAATAAAGGCAATGCCCAGAGACTGCCCACTGCATGGCTAGCAGCTGGGGGATAAATGCTTCAGTTCTAGGTCTGGTGGCCCAGTGTAGCCTCCACACAATATCACTTCCCCAGTCCTTACCACACTGCCTGGGTCACTGCTAGGATAAAGTACTTTCACTCAAATCTTAGGATCAGGGTCAGTTTCTGGTGAACACCTGAACTAAAGTGGCTTCTCATGAGGCTAAGCAATTTTAAGTCACATATGGTGGTAGTAAATATAAAAATTACTAATTATTGGGCACCTGGGTGGCTCAGTGGGTTAAAGCCTCTGCCTTTCGCTCAGGTCATGATCTCAGGGTCCTGGGATCTCAGGGTCTCTGGAGCCTGCTTCCCCCTCTCTCTCTGCCTGCCTCTCTGCCTGCTTGTGATCTCTCTCTCTGGGTCAAATAAATAAAAAAAATCTTTAAAAAATTTCTAATTATTATAGTAATTAACATTTGGAATATATTTTACAGGTAGTGACTCATAATCCCACTTTATCTCTAAAGTGAGGGTGTTTGACTATGTGATTATCACAGTACCTTCCAACTCAAATGTTCTACCATCTCCTTTTCTGCTCAAGCTGATATCACAGCATAAACCCCTGCTTCTCATGGTTGCTAGGACTCTGTGCCAAATGGCAGAAAGATAGGGTAGAGAATTTCTGTAGAGGCGCCTATGTGGCTCAGTTGGTTAAGCATCTTTCTCTTTAGCTCAGTTCATGATCCAGGGTCTTGGGATTGAGCCCCATGTTGGGCTCCCTGCTAAGCAGGGAGCCTGCTTTTCTCTCTCCCTCTGCTGCTTCCCCTGCTTGTGCATGCATGTGGGCTCTCTCTCTCTGTCAAATAAACAAAATCTTTTTAAAAAATGTCCATGAAGACTGGCTTTGAGGTTTCGTTTGTTTATGAGACCACTCATTCTGTTAAAGCAGAGATATATCAAAGAGCTGACCCCCCCCCCCCCAGAGTTCAAGGGGTTGAAAACAGTAGTAGAAAGTCTTCTCTGTTTTACTGATACCTAGTGGTTCTTAGGGGAGCGGTGAGAGGTGCTTTACAGGTGGGTTGTTGGTGACAAATATGCTCCCACAAATTTCCAATGATTAGTGGCATTTTGTGGCTTGGGGTTAGAGATGAGAAGCATCTCCCAATGTGCAACGAGGACTCACACCAGAATAAAAATGCTAAGAGTGCCCCTGTTCAGAAACCATGGGAGGATAATTCGTGTGAGTCTTCACTTTCTACCTCCCATAAAGGAAAAATATTGTAGGTACATAAAACCAGCAGGTACATAGTCGGAAGGGTGTGGGGGTGGGGAGAAGGAGATATAGATAGCAATTGTCTACCTTATGGATTTCTATATATGTAGACTCATGTTTGGTTTATTCACATGCTTGGTTCAGCATATAGTTGGAGGACACTGTGAAGACTTGGCTCTAGAAATCTCCCCACAAACTTTCCCCACTCCATAGGTTGTGTACAGCTGTGAGGCAGAATGCAGCAACCTGGATTTCCTCTAAAATGTCTTCAGGTAAACAAAGAGATGATCTATAAAGTAGAAGAGCCCTTCATTCAGTTCTTACTGCTTATTTGAGTTTAATAAAGCATATTAATTGGAAGGACAGTAAACATTGATGGCATGGATGAGGATATTAGCAAAATGAATACAAATAAGCCTCAATATGCCAGAGACTTGGTGAAGTTCCTTTTTATAGGGTAACTTAGTCTGTATTTATAGATTTTATCAATCTATAATAGCTATGTTTTAAAGAATATCACCAACTAATAACAAATCCAAGCCAGAGAAAGAAGGGGGCAAAATGTTGCTCTAGTTATGTAGAAAAAATGACAAAGTTTTAGTGAGGACTGGGTCATAGTTTGGAGAAAATCAAGTTGGTAAGACAGTTTATTTGTTCTTGAAATATATTTGGAATGCAGGATTTCAGTAAGACCCTAGGAGATCTGTGTGGCCTTTCTCTACACTAATTACAGAGTTACTTTAGAATCAAAGTATTTAAATTGCTGTATACTCTAGAACTTGGTTTGACTTTGCACTCCAGTATTTAATTAAGAGGTGAGACACAGAATAAGGTGTTCCAGATGAAATCCCTATATCATGTTGGCAGTTCCATGATAAAAGGGAACTCTTTTTACCATAGTCAGTAAGGTTAATGTCTGGAGGAGAATTTGAATACAGAAAGGACTATTAGTAATTGCTTAGGTTTAAAATTAATGTTTTCAAATTTATATTTTTATCAAGTTTGTCTATAAATCTAATATTTAAATATTAATAATCACTTTTAATTGATGTTTAATTAATGCTTAACTCCAGTCCAACAAACAAAACTCATGTTAAACAGTCAGGCTTATTTATAAACTTAGTTGAATACATTCCTTTAAAAATTTTGTAATAAACATCATAATGCAATATATTCCATTTTTTCCCAGGTATTTAAAATGCTTGGCAAGGCAAAATCACGGCCTTAACAAGTCTTCCTGACTATTTGAGAATATCTTGTTAATCAAATCCATAAAATTATAAATTTTTGCATATTGGATTTTCTTACATACTCTAATATGCCTAAAATTGATATTAAGTAAACTTCTCAGTATAAAGTCACAGACTCAAATTAGTTATACACTTCAAATTGAAGTCATGTTTCCTGAGAGGCCAGATTCTTTTACTTTATAAATACATGAGTTTGATTTATTCTGTCATCTCTAAAAATGTAATTCTAAACCTTCCTGGCTTATAAAATCACTTCCCAAATAAGGAGAGCTCATTCACATAGCCAAATGCAGTGGTAGAAATAAAATGGATGGATCCCAGAGATGTTAAGGAGGCGGGGACAATCGGCTCTTGATGAATGGTTTAAAGAGGAAAGTTAGGGAGAGAGAGGGGCCAAAGCTGACACTTCAGTTTAATTTTAGCGGCTAGTAGTGCCAAAATTTACTAAGATAGGAAGGATCAGAGGAGGAAAGGAAATGGAAGGGGTAGCAGTATGAATTTTAGGACTGACAGATGCCTTGGCAGTTGTCCAGGTCACTCTTCTAATTTACAGGTAAGGAAACAGATTCAGAAATCAAGAGATTTCTTTTTCTTTAAAAAACTTTTAATTCCAGTATGGTTAACATACAGTGTTATATTAGTTGCAGATATACAATATAGTGATTCAACAATTTTATACATTCTCCAGTGCTCGTCCCATAAGTGTACCCTTAACCTCCTCCACCTATTTCACCCATTCCCCCGACCCATCTCCCCTCTGTAACCATAAGTTTGTCCTCTAGAGTTAAGAGTCTGTTTTTTTGTTTCTCTCTCTTTCCCCCCTGCTTTGTTTTGTTTCTTAAATTCCATGTACGAGGGAAATAGAGGATTTGCCTTTCTCCGACTGACATATTTCACTTAGCATTATGCTCTCTAGCTTAATCCTTGTTGCAAATGACATTTTTTTTTTAATGGCTAATATTTCAGTGTGTGTGTGTGTGTGTGTGTGTGTGTGATGGTACCACATTTTTCTCCATTCATCTATCAAAGAACAGTTAGGTTGCTTCCATAATTTGGCTAGTGTGAATAATGCTGCTATAAACATAGGGGTGCATATATCCCTTTATATCAGTGTTTTTGTATTCTTTCGGTAAATACTCAGTTGTGGAATTAGTGGGCCAAATGGTATTTCTATTTTAAAATTTTTGAGGCCCCTCCATTTACTTTCCACAGTGGCTGCACCAGTGCACCAACAGTGCACAGAGCTTCGTTTTTCTTCACATCTTCACCAACACTTGTTTCTTGTGTTTTTGATGTTAGCCATTCTGACAGGTGTGAGGTGATACCTCATTGTGGTTTTTTTTTTTTTTTCCATTTTGGTTTTGATTTGCATTTCCCTGATGTGTAGCGATGTTGAGCATCTTTTTCATGTGTCTGTTGGCCATCTGTAGGTCTTTGGAAAAATGTCTATTTAGGTTCTCTGCCCATTTTTCAAATTGCCTGTGTGTCTGTGTGTGTTTGTGTGTGTGTGTGTGTTGAATCGAGTTGTATAAGTTCTTTATGTATTTTGGGTAATAAGCCTTTATCAGACATGTCATTTGCAAATATCTTCTTCCATTCTGTAGGTTGTCTTTTAGTTTTATTGATGGTTTCCTTTGCCTGTAGAGGATTTTTATTTTCATATAGTTCCAATAGTTTGCTTTTGAGACATATCTAGGATATCTCAGGAGACATATCTTTTTTTTTTTTTTTAGGAAGTCTGTATTTTCTTTTTTTTTTAATTTTTTATTAACATATAATGTATTATTTACCCCAGTGTACACGTCTGTGAATCATCAGGCTTACACATTTCACAGCATTTGCCATAGCACATACCCTCCCCAATGTCCATATCCCTACCCCCCCACCTCCCAGCAACCTTTTGTTTGTTTCGTGAGTTTAAGAGTCTCTTATGGTTTGTCAGGAGACATATCCTGATGAAAGATATTGCTATGGCCAATGTCAGAGAAATTACTGCCTGTGCTCTCTTCTAGGATTTTTTATGCTTTTAGGTATCACATTTAGACCCTTAATCCATTTTAAGTTTATTTTTGTGTATGGTGTAAGAAAGTGGTCCAGTTTCATTCTTTTGCATGTATCTGTCCAGTTTTCCCAAGACCATTTGTTGAAGCAACTTTCATTTTCCCATTGCATATTCCTGTTTCCTTTGTTGAATATTATTGATAATTATGGGTTTATTTCTGAGTTTTCTACCCTGTTCCATTGATCTAGGTGTCTCTTTTTATGCCAGTACCATACTTTTGTGATTAGTACAACTTGGTAGTGTATCTTGAAATCTGGAATTATATCTCCAGTTTTGTTCTTCTTTTTCAAAATTGCTTTAGGTATTTGAGATCTTTTGTGGTTCCATACAAATTTTATTTGTTCTAGTGCTGTGAAAAAAGCTATTGGTATTTTGATAAGAATTGCATTAAATCTGTAGATTGCTTTGGGTAAAATGGACATTTTAACAATATTTATTCTCCCAATTTAAGCATGGAATATTTTTCCATTTATTTGTTGTCATCTTCATTTTTTTTGTCATCTTCAATTTTTTTTATTGAAAACTGTAAGGTTTTCAGAATTCAGGTCTTTCATCTTCTTGGTTAAGTTTATTTCTAAGTGTATTATTACACTTATTTTTGGTTTTTGGTTTAATTATAAATTTTGGTTTAATTATAAATAAGATTTTCGGTTTAATTATAAATAAATATAATTATTTATTTATAATTATATTTATTTAATTATAAATAAGATTTTCTTAATTTCTCTATTATTTCATTATTAGCGTATATAAACACAATGGATTTCTGTATATTGATTATGTATCCTATAATCTTGCTAAATTCAGTTATCAGTTTTAGTAGTTTTTGGTGGAGTCTTCAAGGTTTTTGATATATAGTATCTCATCATCTGCAAATACGAGTTTACTTCTTCCTTACTGATTTGGATGCCTTTTATTTCTTTTAGCTATCTGATTGCTATGGCTAGAACTTCCAGTACTATATTGAGTAAAAGTGGTTAGAGTGGACATCCTTGTCTTATTAAGGGAAAAGCTCTGTTTTCACCACTGAGTATGATATTAGCTGTGGGTTTGTCATATGTAGGTTTTATTATGTTAAGGTATGTTCCTTCTAAACCTACTTTGTTGAGGACTTTTATCATGAATAGATGTTGTACTTTGTCAAATGATTTTTCTGCAGCTATCGAAATGATCACATGGTTTTTATCCTTTCTTTTGTTAATGTAATGTATCATATTGATTGATTTGTTAATGCTGAACCACTCGTGCATCCTGGGGATAAATCCCACTTGATTGTGGTGAATGAGTTTTTTTTCCCATGTGTATTTAGGTTTATTTCATGTTTATTATTGTATTCCACTAATTAATTTGTCTGTCCATGCTTCATTACAACACTGTTCTAATTTTATAAGCTTTATTGTATATTTATCTTTCCCCCCCAACTGCTTTTATTTTATTTTTTCAGTGTTCCAAGATTCATTGTTCATGTACCACACCCAGTGCTCCATGCAGTACGGGCCCTCCTCAATACCCACCCAGGCTTGCACAACCCCCCCCCAAAACCCTCAGTTTGTTGCTCAGAGTCCACAGTCTCTCATGGTTCATCTCTCCCTCTGATTTCCCCCCATTCACCATTTTAACAATATTTGTTCTTCCAATCTATGAGCATAGAAATTTTTCCATTTCTTTTTGTTTTCCTCAACTTCTTTCATAAGTGTTCTATTGTTTTTAGTGTACAGACCCCTCACCTCTTTGGTTAGGTTTAGTTCTAGGTATTTTATGGTTTTTGGTGCAGTTTTAAATGAGATCACTTTCTTGATTTCTCTTTCTGCTGCTTCATTATTGACGTATAGAAATGCAACCGATTTCTATACATTGATTTTTACATCCTGCAACTTTGCTGAATTCATGCATCAGTTCTAGCAATTTTTTGGTGGAATCTTTTGTGTTTTCTACACAGGGTATCAAGTTGTCTGCAAATAATGACAGTTCCTTGCTGATTTGGATGCCTTTTATTTCTTTTTGAGGTCTGATTTTTGAGGCTAGAATTTCCGGTACTATATTAAACAACAGTGGTGAGAACGGACATCCCAGTCATGTTCCAGACCTTAGGGGAAAATACTTCAATTTTTCCCCATTGAGGATGATATTAGCTGTAGGTCTTTTGTATATGGCCTTTATGATATTGAGGTATATTCCTTCTTTCCCTATTTCCTTGAGGGTTTTTATCAAGAAAGGATGCTGTACTTTGTCAAGTGCTTTTTCTGCATCTATTGAGAGGATCATATGGTATTGTCCTTTCTTTTATTAATGTGGTGTAACACATTGATTGATTTGTGGATATTAAACCACCCCTTCAGCCCAGGAATAAATCCCACTTGGTCACGGTGAATAATACTTTAAATGTACTGTTGGATTTGATTAACTAATATCTTGTTGAGAATTTTGCATCTATGTTCATCAGAGATATTTTTCTGTAATTCTCCTTTTTAGTGGGGTCTTTGGTTATGGAATCAAAGTAATGCTGGTCTCATAGAATGAATTTGGAAGTTTTCTTTCCATTTCTATTTTGAGGAATGGCTTCAGAAGAATAGGTATTAATTCTTTAAATGTCTGGTAGAATTCCCCTGGGAAGCCATCTGGCCCTGGATTCTTGTGTGTTGGGGATTTTTGATTACCGATTCAATTTCTTTGCTGGTTATGGGTCTGTTCAGGTTTTCTGTCTTGTTTCAGTTTTGGTAGTTTATATGTTTCTAGGAATTTATCCATTTTTTTTTCAAGATTGCATAATTTGTTGGTATAAAATTGCTCCTAATTACTCTTATAATTATCTGTATTTTTGTGGTGTTGGTTGTGATATCTCCTTTTTTCATTTGTGATTTTATCTATTTGGGTCCTTTATATTTTCTTTTTGGTAAGTCTGGCTAGGATTTATCAATTTAAAGAACCAGTTCTTTGTTTCACTGATCTGTTCTAATCTTCTTTTTTTAATTTCTATATCAGTTATTTCTGCTCTAATCTTAATTATTTCCCTTATGCTGCTTTTAGGCCTTATTTGCTCTTCTTTTCCCCTGCTCCTTTGCGTGTAAGGTTGTGTTTTGTATTTGAGACTTTTCTTGATTCTTGAGGAAGGGTGTATTGCTATATATGTCTGTCTTATGACTTCCTTTGGTGTATCCCAGAGGTTTTGGACTGGTGTATTTTTGTTTTCATTTGCTTCCATGTGGTGTGTGTGTTTTTTAAAATTTCTCCCATAATATCCTGATTGACTCATTCATTCTTTTTTTTTTCCTTCTCCTTTTAAAAAATTAACATATGACATATTGTTCATTTCAGGGGTACAGGTCTGTGATTCATCATTCTTACACAATTCACAGCACTCCCCATAGCACATAACCTCCCCAATGTCTATCACCTTCCCATTCCATCCTTCTACCCCCCTCCCCTCCAGCAACCTTCAGTTTGTTTCCTGAGACCAAGAGTCTCTTAAGGTTTATCTCCCTCTCTGGTTTCATCTTGTTTCATTTATTCCTCCCTTCCCCTATGATCCTTTGTCTTGTTTCTCAAATTCTTCAAATCAGTGAGATCATATAATTGTCCCTCTCTGTCCCATTCATTTTTTAGTAGGATGTTCTTTAACTTCCATGTATTTGTGGTCTTTCCAATTTTTTTCTGTAGTTGACTTCAAGTTTCATATTGTGGTCTGAAAATATGCCTGGTATTATCTTAATCTTTTTGTACTCATTGAGGGCTGATTTATGGCCCAGTATGTGATCCATTCTGGAGTATGTTTTATGTGTGCTTGAAAAGAATGTGTATTATTTTGTCATAGGATAAAATGCTCTGAATATGTCTATTAAGTCTATCTGGTCCAGTATGTCATTCAAAGCCATTGTTTCTTTGTTGATATTCTGCCTAGATGATCTGTCCATTGCTGTGAGTGGGATGTTGAAGTCCTCTACTACTATTATATTATTATCAATAAGTTCCTTTATGTTTGTTATTAATTGATTTATATATTTGGCTGCTCCCAAGTTGGGAGCATAAGTGTTTTCAATTGTTAGATCTTCTTGTTGGCTAGATGCCTTTATTATGAGATAGTGTCCTTCTTCATATCTTTTTACAGTCTTTGGTTTAAAATCTAGATTGTCTGATATAAGTATGGCTACTCCAGCCTTCTTTTGATGTCCATTAGAATGATAGATGGTTTTCTACCACTTCACTTTCAATCTGGAGGTGTGTTTGGTTTTAACACGAGTCTCTTGTAAGTAGTATATTGATGGATCTTGTTTTTTTTTTTTAACCCATTCTGATACCTTATGTCTTTTGATTGGAGCACTGAGTCCATTTACATTCAAAGTAATTATTGAAAGGTATGAATTTAGTGCCATCGTATTACCTGTAAAGTCACTGTTCCTGTAGATTGTCTCTGTTCCTTTCTGGTCTTTGTTGCTTTTGCTATCTCTTTCCCCCTCAAAGGGTCCCCTTTAGTATTTCTTGCAGAACTGGGTTAGTGTTCACAAATTCCTTTAGTTTTTGCTTGTCTTGGAAGCTCTTTATCTCTCCTTCTATTCCAAATGACAGCCTTGCTGAATAAAGTATTCTTGGCTGCATATTTTTCTCATTTAGTATGTTGACTATATTATGCCACTTTTTTCTAGCCTGCCAAATTTCTGTGGACAGGTCTGCTGCTAACCTTATGTGTCTACCCTTGTAGGTTAAGGAATTTTTGCTTTTAGTTGCTTTCAGAATTCTATCTTTATCTTTCCTTTTGCAAGTTTGACTCTGATATGTCTTTGTATTGACCCAATTTTGTTGATTTTGAGGGGTGTTCTCTGTGCCTTTTGGACTTGAATGCCAATTTCCTTCCCTAGATTAGGAGGTTCTCAGCTTTTGCCCACTCTTCTTCTGAGACTCCTGTGATACAAATTGCACTTTGTGGAACCACTGAGTTCCCAAATTCTATATTCATGATCTAATAGTTTTCTTTCCCTCTTGTTTTCAGCCTCACTAGTTTTTACGTCTTTTATCTCTGCAGCCGGGGTTTCTCTGGTGTCTTCTATGCCTATGTCAAGCCCAATTAATATTACTGTTACTGTTGTTTTAAGTTCTTGTTCAGATATACTGCTTATATCTGCTTTGAGCAAATCCCTGGCTGTGATTTCTTTTTGATCTTTCTTTTGGGGAGAATTTCTCCATCTTGTCATTATGTCTAGGTTTCTATCTTCTGTGTATTATGGAAGTTTGTTATGTTTCCTTCTCCTGAGAGTAATGGCTATATTAAGAAGAGGTCCTATACTGTCCAGGGCCTGGCTCTTCAAGAAGTGTTTCTTATGTATGGTGTGTGCATTCTGCTGTTGTGTTTTGGCTTCTCTTTCCCACAGGTCAGTTCTCTACAGAGTTTCTCCTTACTTGCAGTGGGTAGTGTTTGAATCTTTAAATAGGTGTGCTTTGATTTGTTTGTTAGGATAAAGCTGATTTTAAACAAAGGCCTTATTCAAGAAAAGAGAAAAAGAAAAGCAACAGAGAAGCAAACAGACAAACAAAATACTATAAGCCTGGTTGTAAAGAATAAGAAGATAGAAGGAAAAAAGAAAAGGAAAAAAAAGACTGATCCAAAAAACAAGGAAAGGAAACAACCAAACCAACAACTGAACAAGAAACTATAAGCCTTATACCAAAGAAAAAAGAAAAGAAGAAGAAGAAGAAGAAGAAGAAGAAGAAGAAGAAGAAGAAGAAGAAGAAATAATGATAAAATAAAAGAAAATGAAAAGAAAAAAAGAAAAAAAGAAAAAAAAGCTTCATCCTATTTCTACTAAAACTGAAGCTGATGATTTGGAGCACTCTGTGAGCAGCATACCTGGTACATGAAAGTGATGGTGGTGGTGGGGAACCTATGTTGATCTTCTGAGGGAGAGGCCCACTGTACTGGCTTACAGTCAGACCTGCCCTTGCAAAGATGTCCTTGCCAGGCTCAGGGCCATGTTTGGTGTAAGAAACCACCAAGTTGTTTTGGAGGCACTGTGTTTCTCTTCCAAGTCTGTCCATGCTGATGGAGGGGTGGGGGTGATGAGCACGGAAGATGACCTCATCTTCACTGCACCTTCCCTTCCCTGGGGAGGGTGATACATGGCTGCCACTGTTTAAGAAATCCTCACAGAAAAGCAAAGAATCTCCTCTCCTGTGTCCCAGGCTTTCATTAGATCACTACCCTCACCCTGTCTGTGTCTGGCCATTGGCACACCCAGTGCTACAATTCTGTTTTTTATCTCTGGCTAGTGCCTGAGAGTCAAAACTCCAAATCTTTAAGGACCTGGGAATGCACAGACCTGCTCCCCTCTCCCAGAGGAGAGACTCGAGGTGTGTCCAGCACCATTTTGTCCCAGAAAAGCAGTTGCACAACAAGCTCTTGGTGGCTGGAGTCTATTGTGATGCGGGGGAACAAGCTTCAACTAGGTTATCTGACTTTTGCACACACCTCTATCCTCTGCTGCTGAACAGCCATTCAGTGGCTCCCAGCAAGCCTTTTGTCCTTGGAGAGGCAAAATGCCATCTTCTAAATGTACTCCAGGCAGGTGAGCTATCTCTCCCAGTGTGACCTGGGGGTTCCCCTCACCATAGCGTGTTGTGAGAACCCTACGTGCAACTCCTTCTCCTGCTCACTCACTCTGTCTCTGACTTCATTCCATGAAAAGGGCTCCCTCTCCTTCTCAGCACCACAGTTTTTTTCTCCCCAGATTCCTGGCTCTGAACCTTGCATCTGCCATGTTCTCTCTCTCCAATTGTACAGATTGTTTTCTCAATCCTCAGAATGGTTTCCTAGTTGTTCAAAATGATTTGATGTTGATCTAGCTGTGTTTGAGGGATGAGGCAAGCTCAGGGTCCCCTTACTACTCTGCCATCTTAACTGCTCCCTTTCTCTTTATTATTTTTTTTACGTATATATTACTGGTTATTTTTTTGTATATGTGCTGCTGAAGCAAACACTATTACTGGTTACTTTAAAAAAAAATATTTACTTGAGAAAGAAAAAGAGAGAACACACAAGTGGGGGGCAGGGCAGAGGGAGAAGGAGAAGCAGATTCCCCACTGAGCAGGAAGCACTACTCAGACTCAGTCCCAGGACTCTGAGATCATGACCTGAACCAAAGGCACACAATTAACCAACTGAATCACCCAGGTGCCCCTCCATTACTGGTTTTTGATTTGTCATTACCATTAGGTTTATATATGACATCTTATGCATATAGCAGTCTAAATTGATAGTCACTTAAGTGCAACCTATTCTGAAAACAGAAAATTTTTACTTCTCTCCTTCCTCCCTCCACCATTTAAAGTATATGGTGTCATACTTTACATCCGTTTATTGTGTGAATTCCTTGACTGTTTTGTACATATACTTAATGTTACTGCTTTTGTGCTTCCTACTTTTCTTACTCCTGCTTATGGTTTTTTCTTTCCACTCACAGAGTTCCCTTTAACATTCCTTGTAGGGCTGGAAGTCCCTTTAACCAGTAGGGCTGGAAGTCCCTTTAACCAGTAAAGTGATGAATTCCTTTAACATTTGTTGGTCTGAAAATTCTTTATCTCTTTTTCTATTCTGAATGATAGCTTTGGTGGATAGAATATTCTTGGTTGCAGTTTTTTTTTTCTTTTAGCTGTATCATGCCAATTTCTTCTGGCCTGACAAGTTTCTGGTGATGGAAAAATCAGTTGATAGCTTTCTGGGCTTTCTCTTGTATGGAGCTATTTTCTTTTCTTTTGCTGCTTTTATTTTTTTGCAAGTTTTTATTTAAATTCCAGTTAGTTAACATACAGTACAATATTAGTTTCAGGTGTAGTATTTAGTGATTCATTACTTACATAAAACACCTGGTGCTCATCATAACAAATGCACTCCTTAATCCCCATCACCTACTTAACCCATCTCCCACCTACTTCTCCTCCAACAACCCTCAGTTTGTTCTCTATAGTTAAAAATTTGTTTCTTGTTTTGCCTCTCTTCTCCCAACCCATATTCATTTGCTTTGTTTCTTAAATTCCATATATTAGTGAAATCATACAGTGTTTGTCTTTCTCTGATTGATTTATTTTGTTTAGCATAATATTCTAGCTCCATCTGCATCATTGCAAATAGCAAAATTTCATTCCCTTTTATGACTGAGTAATATACCACCTCTTCTTTATCCATTCATCAGTTGACGGACATTTGGGCTGTTTCCATAACTTGGCTATTGTCGATAATGCTGCTGTAAACATCAGGGCACATATATCCTTTCAAATTAGTATTTTTGTGTCCCTTGCATAAGTACCCAGTAGTGCAATTACTGGATTGTAGAGTAATTCTATTTTTAACTTTTTGAGTGATATCCATACTATTTTCCAGGAAAGCCTCACCAGTTTGCATGCCCACCAACAGTGTAAGAGAGTTCCCCTTTTTCCATGTCCTCGCCAACATCCATTGTTTCCAGTGTTGTTAATTTTAGCCATTCTGACTGGTGTGAGGTGCTATCTCATTGTAGTTTTGATTTGTATTTCCCTGATGATGAGTGATATTGAACATCTTTTCATGTGCCTGTTTGCCATCTGTATGTCTTCTTTAGAAAAATGTCTATTCATGTTTTCTGCCCTTTTCTATCCCCTTTTTAAACTGGATTATTTGTTTTTTGGGTGTCAAGTTTGATAAGTTCTTTATATACTTTGTATACTAACTCTTTTTTTTCTCCCCAAATATGTTTATTTTAATTTTTCAGTGTTACAAGATTGATTGTTCATGCACCACACCCAGTGCTCCATGCAATACGTGCCCTTCTCAATACCCACCACCAGGCTCGCCCACCCCCCCATCCCCTCCCCTCCAAAACCCTCAGTTTGTTTATCAGATATATCATTTGCAAATATCTTCTCCCATTCCATAGGCTGCCTTTTAGTTTTGTTGACTGTTTCCTTTGCTGTGAAGAAGTCTTTTATTTTGATGAAGTCCCGATAGAAAATTGGATAGCAATATGTAAAAGAATGAAACTAGACCACTTTTTTTAAATTCCATACCCAAAAATAAATTAAAAATAGATTAAAGAACAAAATTTGAGACAAGAAACTATCAAATCCTAGAGGAGAACACAGATAGTAACCTCTTTGACATTGACCATAGCATCTTCTTACCAGATATGTCTCCTAAGGCAAGGGAAACAAAAACAAAATTGATCTCTTTGCTGCTTTTAAAGTTCTCTCATTATCACTACTTTTTTGCCACTTTAATATGTCCTGGTTGGGACATTCTTGATTTGATTTTGTTGGGGCTTCTCTGTGCCTCTTGGATCTAGATTTCTGTTTCCTTCCCTATATTTGGGGGAGTTTTCAGCTATTATTTCTTCAAATAAATTTTTTACCCTCTCTTCTGGAATCTCTATAATCAAATGTTATTATGCCTGATGGTGTCAGAGTTCCCTTAATCTATTTTCACTTTTATTATTGGTTTTTCTCTCTCCTCTCCAGCTCTATTGCCTTCCATTACTCTGTCCTCCAGTCACTGATCAACTCTTCTGCTTCTTCTAGTCTACTATTTATTCCATCTTGTGTATTTTTAATTTGTCACTCAGTTCTTCATCCCTGATTGGATCTTTTTTATGTTTTCTATCTCTTTGTAAAAGATCTCACTGTGATGCTCCACTCTTTTCTCTTGTTCACTGAATATCTTTATGTCCATTACTTTAAATTCTCTATCAGACGTATTACTTATATTTGTTTCATTTATGTCTCTTGCTGTGATTTTGTCCTGTTCTTTCATTTGGGACATATTCTCTGTCTTATTTTGTCTAACTCTTTGTGTCTGTTTCTCTGTGTTAGAAAAGTCTGCTACATCTCCTCCTCTTGAGAACAATGGGTCTTGTAGTGCCCTGTAGTGCAATTTCCCTGTTCACCAGAAACTGGCACTTCAGGGGTGTCTCCTATGTGTGTTGCATATGCACCACTGTTGTGGCTGAGCCACTTTTACCTTTAGTCCAGTCACTGACTCTCTTTGCCTCTTGCAGGCAGGGCTTGGGCCCTGTGCTTTAGATGTCCTGTCTGGGGCCACCTTGGCTTTGAGTTGGATCAGATCAGATAGTTTATCAGAACTTCAGGGTACTCTCCCTGTGTTGTCCTTGAGGGCTTTTGTTAGTGGATGGGGCTTATAGTTAGAGCAGATGTCTGCCCATAGCCCATTGCTGGTGCCAAAATTGGACTGGTCTTGACAGTTATCTCCCTCTCTCATCAGTGCAGGAGTCACCTTGGAGTGGTGCTGGCCCCTGTTGGGGCTGCTTGCACACTTCCAGGCTTGTGGAACCACTTTGGTGGACTCCTGCCAAGGGTCTGTTTAAGGGTGGGGGCAGGGCACGTGGTGCCAGTGAGTTCTGCACATGTCCACTTTGGGCAGGGACCTAAAGCTGCCAAGGAAAACTCTCACTGTGGATGACTGGATTGGAGGGGGCAGATCCAAAGAAGCACATGGGGATGGGAGCATTGTTAACAAACTAGGTAGAAAGAGTTTGTGCTCATTCCCACAGATGTCTGTGTATCTAGGCTGGGGACTTAGGGAGGGAAATAGTTCCCACCAACTCCTTTGCTCTTGGAGAAGTCTCCCAAAGATCCATGTCCCTCTAGCACACACTCTGAGATTTGTATGTGAATCTCCTTCCTATACATCCTAGGCATTTTTCGAACTGCTGCTTCTATGCCATATCTCTACTGGGCTATTTGTTGTGCTATCTCTTTAAAGGCAGGGACTCAGTTTCCTTTCACCCTCTTGCTTCTCTCAGAACTAAGCCTCTTTTTTTTTTTTTAAGTTCCAGGTGCTAAACCCTACTGATTATAAGAACACAAAGAGCCAGGCCCCTCTAGTTTTCAAAGCCAAATATTATAGGGATTCATCTTCCCAGTGCACTAGAGTGCCTGGTGTGGGGTCTGTTCCTCTCCCTTTTCCACAGCTGCAGCATCCCTCCCTCCTATGGGCAGTCCCATAGGTCCATTTCACTCCTGATCACATCTCTACCCTCTTTACCCTTCTTGATATGGTTGCTTCTCTACATTTAGCTCTGGAGAGTATGTTCTGCTAGTCTTCAGGTTGTTTTCTGGGTTATTTACACTGACATGTGTGTTATCTAGTTGTATCTGTGGAATGAGGTGAGCCAGGATCCTCCTATTCTGCCATCTTCCTTGGAAGTCCTAAGTGATTTCATTTTCAATAATAAACTTTTTCCAAAAAAAATAAAACTTTTTCAATGCACAGCTAGAGAGTGACACACATGTTTCTCATTTTAGTATTTCTGTCTCAAAAATGAACAAGATGAAGTACAATCCTAGAGAAGTTGTTCTTTGTCTTGTAAATACTGGATTATGGACAAACAAAGCAGATAGAAAAGTTGCTTCCAAGATTTCACTCACATTTTGAGATGATACAAAATAAGGACTTAAAAAATAAACTGTAAGTCAGGTACATATACTGTATGTACAAGCAAGTTGTCATTTTGCCTTTGGAAAGATGCCATACTCTGCCACAGGTTGGATATGAAGGTGAATGCTAGATATCAAAATCTCTGGCTTGTCCCAAGGTTGCAGAACAGAACTGCTCTGAGGCAGAAAGGGCAGAAGCATTTGTGTTGTTAATGTATGTTGACTTTATCATTGCCAAAAACCGATCTCAGATTTTGGCCAAGGTTTTCCCAAAGTTACATAAATTTTTCACTTTGAATTGGCTGGATGATTCTATTAGTCATAAACTAACATCAAGTTTCCCTTTCTGTTCTGAGGAACTCAAGAATGCAGAGCTGGAGCACATGGATAGTTGAGGGAGGCCAAAAAAGAGTTAGAAGACTTCCTCAATTTTAATCTTCCTTGGAATTTTAGCTTTTGCTAGGAAAAAAAAGTCTGGTTTTTCTCATTGTGACAAGAGACCTAGAGGAAACTTCAAGGTCCCTTCCAGCCAGTAGAGTTTGATACTGGCTAGCATTTCCAGAGGTCACAGGCATCCATAGAATGTGGGACCGCCCTACCTGCCTTTCACTCAGCAGCACCACAGCTGGAAGTGGACATAACCACTTTCTTCACTCAGCCACCAGGTGGGCTTCTTCAAGAGTGGCCTGTTGAGGCCAGACATTCAAGAGTCTCTCTAAGAAGTACTTAGGAAAAAAAGCTCACTTTCATTAATCATCTAAGGGTAGTTGGATAATAAAAGGGAGCATGAATAAGGAATGTTTAAATTTTTTTACTTTTAACAAATAGGAAAAAACCCTCCAAAGACTAGAATCCAGATTAGAATGATTGTGGCATAGTGAGTCTTATTAAACAAATCCCTATATATGCTCTCATTGGAACTGAGATTTTCAGATTCTCATTGAATTTAGTGAAAAGTATATCTGCATATGAGGTTATCTTACATAAGAAAATGTGGGAAGATGCTTTAATTCTTAAAAATGATGTGCTGATAGTTCCAAAATGGAATTCTTTGAAGTTACTCCTAGGCAGAGAGTCTACTTATTATAAATAACAATAAAACACACTACAACTTTCAAAATTAGATGTCAGGCAAAACTTTAAAAAAATGTTTTCTGGCTTTGTGGACATCATGATAATATATCAGGGATACTGACCAAGATAGAAATGAAATATCTATGGCCATCCATAGATAATGGATATCTAATAAATGGAATATCTCTTTTATTGAAAGCAAGAATCACTGTGCCTTTTTTTTGCTTATCCTTATTTTTTACTTTCAGGAGGTTGGAGTCAGAAAGGGCAGAACATGTAAGTAAAGCAAATAGAAAGACATAAAGCATGATTTAGGTAAGGAAACCGAGGGAACTAACCTGCTGTTTGTTACAAATATGTTAGAAATGGTTTTTTTCTTCCAAGTTTTTATTTAAATTCCAGTTAATTAACATATAGTGTAATATTGCTTTTAGGTGTAGGATTTAGTGATTCATTACTTACATACAATACCCAGTGTTCATTACAACATATGCCCTCCTTAATACCCATCACCCATTTAATCCATCTCCACTCCAACCCAGATCCCTTCCAGCAACCCTCAGTGTGTTCTCTATAGTTAAGAGTCTTTTTCTTTGTTTGTCTCTTTTTCCCCCATGTTCATCTGTTGGGTTTCTTAAATTCCACCTATGAGTGAAATCATATGGTGTTTACCTTTCTCTGATTGACTTATTTTGCCTAACATAATACTCTCTAGCTCCATATACATCATTGCAAATGGCAAGATTTCATTCTTTTTCATGGCTGAGTAATATTCCATTGTATATATATATTGTATATATTATACATTGTATTGTATTGTATATATTGTATATATATGATACCATCTCTTCTTACCCATTCATCAGTTGATGGGCATTTGGATTGTTTCCATAATTTGGCTATTGTTGATAATGCTGCTATAAACATCAGGGCACATATATCCCTTCAAATTAGTATTTTTGTGTCCTTTGGGTAAGTACCCAGTAGTGCAATTGCTAAATTGTAGAGTAGTTTTATTTTTAACTTTTTGAGGGACCTACATACTGTTTTCCAGAGTAGCTGCACCAGTTTTCATGTCCACCCACAGTGTAAGAATGTTCCCCTTTCTCCACATCCTTGCCAACATCATTTCCAGTGTCGTTAATTTTAGCCATTCTGACTCATGTGAGGTGCTATCTCATTGTAGTTTTGATTTGTATTTCCCTGATGAGTGATATTGAACATCTTTTCATGTGCCTGTGTGCCATCTGTATGTCTTCTTTAGAAAAATGTCTATTTATGTTTTCTGCCCATTTTTAAACTGGATTATTTGGTTTTGGGGTGTTGAGTTTGATAAATTCTTTATATATTTTGTATACTAACTCTTTATCAGATATGTCATTTGCAAATATCTTCTCCCATTCCAAAGGTTGCCTTTTAGTTTTATTGATTGCTTCCTTTGCTGTGAAGAAGCTTTTTATCTTGATGAAGTGTCTTGTTACTGGGTCTCAGCTTGACTCAACTCTAAGCAATTATTTTACATCTAATTTGAAATGATGCAGAGTAGAACATTGAGCACATATTTCTTTAGCTTTGTACCTGGAAACTGATAATGAGCTGGTATATATTGTCTTCCTCAGATCAGTAAGTCCAAATCTACACCAGGTCTCTGCTGACATTGGACTTGTAAGCACATTCCTTCTATTTCTCTCTTTAGTCTATATTTTGGAGATCATATGATGAGTCCTATGCTAGTGTTAGACCCTATCTTCCTGAATCAGTTCTAGAGTACACTAAATTCCCATGTTTGGGGAGTTTGATGTTGCCACATTGCACCATATGCCACTGGATGCCAGTAAAGACTTAAACTCAAAAGGTTGAACATGATTATTTGTAGGTGGCCAGTGACATAACATTCTAGATGGAAGAATAATCCCAACTTCCTCGAATTTGCAAATCCCAGAAATGATCCTGAGTTACATGTAGCTGATCTGAAAATGTTTTTGTTCTTAGTTCCCTAAAGGGTAGATATTATTTTCATCTGAAATGTTAGACTAGTGAGACTCAGAATTTAATTATATTTCAGTTAATCACTAGTAGGACAAATTTTGATCTAAGGTCATCTGCCTTTACCTCTTTTCATACTTCTTATCCTGGTTGCAGACCTAGCTGGGGGTATTATGGTCCAGCCCTCAGATTTGATTACAAATTATCTTTCTGCAGAAAGAAAGAGCAAAAAAGCAAAAGAAAGAGCTTCTCAGCATTAGTTGCATATAAATCATCTGAGAGTCTTGTCAAAATGAAGGCTCTGATTCAGATTCTGCATTTATTTTTTTAAAGATTTTATTTATTTATTTGACAGAGAGAGATCATAAGTAAGCAGAATGGCAGACAGAGAGAGAGAGAGGGAAGCAGGCTCCCAGCTGAGCAGAGAGTCCGATGCAGGGCCCCAATGCCAGGACCCTAACACCATGACCTGAGCCGAAGGCAGAGGCTTTAAACCTGCAGAGTCATCCAGGTGCCCCCAGATTCTGCATTTCTAACATGCTCTCAAATGATGCTGATATTGCTGGTTGGAGGACTATGTCTGTGATCCCTAGGAGGAACCTATCTGTGGTTCCTGGGAGATACTCTTAGGGGTCTTAATCTGAATGGAGAAGAAAGCAGGGAATTTGTACCCAGAGTTAATGTCTCTACTCTCATGACCTGTCTTCAATTTGGTCATGGTATTTGGGGGCTAACATCAGGAGATGCTGAAGAATCTCTTTGAAAGAGCTACAGAGCCCTGTGAGGTTAGTTGAGTGCTCTCAGTGTCCTATCCTGGATTCTGGATTGGTGGGGAGGGAAATGTTCAAGAGTAGACAAGGAACAGAAGGGTCTCCAGACCAGAGGCTGTTTCAGACTAGAAGCTGGAGGCCCTGCAAAGAGCCTTGCCCAGAGATAAACAGAAAGGGTAAGGCCAAGGAAGCAATGATGGAGAGGGAGAAGGATGTTAGTTCATTACCTACTTAATAGGAGGTGCTAAATCTTCTAGGCCCTTATATGTAGAAATATAAGATATTTATTTATTTATTTATTTATTTATTTATTTATTTATTTGTTTGTTTATTTATTATTTGATTTTCATATTTCAAAGGAAGAGTCTATCATTCAGATGGAAAAAAAATGGCTGTAAGTTAAATTCATATCTACCATAGGAATGATCAATTATTTTCAATAGTGGAATATATGATGAAGGCATATATGTGTAGGTTTTATTAACTTTTATTATAATGAGTTGTAACTGAGACAGTCCTCCATTGCATATGTAAAATATGAGATATGAGATTATGGTATTTGGAGTCCACTTTCTAGGATTCAAACACGAGAATTGATACTTAGTAGCTGTGTGACTCTGGCCAAGTGCTTTAACGTCTCTGAACCTTAGTTTCCTCATATGACCACTGCTGGATGTGCTTGATCAATGAGGTTATGGGATATGAAGAGAAGATTGGAGGATGGGAGGAAACAGAGGTAGAAGAATTTATTCTTCCACTCCTTGTTTATACTGTTCTTTTTTTTTTTTTTGCATTCAGCAAATAACTAATCTTTTTTATTTTTTATTTTTTTCTCCCCAAATATGTTTATTTTAATTTTTCAGTGTTACAAGATTGATTGTTCATGCACCACACCCAGTGCTCCATGCAATACGTGCCCTTCTCGATCCCCACCCCCTCCCCTCCAAAACCCTCAGTTTGTTGCTCAGAGTCCACAGTCTCTCCTGGTTCATCACCCCCTCCGATTTCCCCCCATTCACCCTTCCCTTCCTTCTCACGATGCCCTCCATGATTTTCTTTGTACTCCACACGTAAGTGAGACCATAAGATAATTGCCTCTCTCCGCTTGACTTATTTCACTCCGCATAATCTCTTCTAGTCCTGTCCATGTTGATACAAAAGTTGG
>CM052800.1:54863641-54876144 GCA_028533885.1 Nasua narica | reverse complement strand
ATAATTTTGCCAGTGTAACTCAATGGGGAAAGGCTTTCATGTAAGGTATGTTTCTAATCTAAATGCATGGATCTGAAATAAGCACATTAAAAATTGCTCATCATTAGCTATTTTAATTAATTCACACATATGAAGATAACTAGAGAGTAAACATTTACTAAAATATCTAAAGTTTAAAAGACTAATAATACCAAGTTCTGGCAAAGGTGTGAACTGAAATTCTCATATATTGCTGGTGGGAATGCAAAATAGTAGAGCTACTTTGGAAAACAGCCTAGCAGCTTCTAATAAAGTTAAATATGCATCTACCATATGACTCAGCAATCTCATTTCTAGGTATTTACTCAAGAGAAACAAAATCATATGTTCCCACAAAGACTTGTGTGTGAATGTTGAAAATAGTTAGATTCATAATAGTCGAAAACTGCAAACAACTCGAATGTCCATCAACTAGTGAGTGAATCAACTGTGGTATATCTGTACAATGGAATAGGAGTCAGCAACAATGAAAACAAACCATTGATGCATTCAATAACACAATGAATTATGTTATCAAAATCTTATGCAAAGTGAAAGTAGCCAGACAAAATTATATAGGCAAACTGTATAATTCCATTTATACGACGTTCTAGAAAAGACAAAATTATAGGAACAGAACAGGGCCTGGGTTTGTAATGAGCTGAATGCTTGTGTCTCCCCAAAATTCGTATGTTGAAGCTCTACCCTCCAATGTATTAGGAGGTGGGACCTTTGCGGGATAATTAGCATCATGTGGGGTCATAACGGTGGAGCCTCATGAATAGGATTACGTTTGAGAAACAATCTTTTCCTCATTGGGCCTCTAAGGTCAGATAGGTGTCAGCGGAGCAATTGAGGCTCAACTCACTTTGTTAGAGGTTCCCTGCATTCTGCGGCTAAGAGCTCCCTGCTTAGCTTGGCCTTCTAGCTCTTGCATTCCATTTCCCAGTTGAACGTCCTGCTTTGGCCAGCATTCCCTTGTGTTTTCACTTCAGTTCTATTTTACTTTGGATTTTAGTTAATTTGTATGTGTATATTTGTATGTATGTGGCCGTGAATTACCCGAAGTCAATCTTACTGTTTCAGTATTCTCCCTTTCTGAACCCAAATGCACTCAAAATCAGCTAAAGATCGATTTTCCTGACACTCCATTAACTGGCTCAACAAGTCATCCTGCATTTAAATGTGGATTAAGATTGCCTGTCCCCCATCAGGCTGGCTACCTCTAAAGCTACTGTGACTTTGAGAAGTGGGTACCTGTGTAGCAAGAAAAACAAGTTTGGGAACCTTTCCCTGGACCTGTTGTTTTGCTTCTCACCCCACATTTGCCTACTGTCTTCATGTTGCCCTTTCAACCCTGGAGGGGCTTGAAACTTCTCAGGCTTTGATTGGCCCTGAGAAGGATGGTGGACAAAAGGGCTGAAGTAAGGAATACATTTAGGGCTAAGCAAACTTTAGGCAGTATAGTGTCATGAATAAGACCATTTTTGAAAGAGTCAGAAGCCCCTGGGTTTGAATTCTGGTTTTGTCTCTTACTAGTTATGTGATTTGGGGCAAGTAAATGTCTTACTGCCTCAGCTTCCACTTTTGTAAAATGCAGCTGGTGATGTCTACTCCATATAGGGTCAGCATAGTGTGGTGATTAGAGGCGTGAACTCTTCGTCTGTTGAAGGGTATCTTGATTCTTTCTATAGTTTGGTGATTGTAGACATTGCTGCTATGAACATTGGAGAAGGAAAGGAAGGGTGAGTTGGAGGAAATCGGAGGGGGAGATGAACCAGGAGAGACTGTGGATTCTGAGAAACAAACTGAGAGTTTTGGAGGGAAGGAGGGTAGAGAGTTGGCTGAGCCTGGTGGTGGGTATTGAGGAGGGCATGTATTGCATGGAGCGCTGGGCGTGGTGCATAAACAATGAGTCTTGGAACACTGAAAAAAAAAAAAGAAGAAGAAGCAGCATGAACTCTGTGAAACTCTGCCTGGGTTTGAATTTTGGTTTGTCATTTAGTAGCTGTATGGTCTCGAGCAAGTTACTCAGCCTCTGTGTAACTAACAAATTCTACCTCTGTAAAATGACGGTTCTTAATGGCTGTCAAGATAACAGTACCTGCCTCTAGTGAAATGGTAATATTTCTTATTTGAGGATCTGAATATTTATCTAGCTGCATTCTCAAAGAAGACCAAAATAAAGCTAAAGAGCGATATGATTCACGACCTCTAAAAGTAGAAATCTGAAAAAAGCTGGAATCCAGGATTTTGATGGCATTTTATAATCCCTTGTGTGTGTGTGATAAAGAAAAAAACACTGGATTGTAGACAATGGAAAACGTAGGATGAGTAGGTTCTCTTTACTTGCATCTAAGAAATCTATTTAATAAAAATAAATAAAAAAATTAAAAGAGAAAATGAAATCAGGAGCCAGATACAGCTTCAAACCTGGGTGTTCTGGAATGGGGTGCCTAACATGGCAAAGGGAATGAGGGACATTAGGACAGTGGAGCTGAACCAGCTGGGAGAACCAGGCTGCATCCAGGGAAGTAGAGAATGGGGGATTTAAGGACCTTCTTCTTCTGTTTGTCAAACCCAGAGCAAAATTTTGTCAAAGGAAACATTGGAGATTTTAAGAATCAATATAACGAGACCGTGAACATAGGTTTTGATAAGAGTTTGAAGATTTCTGGAAGAAATAATGATGAGTATATCAAGGAAAAGAGGCTCATAGTTAAGCATTTTCTCATCGTGTTAATATCAGGAATAGCTTCACTCACCCATTGCCACATAATTTAGATCTTCTGTAAAAGGCAAGCATCATACAAATAAAAATTAGTATGATGAAATCCTACTTTTCATTGGAATGAGTCAGAGAATGTCTAAATTTGAGCAAATGCTCTGTTAAGAATAAGTTGCTGAAAAAAAATAAGTTGCTCATAATTAAGTAAAATGTTTACTCAGGTTTATTGAATAGCATTAGATTAATAAGAAGCATTATGAAATCAGGTACTGGGGGGGGAAGTCTGTGCAAAAGATGCGAGTAAAAAAGTTCATCAAAGCAAATGTATAAAAGAGTACATTTGAATGTCAGCTTTTAAATGCTTTTCCTGAATATTCTATGAATTTAAGTCTAGGGATCATTGAATGTTATTAGTTTTTGCATATGACAGTAAATCTCATAAAAGACTTCTTAAAAGTAGGATCCCATTTCCCTCAATACTGAGCTTTTAAATGGACAATATCAACTATGAGAGCCCTCTGTCTCATAAAGTTCCATGGGTTTCCCAGGCAGGTTTCGAGTTTCTTATGGAAGCCTGCTTTTCTTATGGTGTAAAACGATTGAAGTGAGTTCCATCATTTCCTTCTTAACTCAAGCCACATGTTCAGACTTGAAGTTTAAATTATTATTATCTTATTTTCTAGGAAAATTTAGCACTAAGCAATAGGTATGCTATTAAAAGAAATGTATGTGATTTATTATTAAGTAACTATCCTCAAAGAAATTTCCTTTGTGATGAATGAGAATGCAAAGCCCAAGTACATAGGGTAACTTATTTTTCAAAAAGCCCAACTTGGCCCCATAAGCTGCTCTAGGGTTATTTTTACATATACTTTCATGCTTGCTTATATGGGGATGTTCTTTTTCTTGGGAAGATTCATCCAAATACAAGACTAAAACCCAGAGCAGGTTCAGGGAGGAATACAGGTGTCCTTTGTGCAGATATTGGTATCACTTGATCCTTTTCTTCAGCACTGGAGCTGGTCGAGTTGAAGCAACATTTTTTCTATAATAAAAACAAAAACAAGAGAGTCATGTTTAGAGACTTACTAGAAACTAGCTTTCCCTGGGCACCTGGGTGACTCAGTTGGTTGAGGGACTGCCTTCGGCTCAGGTCATGATCCTTGAGTTCCGGGATAGAGTCCCACATTGGGCTCCCAGCTCCACGGGGAGTCTGCTTCTTCCTCTGACCTTCTCTCCTCTCATGCTCTCTCTCACTCTCTCTGTCTCTCAAATAAATAAATAAAATCTTTTAAAAAAAAAGAAACTAGCTTTCCCTTAAAGATGTCAAACAAGGAATATTGTACATACTGGCTTCCAATTTTGTTTATTGAGCTACTGAAATAAGTCACCCTCACTCATTTGAAAAGTAATAATAGTGAAGAATGGGTATTTGTCTTAGGAATTTCTTGTAAATTTAAAATGGTCTCAATTTTGACTACCCATTAAAGGGAAACCCTTCAGTACAAATTGGAATCTGGAAACCCTTGGTATGCCTGACTTACCTCTGTAATAGTTTTATTAATTTTTGTGTCCATCTCAAATGAGGGTTCAAGCATACAACTGACTTGTTCTTCTTCCAAATTCTGGAGGAAAAGAAACAAAAGTAAAAATAAAGCAGTGTTACATTTTAGTCAATCCTGCCCTTAAGGGGAGCTGAGTATAAAAATATTCCTGGATGAAGTGAAATTGGCGGCGAACAGTTTAGGATCTGAAGTAGGTGATTTGTAGTGTGCGATCTGAGGAATGAGGGAAACATTTGCAGAACAGTCGTGTATGAGCCAGTGGAGCTGAAGATGAAGTTTATAGAATCTCAAGTGTCAGGGGTTAATGCTTTGCTGACAATCTTTACATGAGTTGGAGGTGGACCAAATAGCTGACTCCAAGATTGGCTCACTTCGAAATCTGTATCACAATATTTTTAGAATGTATTTGTCCATTGCTTGGGAGAACGAAAAAAACTCTAGAAAACACTCTCTTGAGAACATTTTATTTGTAAAAAAATTCAATGAAATTTAATGTGGGAGAGTGACAGCTGCATTTTGTTGAACCTCCAGTTAGTGAGGCTTTCACTGCTTTAAGATATTCAACAACAACAACAAAAGCAGCAATAATAATTACTAACTAATATTGATCAAGCCCTTGCAATGTGTCAGCCAGTATGCTCAGCAGGTAGTATGAATTATCTCAAGTTCACACAAATCCTATGCTAGAGACCTATTATTTCCTTATATTCAGATGAGGAAATTGAGGCTTAGAGATTTTAAATAACTTGTCTAAGACTGCACAACAAAAGCAGTGGTAGAGTAGCATCCAAATGAAGGTTATCCACCATCAGATAGCCTCTACTCTATATGGGCGGGATCTGAATGATTAAGTCTCAGACAGTATCAAATGTTTTCCCTCCAGTGGAAGACATGAGGTTTCCCAGGTGATAGCAAACTGAGACACTCAACTCTCTATTGGGGTGGACTTTGAACAAAACAATTTCTTCACATTTACCTTGGTTATGAAATAACAGATAGCAAGGATCTATCCATCTAGTTTTGAAACTACCCTTGTAAACAAATCTTAAAGAGGTCTAAGGTCATAGCATTGTTGGGTTCTTGGGAAGAACCTTCCGATTTGGTTTCCGAGTTCATGATGGAAAATAGATTTCTGACCATCTGGGCTCACAGTATTTTTATCCCAATCGCTATGAGTTTCTCATAATTTCAAGCTTTGTTTCTATATCTGATTAAAATTCAGAAACACAGAAATTTGGGGAGAAGATATAAAATCAAATTGACTATAAAATTGATATAAAATCAAAATGACTGAAGTTAACGAAGAGTGAACTAGGGTGTATTACTTCCTCAGGTTGAGGTGAGAGATGACCCATGGTAGAGGAAAGTAATTTAAAAAGAGAGAGAGTCTCAGTTTTCTACACAGCCAGAGGAACTTCTCCCTGATAGGTCATGGCTAGACTTGACATCTCCGAGGTTTTTTTTTTTTTTTCTTTTCTTAAATTCATTTAGCCAACATATAGTACGTCATTAGTTTCAGATGTAGTGTTCAATAATTCATCAGTTGCGTATAACACCCAGTGCTCACTGACATCTCTGAGCTTGAGGACAATGTTTGTGGTTTAGTTAGAACCTTCATTGGTGAAGTCATTAGGGAAAGTATAATGACTTTTTAGTGAAAAACTTTCATACATATTTTTAATATCTTGTATTTCTTTTTTACAACTTGAATCCAATCAGTGTGAGAGAGACCCAAAGCACATAGCGAAGTGGGAAAACAAAAAGGAGCTGCTTACAAACATCTCAAAAGTCTAAAGAAGTCCAAGGGAAGGGCGGCTAATGAAAACCAAGCCAGGGATGCCCTAGAAAGATGCTGTACCTAATACTTCAAGGTATTGTGGGTGCGTGGTTCATAAAGATAGATTGAAGAAGGACAAATCAAAGTTCCAAGTAGTTATACACAAAAGATCTAAAGGCTCTATTTAAAATATTAAGTGGAACAATCTAACATTGGTTGTACCTATATTCTATGCCAGGCAAGAGATAAAGCATTGGGAGTAGAGAAACAAATCTGATCCCTGTCTATAAATTTATTTTCTGGTAGGAATGAAAGAGAGACAAGAGCACCACAAACATGATTATTTCAACATAGCATTGCTATAATAATCACAGCTAACATTTACTGAACATTTAATACTCTGACACTGTACTACGAGTTTCATATGCAATGTGTAAATTCTCATTTGATGTGCTGTGGGAAATGTTATGATAGAAGTATGAACAGATTTCTCTGAACGTATCAAAAAGGAAGGGTCACAGAAACAACATTTCAGTAAAAGAAAATACCTACTGAATTTCTTGCAGCCTCTACTGTCCCCTTAGCCTAACTCTTCAACCACAGTTGATCTTAAAGCTAAAGGACAGTTCCATAAAAATAGATGTTTGGGCCAAGGACTGTTGTGAATACTTATTTTCTTGCTCTTTAACTTCTGGGGAGCAAGGCGCCTGCTTCTGGTGGCAATTTGAATTTGTCGGAGGAGAGAAGAGGCTTGGTGGGGGAACACCTGGGTGGAGTCCTGGTTCTTTCTCTTTCTAGTGGTATGCCTCAGGGCAGTTAGTTAACCTTCCTAAGCCTCAGTTTCTGCAGCTGTACAGGAGTGATACAGTAGACATAACTTAATAGGGCTGTCAAAGGAATAAGATGAGTGAATGTGCATAAAGTACTTAGCTCAGGGCCGAGGCAAAATAGGTACTTATCAAATATTACTGAGTCTCATGATTAGCTTGAGAGTTGTAAGCAACTTTCAAAGTAAATCACTTTGAGATTCTTGAGTAAGAATACTATGTTATATACCTGAAACTAATGCAACATTGTATGTCAACAATACTAAAAAAAAAAAAAACACTATATGGCAACATTTGAACTGATTTTCATGGGGAGAAAAGAATGGCATAAATTTTTCTCCTGCAACTTACATGACTTCTTTGTTTGGGCACCCATTCCCAGGGGGGAAGACCTGAAGTTTGTCAATGTGGTTGATTGGGATAAAGACTGAGGTCTCTTGGATGCATTTACACTTTAAGTTTGTATTGTAGGCCTCCAGAACACCTGTAAACACAATCAGTTATTTTAATCCCCTGCATATAACACATAACTTGAATTTAACTACTAATCTTCCATACAGTACATTTGAAGATTTAAAATTTTCAAGTCGGTGCTTTCACCCAGATGCTTTTAGTTTGTGTACTTCTGCTTGTCTTGGATTATTTTCAAACATTTTCTACCACAACTTTTAAAAAAAAGAAAATCATCTTTCTAAAAACATAACACCTATTGAAGTTGAGGATGGTGTTATATTGGTGCTATATCAGGTGATTGTCTATATAATAAAATTTGAGAACCACCACTCTGGGGACTTACAACTCAGTTATAATTAATCCGGTGTAAAGTCAACTGATCTTCCCTCCAAACACATAAAAACTGAAGATATGAATTCCTTATAGTGTCCCCAGAGCAATAATTAGCTGTAATAGGATTGTTCTTATCATGCTTAAACCACCCCTCTCCCTTGTCTCTCCAAAGAAATACCATGGAAGATAGTTTTTGTTTTTGTGTGGTATGTTGGTCCTCTGTATCAGTTGCAAATCATTACCAACCAGAGGCCAGTAATAAAAATTCAAGACTATTTCTATTCAGCAACACCAGTGACTCGTACCGAATACTTTTATAAGTAATCTATCTAATGTACTTTAATGAATTCTACCATCTTTAAACCCAGTGCCTACCAACATTTTTGACAAGTATTTGAAAGAAAAGGGACCTAGCCATCAAGGCATTTGCAATTTGGTGGAGGAAACCAATGAACAAATACTAAAATGTCACAGAATGTTGTATTTCACACCCAAGATCCAAACTGCATGATGAGAACAAAGGACCTTGCCAGGGCAATGGGAAAGCTTTATGGAAGAAGAGAGAGGTGAAGAAGGTCTTGAAGAATAAAAATAGCATGTGAAACAAAATAACAATTGGAAAATAATTCTTGCACTTTAAGAACAAAAATTTGTCTTTTACACCTGGGCAGAGCATATCATTCTGCACATGCCTGGGATTTCTTCAGCTGTGTAAAAACTTACAACTTCAACTAGATATTCATCTATTTATTCAAGCATAGCCACCCCATTTGGACTTGGAAGTCTGCTTCTTTGCAGAAAGCATGTACTTTAAGTACTCATGTTGTGCTTGCAATGGTTCATGTCAGAGCTAGCCATATAAAATTGCGCCAAACATTCCCTGTAGGAGACCAACCTGTTGAGATCAATTATCTTTAAACCCTATAAAAAGTATAGTCACAAGGGGTAGCATTGAAAGGCAGAGCAAAGAAGATATACACGGGAAAAATTAGTTATAGCAGAGCTGAATCTGAAAAAGACCAGGAATAGACAAACCAAGTGTAAGTCACACAGACGCAGGACTTCAGTATCTGCAACTATGGATAAGAATCTTAACGACATACATGCTTCTAGCTGCTAAGAATTAAATCTTTAAGCACCTTACTTTTAGAAATCTAGGAGCAGTTGAGTAGTTCCCCCCACCATTCATATTACTCCCCATTATCTAATTAAAAAGAAAGAAAGAAATGGCTAAAGACTATTTCTGCACAAAGCACAATGACAAGATATGTGCAAGTTCTCACCATGGACTGGAGGGAGGCTGCAGACCAGTAGCATGAACAGCAGAGATCCCAGGGTGAACCTCATTCTGCCTCAAGGTGGAGTTCAGACTTCAGCTCTGGGTCTAAACTGTGGTTTTGAGCACAGAGACTCCTATTTATTTATGCCACTGAGGTCCCTCCCACTGTCTTTGTCTCCAATGGGTCAGCTGTGTCATCATTTTTAAAAGTCCCCAAATACTGCTGAGCTTGCTTTTTTTTGAACTCCCCTTGCAAATTTTATGAATTGACTTCAGAGCACTCTAACTATAATGAAATATTTCTTGAAAATGTAGACTATAAATGGTAGGGATGCTGCAGAAATTTGGGAGTGGAGAGAGAGGGTAAAGACATCAGACTGGAGGTTCCACAGCACTCTCTTTAGGATCGTTATCTGTGATGGTGACCTTGATTGCTTCTTTCAGTGAAGGGTCAGCAGGCTTTCTCAATGACATTTGAATACATGCTCCCAGAAATGAGGGACCCTATCAAGCACATCCTTGTGTCCCTGTGCCCTGTAAGAAAGTCTAGCCTTTGGCAGGTGCTCAGTAAATATTTGCAGATCTAATGAATGTCTCCTTATGTACAGATTCCTATGCTGACTAGGTTACTGTTTTTCTACCAGACTTTCCCACCTTTTTATTTCATTATCTGAAATCTATAATTATGTATGTAATTTGACCATTGTGAAAATCCTGGAAAGGGCAAGTGTGTGTCTCCTCATTGGAGTGCCTGTGTCTTGATGAAGAAAGAGAGGCAACAGCTTTGAGGAAGACGCTCTTTCTGTCTCTGGGATGCACGTTCTTGAGCTTGAAAACCAGATGTCAGTGGAGGGTGTCATAAAATTTCATTAGATGTGAAAGTCAGTATTATAAGTTTGCTTAACAAAGCATATAGGCAGTTTGGTTTTGATCCTGCAAAATAGCCCATGAGGACTTTGAGCCCATAGCCTTAACTCCCTTGCTAGGAGCTCTTTGATAAGAAAGAAAGAAAAAAGAAGGAAGGAAGGAAGGAAGGAAGGAAAGAAAGAAAGAAAGAAAGAAGAAAGGGAGGGAAGCGAGGGAAGGAGGGAGGGAGTGAGGGAGGAAGGAAGGAAGGAAGGAAGGAAGGAAGGAAGGAAGGAAGGAAGGAAGGAAGGAAAACAAACAATGGAGGTCTGGCCTGGAGTACCATGGGGCTGTCCTGGGAGTATACAGGTATGGATTTAGGAAACCAGAGCCACTGAATCATTGAAAAATCAGAGGTTTGGGCTTTCTAGTGTGACTTCCTAAATAATTTGATTTTTGCTACTCACTTAGCATTGCGGATGTTTAACATCTCAGATGCTCCAAGGTGTATGGGGTGGGGGTTGCAGTGATGTCACACAGCCTTACAATAAGCAGTTCTCCTTTTGGCCTGAACTGCAATGACCGAAAATTCATAGTATTGAGGCAGCCGATCCCAATGTTTGCACCAGTCTAGTTGTTAGAAAGTTCTCCCGTATGTGTTTGTGAAAGCTGCTTCCTTAATACTTCAGTTTCTCCTAATTTAACCCCTTATCACCATATGAAAACAATACGAAATGCTCTTTCATAGAAATATCCAGGTCCTACCACTCCTGCCATGTTCAGTCACTGGGGCTTCTCTGAAACAGCATGGTGTCTGATAGAATGTGCAAACAGATCCTGGGGATGTTAACAGCTGGAGGCTGTCAGCTAACTGTATTTCTCATGGCTGGCCAGCGAGTTATTTTTTTAAGGGAGATCTGAGCAGTGAAACTCCATGGCTGTCACACAGGGTTAGTAACTAGAGGTTAAAAGCAAAACTATGGAGTTACCCGGTCAATGACTTTGGACAGGTCACTTAATTTATATATGCCTTATATTTACCAGTTTTCACATGGGGATAATACTAACTTTAAAGGATTGTTTGGAGAATGAAATCATGCAATACATGTAGAGTTCTTGGAAGAGTGCCTGACACATATAATATATTCAGTAGATAGCCTGCTTATTTGTACATTCATCCATCTATCCATCTGTCTGTCCAACCATCCATTATCAACCAGGTTTTAACTAACTTCCACTCTAAAACCCACATGTACACACTTCAGAGGTAAACATCTCTAAGTTCTTTAACTTATAACACAGTTTGAAGTTCTCTCAACTTCTTCTTTCTATTGTTTATAAATAATAGAAACTACCACATGGTGGTTTATCATTTTGAAATCTGTTGGGTCTTTTTCATTGTTTTTCCTAAATCATGACTGCTCCTCTTTTTGCCTTCCCATACTTTCACTGACTCACACACACATACTCGTGCATAACACACATCTAAATGTCATTTAGTACTCCAAGTTTGGCTTTGAGAATGCAGACTAGAAGAAGCCCATTACCTCTTTTGTCCTAGGCACTATTTTTCTACTGATGCATTCCTAGACTGAATAACATTATTCAGGTCACTTATATTGAGTAGGTAGGCAGTGAAATTTGTTTCTGTTGAAAATGGCCAATTCATTGTCTCATTCATTGCATCTTGTGTAATTTGATCTGGGGAACCAAGTGTAGCAGTTTTATATTTGCCTCTGTTATATATACTATATATCTCCTTGTTCAAGGAAAAATGAGTGATGCTGATGATAACAGAAAGAACATAGCAACAAGGTACCTGAAAGAAGACTCTGAATATATCTAGGAAATTCCCCAATTAGCTCTTGTTAAAAATAGGACTGGGTCAAGGGGCTAATTCCAGAGCAATTCTAAAGTTTGCTTTTGGCCCTTTTGTGCCCAGAATTCTGGATTTAGCTTATATTGACTAAAGTCTTATACCTGCCATCCCCAAGATAGAATTGGAGGTTGGGCAGCTCTCTGGTAGCCAGATGATTCTAGAAGTTTAAAGTATGACTCTCCATGATCTCTTTTATACTAGGGGTAAAAACTGTAAGGAGTTTGATTCCAAGAAAAAAAAAAAAAAAACCTGAACCAATGGATTTAGGGCCCAAGGTGATTATATTTTTAAAATAGCTCTTATTAAACTTTGTTTAAAAACATAAAAATACATGGGGCACCTAGGTGGCTTAGTTGGTTTAGCATCTGCCTTTGGCTCAGGTTATGACCACAGGGTCCTGGGATGAGCCCCTAGGAGTGGAGTTCCTTCAGGAAGCCTGCTTCCCCCTTTCCCTGTCCCCTATCTCCCTCTGCCCCTCTCCCCTCCTCCCTCCCCTCCCCTCCCCCTTTCCCTCTGCCCTCTCCCTCCTCCTCCCCCTGCTTGTGCTCTCTCTTAAATACATACATACATACATAAATAAACTCTTAAAAAATACAAAAATACATAATTTGATTTATAATCTGGTTTTTAGGATCAGATATATAAAAACAGGAAAAATGAGAAAATTATGGGGAAGGTTTTTCCCCCTGACTTTGGAAATAGACCAGGTTTTCTTCCCACACCCAAGAAAAACTGGGTATTCTTTCTTTTTTTAAAATTTTTTATTAACATATAATGTATTATTTATCCCAGGGTACA
>CM052800.1:54853263-54863541 GCA_028533885.1 Nasua narica | reverse complement strand
TTGATGGCTGCATAGTATTCCATTGAATATATATACCACCTCTTCTTTATCCATTCATCTGTTGATGGACATCTAGGTTCTTTCCAGAGTTTGGCTATTGTGGACATTGCTGCTATAAACATTGGGTGCATGTGACCCTTCGGATCACTACATTAGTATCTTGAGGGTAAATACCCAGTAGTGCGATTGCTGGGTCATAGGGTAGCTCTATTTTCAACATTTTGAGGAACCTCCATACAGTTTTCCAGAGTGGCTGTACCAGCTTGCTCCCACCAACAGTGTAGGAGGGTTCCCCTTTCTCCGCATCCTCGCCAACATCTGTCGTTCCCCGACTTGCTAATTTTAGCCATTCTGACTGGTGTGAGGTGGTATCTCACTGTGGTTTTGTTTTGTATTTCTCTGATGCCGAGTGATAAAAACTGGGTATTCTTGAGAACCTCGGTACTCATGGTTCATGGAGTAGCACCATTAGCTTCACCAAAGAGGTTGTTGAAAATTCAGGATATCAGGTCATTTTAACAAGATTCCTAGGTGATTTAAATGCACCGTAAAGTCCGAGAAGCACCAGTAGCAGAGCATGAGCCACATGCATACTCAAATTGTCTTCAGAGAAATGTTTGCCCAAGTCATCTCCTTGGGGTATGATGTACAGATCCCCTAGTCGGAGTGTACAGGACAAATGTGCCCACTGACTAGCTAGATACAGAGGGACATTAATGAGAAGGATGTTCTCTCTCAAGATACCAAAAAGTGAAATGTCACTAAAATAGGTGGCAACACTGGCCAAAGTATCTAATCTAGCTATTAGATAGATACCAATCCAGCTAGCTGATAGGCATTGAACAGAGTACCTATCAGAGAGTTAAAAACAATTAAGGATAAAATTCTTATAATTTTAAGTAATTTGTAGTAAAATAGAAGGTAAGGCAAAGGTCACTTTGACCAAATTGAGAACATTTTCTTTTATGCCATTTTTCTTACGTAGATGGAGGAATCCCACATCCACATATTAGGATGCACAATTAAACTCTACAAATAGAGATTCTTTTCCTTTGGATCCCAACAAAACAGAGAGCTTAGAGGAGCAGATAGCATTGCCCTGGATGTAGAACTGATCTGCATAAATTCATCCAGAATCATGCGGTAGATATAGAGATTATTTGAAAGAGGAAACTTGTGAATATCAAGCCATGCTTTAAAAGAAAGCCTGCAATAAAAAAAAAAAGGATAACGTTTTTAAAACTCAAATGTAGTTCTATAATTCCTTATGTATCAATAAAATATGGATGAATATGTCAAAAAAAAAAAGCAAATCAGGTAGAAAACAGAAACTTACTTCATTCCATTAACAAATGTTCTAACCTGCTGAAAATCTGATATCTATTTGCTTCCAATAGATTGCTGGCACGTAAGAGCTCCGGTTCTGAAATCAGATCATCTAGGTTTGTATCCCCCTCCAACACTTACTTGCCCAATTATGGTACTCAAGAACTCAGTTCCTCCTGTATTAATAGTATTAATTACTGTGATACCTTCTTAGAGAGTTCTATAGGGAACATTGTCCCCGGAAAGTGCTTTGCTCAGTGTTTAGGCAAATGGCAAACACTCAATAAATGTTAGTTGTTTTTTTTTTTAACCTTTGTAAAAACATAAAAATGTATTGGTTTTTCATTTTTTCTATTTTATTTAGTTTTTAAAGATTTTTTATTTAATTGACAGAGGGAGAGACAGCGAGAGAAGGAACACAAGCAGAAGAGTGAGAGAGGGAAAAGCAGGCATCTCACTGGGCAGGCAGCCCTATGCAGGGCTTAATCCCAGAACCCTGGGATCATGACCTGAGTCAAAGGCAGACGCTTAAGGACTGAGTAACCCAGCACCCTATTTTATTTTTTATTTTATTTTATTTTATTTATTTATTATTTTTTTATTTTATTGTGGTAAGAATACAAC
Source organism: Nasua narica (assembly GCA_028533885.1). Taxonomy (NCBI): domain Eukaryota; kingdom Metazoa; phylum Chordata; class Mammalia; order Carnivora; family Procyonidae; genus Nasua; species Nasua narica. The sequence goes on along the minus strand of CM052800.1, from coordinate 54,861,591 downwards.
ATAAGATCTACCCTCTTAACAAATTTTTACATGTAACATACAGTACTGCCGGCTCTAAGTACAATGTTGTACAGTGGGGTCTCTCGATCTTATTCATTTTTTAAAAGAAGCAACTTTGGCTTAGTTTGTAAGTCAAGCTCCTGACATGAATTAAAATGTCATTTAGGTTTGCATTAGACATTTATGATTCCTTGAGTTTAAAGGTCCTCTGGTCAAAAGGCTGTTCCTCTTTGAAACTGATCACTGTCACTTTATTTTTACCCACTTTCAACAAAAATGTTTACCTAGTTTCCCTAAGGAGATACTCATGGAGGTTTGTATTAGTTACAAATGTAATGAAGTCTTGCAAAGAAAGTGTCTTACCTTTTTTTAAACATTTTAATTTTATTTTATTTTTTTCAGTGTTCCAAGATTCATTGTTTATGCACCATACCCAGTGCTCTATGCAATAGATGCCCTCCTTAATACCCACCACCAGGCTCACCCCCCCCAACCCCCTCCCCTCCAAAACCCTCAGTTTGTACCTCAAAGTCCACAGTCTCTCATGCTTCATCTCCCCCTCCAATTTCCCCCAATTCACTTTTCCTTTCCTTCTCCCAATGTCCTCCATGTTATTCCTTATGCTCCACAAGTAAGTGAAACCATATGATAATTGACTTTCTCTTCTTCACGCATTTTACTCAGCATAATCTCTTCCAGACCCGTCCATGTTGATACAAAAGTTGGATATTCATCCTTTCTGATGGCTGGTGTCTTCCCTTTTGCCATAAATTTAATCTCAACTTAATTGCTTGAAAAAGTCTGTTGTTACCAGATAATGGTTTTAACACCCGTATCTGAAGAAAAGGTATTTTTCCAAGGTAGTTAAATTTACATCTCAAGTTTTGTTCAAGTTCAATTCAACAGCAGTGAATCCCGGATGGAGCTAACATGTGCCCGAAACTCCTTTCCTATTTGGTAAGGGAAAAAACAAAACCAAAACCAAAAAACTTTTCCTACCTATTAGAATGGTGATTTGCCAGAAAACTGCTAGGTGGCAGCATTACTTACAAAAACAGCTTGCTGGAAGGGAAAGGTCTATTCTCAGGTAAAGACTACAGTGCTGATAAGAAGGCTGTGTCAGTTTTTATTTTATCATTAAGTCATTTATTTGATTTGGTTTATTGCTTTTTTAAGATATACTGTGACTTTTGAGATTTTTTGATTAGGCTGAAATGTTAATCAAAGAGAGGAGAAAAACCCCTAAAAATCTGAAATAATCTAACAATTCTGGGCCAAATCCAAATTCTTGGCCCCAAAGTTGCATAATCAGATGCATCAGTTCTCTGGCAGGCAGTCACATTAGGCCTCCGCAAAGCTGGGTGTGAACCTTCTTAGATCAGAAGGTTTTCAGAGAACAGTGAGGCTACCACATACCAATGTCAAAGTGTAGTCAAAATTTCCAGCCTTTTAAAGCTGTGATGTGAACACTGTGATGTGATGTGATTTTGTTAATATGAACATTAACATAACAAAATAGTCACCTTGTTTCTTTCATTCGGATTCCATAATATCCATATTATTTCATCATCTGCTTTTTTCACTGAGCATATCTTTATGTTATATCCACGCATGGACTCCTGCATATCATAAATAAAACTCAATGGTTGAATTTTCCAGCAAGAGCACCCCTATTTACTTTTGAAAGTTTTTGGCATATCACTCAATTCTATTTTTTCTAATTAACATATAATGTATTATTTGCCCCAAAGTACATGTCTGTGAATCATCAGGCTTACACATTTCACAGCATTTGCCATAGCACACACCCTCCCCAATGTTCATAACCCTACCCCTCTTACCTCCCAGCCACCCTTAGTTTGTCTTGTGAGTTTAGGAGTCTCTTAGGGTTTGTCTCCTTCCCCATCCCATCTTGTTTCATTTCTCTTCCCCACCCCCCCATAACCCCCTGCCCTGCCTCTCAAATTCTTCATATCAGAGCGATCATGTGATAATTGTCCTTCTCTGACTAACTTGCTTAGCATAATACCCTCTAGTTCCATCCACATCGTTGCAAATGGCAAGATTTCATTTCTCTTGATGGCTGCATAGTATTCCGTTATATATATATATATATATATATACCACCTCTTCTTTATCCATTCATCTGTTGATGGACATCTAGGTTCTTTCCAGAGTTTGGCTATTGTGGACATTGCTGCTATAAACATTCGGGTGCATGTGACCCTTCGGATCATGATTTTCAACATTCTGAGGAACCTCCATACAGTTTTCCAGAGTGATTGCACCAGCTTGCATTCCCACCAACAGTGTAGGAGGGTTCCCCTTTCTCCGCATCCTCGCCAACATCTGTCGTTCCCCGACTTGCTAATTTTAGCCATTCTGACTGGTGTGAGGTGGTATCTCACTGTGGTTTTGATTTATATTTCTCTGATGCCATCACTCAATTCTTTTTATAACCTCTGATCCTCCGACCTTGGGTGCCCTCAGGCAATCCTCTTGGCCTCACATTCCTTTGCCAATGTCTTCCTTTTGTCTAAGCAGACCTTAAGCTCCTCTTCTCACTGGATGCCCTCTCCCTCGACAAGCATGTCTTTTCTCTGTTTCAAATTTAGATGTAAGTCCACTCACATTGGTATCTATCCAACAGCCTACTGGTAATTTCTTCATAGGGGTCTCTTAGGTTTCTCCAACCCATCATATTCAAAACTTAGTTTCTAAGTTTCTTAGTTTCTAAGTATTCTGAACTTAGTTTCTTCAAAAGCTGCTTTACCTCCAGTATTCCCAGTCTTAGTAAATGGTATTGTCACCCACCCCGTTGCTCAGAAGCTAGTAAGTCATCCTTCCTTCATTTCCCTTAATCTTGTTCTCCAAGAGCTGCCACTTGTATCTGATAAAGTACATTGGCTTTGTCCACTTTTCTTCACTCTCATTGCTACCTCTTACTCTAAGCCACCATCGTCTGTTGTTGGACCCATTGTAGGAGCCTGCTAGCTGCTCTCTTCCCATCCCTACTCCAAACTGTTTTCATACAGCAGCCTGTCAGTCATATTTTCAAAACACAAAACCTGATCACCTTTTTCCTCTGCTCCAAAAGCTTCTCATTGTTATTATGTGGCTAAGTCCTTATACAGATCCTGGCCTCTCCAATTTCATCTTTCCTCACTCCCTTGCTCTCCACTCAACTTTTCAGGTTGATTTGAGAACCCCGTGCAATCACTGTGCCTTTCACTAGGGTCTGAAGTTCACAGGTTGAGCATCTTTGGCAGACTCCAATTTTGTATTCTAAATTAATATTCCCTTCCTCATTGGCAGCACCTGAATGTTTTAAATGTTTTCCTTTAGTTCTACTACAATAGCTTTATTTCTATTTATTAAGAATAAATAGAAATAAATTTTATATAATAAAAGAATAAAATTTATTCTCAATAAATAGAAATAGATGGACTAGAAATGGAATGTGGATATTTTTGAAGCTTAGAATTGGACACTTCCCTACCTCCTTCTGGGTAGAACATGTTTACTGTGGACTCTCAACTTGTTGGTATATAATGAAGAAAAATTTCCACAATAACCTTGACTCTACTATATTGATGCTTATTCTCCTACTGTCTCGGACATCTTTCACTTAGCATAATACCCTCTAGGTCCACGATGTTGTTGCAAATTGCAAAAAATCTCATTCATTTTTATGGTTATGTAATATTCCAGTGTGTGTGTGTGTGTGTGTGTGTGTGTGTGTGTGTGTGCATGTGTATCTTCTTTATCCATCTATGGATGGACACTTGGATTGCTTCTCTGTATTGGCTATTATAAATAATGCTGCAATAAACATAAGGGTGCATATAGCTTTTGGGATTCATAGTTTCATTTTCTTTGGGAAAATTCCCAATAGTTGATTTACTGGATCACATATTATTTCCATTTTTAATTTTTTGAGGAAAGTCCATACTGTTTTCCACAGTGGCTGCACCAGTTTGCATTCCCACCAATAGAGCTCCAGCTTTCCCTTTTCTCTACATCTTTGTCAACACTTATTATTTCTTGTCTTTTGGATACTAGCCATTCTGACAGTTGTCATGTGATATCTCACTGTAGTTTTGATTTGCATTTCCCTAATGATTAATGATATTGAGCATCTTTTCAAGTGTCTGTAGCCAATCTGTATGGAAAAATGTCTGTTCATGTCCTATTCCCATTTTCAATTAGATTATTTGTTTTTTGGTACTGAGTTTTATAAGTTCTTTACGTGTTTTGGATATTAAACCCTTATCAAATATATCATTTGGAATATCTTCTCCCATTTAGTGGGTTGTCTTTTCATTTTGCTGATGGTTTTCTTCACTGTACAAAAGCTTTTTGTTTTGGTGTAATCCCAATTGTTTATTTTTGCTTTTGTTTCCCTTGCCACAGGAGACATATCTAGAAAAATGCTGCTAAGTCTGATGTCAAAGAGATTACTGCCCAGGTTTTCTGTTAGGAGTTTTATGGTTTTAGGTCTCATATTTAGGTCTTTAATCCATTTTGAAGACTCAAATTTTTGTGTATGGTGTGAGAAAGTGGTTCCGTTTCATTCTTTTGCATGTAGATGTTCAGTTTTCCCAGAACTATTCATTGAAGAGACTTCTTTTCCCCATTGTATATTCTTGCTTCCTTTGTGTAGATTAGTTGACCATATAAGCATGGGTTTATTTCTGGCCTCCCTACCCAATACAATATTTTTGTTCTTTTTTCCTCAAGATTGCTTTGGCTATTCAGGGTTTTTTTGTTTTGTTTTGTTTTGTTTTTGTTTTTTTGTGTTTTTTTTTTTTTTTGGTTGCATACAAATTTTAGGATTATTTGTTCTAGTTCTGTGAAGGCAACTTTTTTTTTTTTTTTTTTAGTATGACGAAGTCCATAAAGAAGTAGCATGGGATAGTCAATTTTCCATCCCCACCCAAGCTAAATGATTATTGGAGACCATTAGTAGATTGTTGGAAAGCCAAATTGAGCACACACTGTGAAAACATCTCTGGACACAAGCATACTTATTTGGAGTCCAGAAGACTTTGTCTTAGGAAGTGGGACCTAGAACTGGGTAGAGGCCATTTCCCCTAACTGTGCTGAAGATAGCAGTGAAGCTCAGAGGCTGTGAAGGTTCAGGGTGACAGAACGGCATCCTCAGAAGGCCCTGCAGGATAGCTGTGATGGGTTCCGGCAAGGAAGCTAGAGCAAAAAACCACTGAGAGTCTTGCTACAAATATTCCAGAAACCAGTAGGGTGCTTCTTGGGGGTGGTGGGTGGAAGTGCCATAGACTTCAGGTCAAAGTTTCAGAAGTGTAATATCAATACATACATGGCTACATTTATAGTCAAAGGCTGTGGCTTTCACACTTTTATGCTGCATCCCTCTGTGAGTCATGAACAAAGAAAAGCTTATTAGACCTCCTTCTATGGTTCAGTTTTATTTAGGATCTATGTGTGAACTAAATCACTATCTTTTCTCTGTTCTTGCCTTCAAGTGAACAAACAATTGATTGTCTAATCTATGTCAGGCATTATGCAATGTGCATTAAAAAAAATACAGCCCATGCTGTGTGAAAGTCAGCCAAAAATTTAGCACCTTCACTGGATGCACTTGGATTTCTAAGGGCAACCCATGCTGACCTGGAGTTTAAAAACAAAAACTAGCATTACTTTTTTTTTTTTAAGATTTTATTTATTTATTTGACAGAGAAAGAGAGATTATAAGTAGGCAGAGAGGCAGGCAGAGAGAGAGGAGGAAGCAGGCTCCCTGCCAAGCAGAGAGCCCCATGCGGGGCTCGATCCTAGGACCCTGAGATCATGACCTGAGCCGAAGACAGAGGCTTCAACCCACTGAGCCACCCAGGTGCCCCTTACTTTTTTTTTTTAAGGATTTTATTTATTTATTTGAGAGAGAGAGAGAGTGCACAAGCAGGGGGTGGGGTAGGAGCAGAGGGAGAGGGAGAAGCAGACTCCCCACTGAGCAGGGAGCCAAGGACCCTGACATCATGACCTGAGCCAAAGGCAGATGCTTAACCAACTGAGCCATCCAGGTGCCCCCAGACTAGTATTACTTTTACTCAGGGCGATTGAAATGTTCTAGTACAACAATTTTTTGTCTTAATTATGAAGTGGAAGAGATCTCAGTAGAGAACTCAATAGCAGCAGCTGCCCAGACTGAATTAGGTGAACAGAAATTTGAGAGTCCTGTCCACAGACCTACCTGCCTAAGCTCTGACAAAGGTCAGAGAAAGTGGAGTCGGGGATTGATGAGCAATCAGAGCCCACCAGCATTAGTGGACTTGCCCAGCTGCCTGTCCACAGAGCCAGAGCACTGTCCCTGCGATCCATGACATGAAGTGTTCCTTTTGTGCCTTGGCACTCATCTGAGCAGAAGCCTGGGCGAGCTATGCTGCTCTCTGTAGGTGGACGTCCAGAAGGAAGTTGCTGAGCTATGCTGCTGCCCATTGCTCTAATGACAAAATGGATGATTTTGATCATCAGTGTAAGTCTCAGTGGAATCCTTGACCTGGCCCCTGTCTCAACATCTTGCCTGTTATCCCTGTTTGTGGAGGAGATAAACTGGCTTTAGCAATCTTGTCCTCCCTAGAAGTAGTGCTACCAGGGCCTTTGCCCTGAGCTGAAGGCATTGGAAGTAGCTCTGCATATCAGGGATTCTAGGCAGAAGGAGAATCTGGGCCTCTGTGGATCTGAAGGCAGTTGTCTAGGAGCTCGCCCCCCTTCCCTTCTTCGGCTCACTCTAGTAGGCTCCTACGATACTCAGATCTAGCCTGTCAGTCTCAAAATCCAGACTCTTACCATGAAGCTGAGTCCCAAGCACGTGGCACTGCAGTAAGTGTTGCCAGGAGGCAGATGTCACTTCTGGAGGCACCGCAGCCTTGCCTGCTATGACAGGGATTCCCCTGTGAATTCCATAGCACACAGGAGTGATGTCGCCTTTTGCTAGTACTCAGAGAGTGGCACTGCCCCCTTTCTCCCTTCAGCCGCCCGACCTCTGCGTTCAGTCCCTGATAACTGTTAGAAAAACTTCTGTCCTCCTACCTGCAAGTAGCCCTCTGTCTGCTCTCACGTCTGGGGCTGCACTGGTCCTCCCCTCCCCTCTACTAGTTGAAATCAGAGCTTTTTGGCCGGCCGGTCATATCACTGTGGCATGTGTTCCTTTGTACAAGAACAACCTTTGCCTTCAAACACTCCGACGTTTTCACTGGAATCAGGAGCCCTAGATTTGGAAGCTTATGATTTTCTGAAGTGACTACTTAAACTCCAAGTTCCAGATTTTCTCAGTTGCAGAAAGGGAATAAAATCTGTCTACATGAGGGTGATATAAGAAATTAATGTTGTGAAGGTGTTTCATAAAGGATAAAATGATTTTGAAATTGAAGGTATTTTACTATCTCTTTATCACTACCTTTACATATTTCCATTCATTTTAGTTCCTGAGATGGACTTCCTCAAAGCCACATGAATTTATCAGCTTGGCTTGGGAAACCTAGGTCTCAAGGGAATGTCCATTCATCCTCATGACAACACAGTGACAAATCTCCACCTCTGGTGTGACTCCCAACAGGGCACTTACGGGAGATGACATGAGGCAATGGTTATTGTTCCTTCTTACTGTAAATTGGGGTGATTCGCTCTACCCTTTCAAGCCTAATGGGCTCTTAAAGTGCTTACGATGTACTTAGACAGTTTTGTTTTATTAGCAGGTGATTCATAACAGCACACCGTCAGAGAAATGGTATGAGCTTTCAGTTTCTGCTAATCTCTGGTCAAAAATGTATCCTGTTGGTTTGACAAGGAGTGCCCCAGACCACCCAAACCCAAGGAAATGATGAAAGAATAGTGCCTAAAGAGAGGGGTCTATAGAGAAGAAAGAGCTGAGTTAAAATTACAACTTTGTCCACTTGTTTGTAAGTTATTAACCTCTCTGGATTACTTAAAGTGGAACCAATCATACCATCATGTACCTTTAGCTGCCCAGCACTCAAAATTTCTTGTTTTGGGGAAATATCCTATGTGTGTCTTGGGGGATGGTAAGTGTCAGGCAGTTTGCTGGCATGAAGGACAGGGTGGTAAATGACATGGATAGAAAGCCAGCGCAGCTACTGGATATTTACCCTAAAAATATAAATGTAGTGATCCAAAGGGGCATGGGCACCCGAATGTTTATAGCAGCAATGTCCACAATAGCCAAACTATGGAAAGAACCTAGATGTCCATCAACAGATGAATGGATAAAGAAGAGGTGGTATATATATACAATGGAATACTATGCAGCCATCAAGAGAAACGAACTCTTGCCAT
>CM052800.1:54828809-54852763 GCA_028533885.1 Nasua narica | reverse complement strand
CCTCCTCAAGTGATTCTAATATGGTGATACCAGCCATAAATGGTGTATATACATAATAAATAGTATGACACAGGTAGGATTTCTTATAGATAAAATTTTCGTGGCATGAAAAGTTTTTTTTTTTAAAGATTTTATTTATTTATTTATTAGGAAAGAGAGAGAGTGTGAGAGAGCAGGTCAGAGTGAGAAGTGGACTCCCCATGGAGCTGGGAGCCCGATGTGGGACTCGATCCCGGGACTCGATCCCGGGACTCCGGGATCATGACCGGAGTCGAAGGCAGTCGCTCAACCAACTGCGCCACCCAGGGGCCCTGGCATGAAAAGTTTTTAACAAGCTCTTTTGGGATGCCTGGGTGGCTCAGTTGGCAACGTCCCCCATCAGTCTCCTTGCTCAGTGGGGAGCCTGCTGCTCCCCCGCTTGTGCTCTCTCTCTCTCTCTCTAACAAAGAAATAAAATCTTTGTTAACAACCTTTGTTAAGAACAAAAACAAAACAAAGCAACGGGCTTTTTATAGTCACAAAACAAAAGCACCAGCCCTCTACTGGAGTTTGGAGAAGAAAACTGCACTCATTCTAAACCCCCTGAATATAGAATGCTCCTAATCCTGTCCCACAGAATTAATGTGGGACATCTTTGTAGGAGAGGGGATAATTCATGGACTACTGCCATGCCAACAGATCTTATCTTAGCTGTTTGGTTTTAGATGCTGGAGCAGAAAAGGAAGGAATTCCAATGTGACTTGCATCCATGAACAGTGCATTCTTTAGGTCTTTTGGAGGTAAGCTCATGATTAATATTTTGATATTGTGTTTAGATTTATTAAATTATTATGCCAAGTACAAATATATTTAAAACCATTTATTTATTTTTTTTTAAAAAAAGGAATAATACTTATATTGGCTGAAATGAGTGAAGAGTTCAAACTTCCCGTAAATTGCCTCTGTGATTCCCCCACAACCATCAGCTTCTTTGAAGTGGGATGGCGACTTGAATAAGCACTTTTGACCTTGGCCCACACATTGCTCTGCTGGAAGGGAGAGACTCTGCTTTACCTTTAACTGTTCCTTTCTCCTGTGGAAACTGGTTTCTAAAGACAAAGAAGAGACATTCTCGAAAAGGACATTTCAGATATGCGTAGTAAGTACATAGCAATTTATATATAAATTTGAAGGTTATTTTCTTCTGAATTAAAAACATATCTTACCATCTCCTGGAGCCTCTCAATGCAAAGGTCTCTGACTTGGAAGTTCCTGGCAAACCCCAAGGAGCTGTGATGGCACTTTCATAAAAACCATCTTCTTGGTACTTCAGTCATGGAGTAAATTTACGTGGGCCGTGAGCTTTTGGTGTACGGGAGACGTGAATGTGAGGAATGTCTGTGCAGTTTTCAGGGGGACGGAAGAGGGAAGCAGAGCAATATCACCCTTCTGATGCAGGCACACGCAATGTGTTGTGCACTGTCTATTGAATTGAATGAACCTCCTCCAAACTTCCTACGTCAAATTGATGGAAAGGAGCATTAGAGAACCTGAGCCTTTCAACAGTTTTCAGTTGAAAACACGAACTTCTTTCAAAGTCTCTCCGTGACTCCAGTAAAACAAACAATCTTCCTCGAATATTTGCCAAATGTCACCTCCATGCCAAGCGTTTGGTGTTCGGCCCTGGGGTCAGGAAGCAGAACTTTGATATAACTTTCAACAATTTCCTCTACCCCTCCTACCATCAAAGCAAGGCCCCTGCAAACACTTCTGTAAATTACAAAATTATGTGGTCCATAATAATCTGTAGCCCTTCCAGCCACGGGAGCCTGAAATAGAAACTTAGACTGGAAATAGAAGTGGCTCAGAGGAAATTGCTTCCACCATGGGGGATAATTTTCATTTCTGGTAGTTGTAAAAGGGAACTTTCTAACCTCATCTCCTTGGGTTTGATTTACCTACATTACTTCATTTAGTGGTTTTAAGGGTAGTGAGCAGTGATTTCTATGGGAGTGTTCATTTTGGCTCTCATTTCTTGCTGTTTGAGACAGGTAGGTTAGGGGTGAGGAGAGCCTATGAAGTTAACCCAGGAAAAGACTGAGAGAAAGAGAGTCAATGAGGGCAGATGAAGAGAATGGAGGTGAGAGCCAGATCCCTTTTCGGGCTAGAGTGAACTCACAATTTAAAGGACAGAAAATCCAGGTAGTAGTTTTGGGGAGAAATTCCACTGGTGGGGTATACACATGCCAAGGACAAATAAGAAGAGATTACAGGTTTTAAATAATCCTCCTGGTGTGCTCTCTCAGGGGACATCTGTGTTGTCGGTAATGAATACAGCTGAACGTATATCAGGCTGAACTAAGGTGACTGGAGTATGAAGCTGCTAATCATACTTTGCTGCTGGAACAGTGATGATTCTCAGAGATGGGCAGCAGGTTTGATGCCAGAAGCCCTGAGCGTTGGGACCAATCTTCCTCACCCACGCCAATGGTAGTGATCCAGTTTTCTGAATCGTTACCTTATACCCTCCTAGAGGGTGGGGGTGGGTTTTAAGAAACAGTAGAATGAAGTATGTACCCAAATTCACGGTAACATATGATTGTTCACTGGAACTTTTTCTATGAAGACTACAATGGTGGAAAAAGTGGGGAGGAGCCCTCTTGAAAAATTAATGTAGGAGCAGCAACATTTAACCAAAGAGACTTTTTCTCTTTCCTGAATCTACCGAGGATAAAAAGAGGAAATAAATATCATACGAAGGAAGCAAGACAGAAATCCCCTTGGCCACTGATGCTAGTGCCCCGAATTATTCCAAAGGCTTTTAGGAATGGTCATGAGGCTGAGAAGGTGGGCACAAGCATTCCCTGAAAGCAGCAGGAAAGGATGCAGAGGTAAAGAATGCTGTTAAGAGTTCATGCCAGTCCTGAGGCCTGGCTCCTCCATCCAGTGCCCTCTGCAGTCAGGGGCAGAAGTCGTCCTTGACTTTTGGACAATGTGTCTGCACTGCTGCCATCCCTTACGTGACCCTATTCCCCTGGGCCAAATGTACTGGACAGTTTCATGCTCCCTGTCCTTGCAATCAGTTGCTGGCTGAAGATTATAAGAGACCCGAAACTTGAATCCTGGTTCTGCCTCTTATTAGATTCGTTGCCTTGGGTGTGTTACTTGCTTTCTTGAAGCCTTAGTTTTCTAATCTTTAAAGGGATGGTCATTGGAAAACAAGGTGGGACCAGGGAGGGAGACAAACCATAAGAGACTCTTAATCTCAGGAAACAAACTGAGGGTGGCTGGGCGGGCGGGGGGCGGGATAGGGTGGCTGGGTGATGGACACGGGGGAGGGTACGTGCTGTGGTGAGAGCTGTGAATTGTGTAAGACTGATGATTCACAGACCTGTATCCCTGAAGCAGATAATACATTATATGGTAATTTAAAATAATTTAAAAAAAAGTGATGGTCATTGAGAATAGATGAGCTAAGGAGGTAAAGTATCTGACCCAGTCCCTGGCACAGATATCAGCCTTTGTGAAGATTCCGATGAAGCAGATTCCTTGTCTCCCTCCTTTGAGTCAGTGTTGGACGAAGAACCCACTTGCATTATCGCATTCAACCCTAAGGAATGCAAGCATTTGTTCTTCTACATTATTTTTATACATTACCCTTCGCTACACGGTGAGTCCCTGCAGGAGGAGGTCAAAGCTTCCAGTTTTGTATTCCTCACACTGTGACTAGAACATATGCAATGAAAGTTCATGGGATCCCCTGGTTCCTCTGCTGACTGAATGCATAAGTAAATGAAGTGGGCAGGGGATGGAGGGAGGGGGAAATGAAACTAGAGGTTTTCATTAATAGAGGGGAATGTTCCAACATAGCATCCTTTTCTTGTTTTGACGGGTTCAGCAAGTTAAGGCAGCAGATTTACCGGATTTTATTTTGTGCACTGTTGACCAACTTGAGAATAAAGGAAGTCTAGGCTGTATTTACTTTTAAAGAGCCAGGCAGGGAAGCCTCCTCAGACTTTCAATACTAGGCTGCTGAGTTAGGAGTGACTCAGAAGAAGAAACCTCATGCTGCCAGGACATAGTGTGGTTTCGATTATCTGTCACCTGCTGGGGACAGCAAGGTCCTCCCCCTCTCACATTTCAGCCCTGCTTGCTGCCGCAAGGTCTGCAGTTTGTACGTGGGAGCTGTGGTATCTAAGGTGATAAACCATCCTTCATTTGTACCCCATCTTTAATTGGTGTCTAGATCCTTTTTTCTCCCCAGGACTTCCACCTCTGCCATAAAATTATCCCTTAAAGTGTCCCTGACCACCAGTAAGCTCCCATGAAGCTAATGTATCAGTCCTCTATACATAGTTGGAAAAATGGATTATTTTCCTGGAGCCAGAAAAATATGGCTGCTAAGCAATGAGTGAAAAGCTATTCTCGCCTGCTCTCTCACAACATGGTGAGCCACATTGTGTAGGTAATTGTCTGCATTTCTGGCCCAGGGCACCTGGAGTTGCCCTGACATAGGCGAATTTTAGGTCACCTATACATATCACCTGTTACCTTCTCTGAAGCTCATATTCAGCTACTGTGGCATGAGATACACAGTCAGCCATGTATAAAAACCATATTCTTGCGATATTCCATATTCTTGCATGGCCAGAGATATTGGAAATCTTAATAAAGATGAAAAAAGAAAAGGGTCCTGCCAACATCTTGGTTTAAATAATAGCCCTCTCTTACCAGATTTAATAATCTTGTTCCTTTAAAAAATTTAAAAAAATATGATTTCAATGTGTCCCTTTGAAGGAGGAAAAGCAAAGTCTAGCCTGGGATGGCCATTGGTGTAGGCCCAGGCCTTGTGTCAGGAAATGTATCAAATTTAGACTTTACCCTTAACTTCAAATGAGGTTTTACATACCATCATGAAGACCCAAGACAGGAGTGAAAGAAGACTATTTTTTTCATTCAACTATACAATTGTTTCATTATAATACTAAATAGCCTGAATTAATTTTATAAGTTGCTTTGTGATAGCACAATGGTTCTAAGGTTATATATTTTACACGTCTTAATTTATTAAATGTAAACACTTAAAATACACTCTAATTTTATAACCTGGTTTTGACAGGTCCTTGTTAAATAGACTGGGGCTCAAACTCTGGGAAATGCCAGGCGTGAGTGGCATCTAAGACCTCAGGAAAACCAGCAGGTATAGATTTCATCTCTCATGATAAAACTCACTACATACCCTGTGGAGGTGAAAAGGTTCTCAGCCAACTGTAGGTTTATTAGAGCTTCTCAAACGTTTCGTGGCATTCAGAGTATACATGGCCAGTTATTTTAGCCCAATAGCCTCGTTCTAAACAATGATTCTTCAAGTGTGCATGGTTACCTCATAATTAGGAATCATTAGTCATGGAGTAGGTTTAAAATGCCAGATTTGGTACACACTGAGTGGAGCAGCTTCTCTTTCCCTGACCCCATGTATATGAATGGAAAGGAGGTGGAGTGTCAAAGGCTCTGCTCACCAGACTATGTAATTATAATTTTGGTGTGTATGTGGGAAAAGCTCATATGATGTGGCTGAGGAAGTTTAAGAATCAGTACTGTAGCTTCCCAGCCAATGGCATCAGTACTAAACTGCTCTGCAGACCTTGAGATTTATCACAAGTTAAGTAAACATTTTTTTGAAACTAAATCTGTCCTTATATTAAATGTTCCTGATTTGCATCATCTGAGTTCCCTTACCCCTAGGCATTCACACTTGGAGAGAAATCTTATCCCATTATTTTATTTATGTATATAATTACTTGTTATTGTGGAAGTATGTCGATATCCAATGTTATATTAGTCTCAGGTGTACAACATAGTAATTTGACAATTCTGTATATTACTCAGTGCTCACCATGATAATCATAGTCACCATCTGTCACTATATAATGTTATTATAATATTGACTAGATTCCCTGTACTGGACTTTTTATCTCCATGACTTTTTTCCCCAAATATGTTTATTTTATTTTTTCAGTGTTACAAAAATGATTGTTCATGCACCACACCCAGTGCTCCATGCAATACGAGCCCTTCTCGATACCCACCACCAGGCTCGCCCAACCCCCCACCCCCTCCCCTCCAAACCACTCAGTTTGTTGCTCAGAATCCACAGTCTCTCCTGGTTTATCGCCCCCTCCGATTTCCCCCCATTCACTCTTCCCTTCCTTCTCACAATGCCCTCCATGATTTTCTTTATACTCCACACATAGGTGAGACCATAAGATAATTGACTCTTTATTTTATAGCTGAAAGTTCATACCTTTTAATCCTCTTCACCAATTTTTCCTAACACCCCATCCCTCTCCCCTCTGGCAACCACCAGTTTATTCTCTGTATTTAAGAGTCTGTTTTTGGGGTGCCTGGGTGGTCCAGTTGGTTAAGCATCCGACCCTTGATTTTGTCTCAGGTCATGATCTCAGGGTCATGAGATTGAGCCTGTATCAACGTGAACCCTGCTTAACATTCTCTCTCTTTCTCTCCCTCTGTCCTACCCTCCTCCCCATACATTCTCTTTTTCTCTCTCTCTCTAAAAAAAATAAGAGTCTGTGTTGTTTGTTCTTTTTTTTTTTTTAAAGATACTCCATATAAGCAAGAGAGATTTTAAATAATCAAAATACTAAGATTGAGACTTTTATTAAATAAAGAAACCACCAGCTTTGGTAAAGCCTCTGCTTTCAGTGGCCTGACAGAGGTTCTGAGATAAAATGATGCTGCAAGATGGTGGCCCAATAGTTATGATTCAGAGCACTCCTTTAGAAAAGCTTGCAAGAAGCCTTGGGCATATTTTAGCATAGTGTGCTCAGCCAACTGTGTGTCTTCCCTTTGAAGTCTTTGGAGAAGGAAGAATCTTTAGAGCATATAATAGGTTCTGGAAAGTTTTAAGTTATAGCTGTCATTAAAGCAGCTTTTGGATTGAGGATAATTGAATTTTAAATGCTCGGATTACAATGTCTGCTGTATCTCCTTACTCTTGCCATTAAGCATAACATAGAGTAAAGCAAGCAGATCAGAATATCCTGCTTATCTCCTTGCCTGAGGGGTAGAAGTCCTTCTCCTTTCAGGCAATTATCTTCTTGCTACAAGTTCTTCAGATAGCCAATGAGATATTGTGGGCTGATAATAATGCTCCTTCTCTCTCCCCTGATTCCTTGGTATTCCTGTGCCCCAGAAAGTCCAACTGGAGCAGGGCTTCTCTTCAGTGAATTTTTCCACACTGTTAAAAATGGTGGTGGGTATTGAGGAGGGCATGTATTGCATGGAGCAGTAGGTGTGGTGCATGAACAATTAATCTTGGAACACTGAAAAAATAAAATAAACGTATTTGGGGAAAAAATTAAAAAATTAAAAAAAGTATTTGGGGAAAAATACAATAAAAATGTATCTTCTAATGATAATTCAGGGTTTTAGAAGGTTTTGGAAAGATCTGACTTTTTTTTTTTCCTGTCAAATTCTGAGATTATTTTTATTTCAGGTAGCAACTAAGGAAAGAATATTTTCTCTATTCTCTACATATTAGAACAATGTTAGCGTAAAATGACAAAAGGCCTGGAATGGCCTTCTTTCTTGTTTCTGAACCCAGGTTGGTTTCATCCACTGTCTAATGAAGACAGGGCATGTTGGTGGAATGGCAAGTAGATCAAGGTGATTTGAACAGTATGGAGTAGTCAAAGGAGCTGGATAGGTAAGTATTTTTTTTTTTTAAGATTTTATTTATTTATTTGACAGAGAGAGAGATCACAACTAGGCAGAGAGGCAGGCAGAGAGAGAGGAGGAAGCAGGCTCCCCGCTGAGCAGAGCCCAATGCAGGGCTCGATCCCAAGACCCTGAGATCATGACCTGAGCCGAAGGCAGAGGCTTTAACCCACTGAGCCACCCAGGTGCCCCTGGAGAGGTAAGTATTAACCAGTGGCTGGGATTACAAATCCTGGGTATCCATTTATTTTGGTCACACCACAGTTTTTGAGGAATAATATTTAAAGGCTACTTGTAGGCCTTGGAACAGTGCCATTCATCTGTGTGTTGGCTCTAAGCTCAAATGTAGTGTCCTAAATCAGTGACATGGGATGTACCTCCATCATGAAACTCCCTTGCCCCTCCATTTTAGGATCTTAACTAGAATAATTTCAGTGGCAACCTTGGCCCATTTTCCGGGTTTCTACCATGGCTGCCACTTACTTAATTTTAAAGGAGGAAAGTGGGAATGAAGGGAGAGGGTATACCATGTACTTCTTCAGCAACAAAAAATAGCACTAATGAACAAGACAGAGAAGAGAAACAATAATAGCAAACACCAAATAAACCCACCTAGTCTTTGAAGAGTACATTTCAGATAGATAGTTATCCTCAATGCCTTCATTACTTCCACCAGGTACTTTGCCATATGACCTAAAAAGGGCCTTGATGGGAATGAGCATCTAGTGCTTTCTCTCCCAGTCAGTGCAACATCATAATTTATATAATGTTTAATCTGGTGAAGTAACAACAAAGTCTTATAGCTTTTTCTATATCCTTACTGCAAGTGCATCTGGGATCCAGGGAAAGGACCACTTAGTACCACACAAGCAATGCTGTACAAAAATGTCCTAATTTAAATGCAAAAGGAAGTGAAAGGGAAGGAGTCGTTTTTTCTGAAAAGGTTGAGGGGTGCATGCAGGAAAATTATCTCCCCATCCTTTACTCTCCTATCTTTTCTTCACTATCTGAAGCAATGGCTTCAGCAGTGGTCACACTTGAATAATATTTGTCAAACCATAAAGCTGGCAGGAACAAGGGAGCAAGAAGAAAAATATGTCAGCAGATAAAGAATGGAAAGGTGTCTCTGAGGGATTTTGCATTTGCATTGAGCTCTTTTCAATTCCCAAAGGCCTGAGGTTTGGCCCTAAACCCAGCCAGGTGGTCCAGATGGACCAAGAATGAACCACAAGAGAAACTTTTGTTCTTCTAGCTCAAGGCTTCAGATAGCTTTTCTAACAGGCTCCTCAATCTATCTGTAGTCTCTCATGGTCTTCTGACCTGAAAAAGAAGTGAGGGAGGAGCCTGTCACAGTCTGATTAGTCTGTTTAACTGAAAAAATGTGTTTTAAGCCTTTGTTCCTTACATAAAAAACTCCAACCCTGCCAACACCATGAGCAACAGTATCCTCAGCCATGACCTAGATATGAATACTTTTGTCTTGAGTTTGGAGGGAATGGGGACAAAGCCTTGAGATTTTCTCATGGTTGGAGGTATCCCAAACGTCCACATGCCTTCTGTTTATTTAAATCTCCGTGGATTCTGGCAACCATTAATTCTCGCCTACCCTATGTTAATAGCCTACTAACTGTAACTTCTCTCTTCTCTGGCTCTTGTACTAATCCTCTACAAAATGCAACAGAACCATTTTAAAAAACAAAACTGATGTGATGATGTCCTCTCCCTTGCTTATACTTTCAATGCCTTACTATTACTTTTAGGATAAATAACAGAACTCTTACTATGACTTAGAAAATCCTGTCTAATCTCTCTAGCCTCACCTTGTATTCTCTTTGTCCTTCCTGTATGCTGGTTGTTGTTTTTCTGCCTGGAATGCCTCCTCTCTCTCTCTCTCCCTCTCTCTCTCTCCACCCCACTCATTTGCTATGAGGGGAAAAGCAAAGGATAAGTAGAAGTTAACTAGACAAACATGACTTGCCCATGGACATCTTCCCTGATCCCACCACCCCTTTCATCTAGGTCACCTTCCTTTGTCAGTGTGTGATCTCTAAGAACCATGAGATTTCTTTTGGAGTTTTGCCCAGTTGAAAATTATACATTCACGTAATACTCCACCAGACTATAAACTCTATGAGGACAGGGTCTTGTTTGTCCCAGGGCCCAGGTTGTATATTGGTTTGTTATGATTTCAAATCCACTTGTTTGTGACTTAAGTGGGGTTGTTTTGATCTAGAGGTGAATGTGTTTACTTTGAAGAAGCTGTGTCAGGGTGTTGGGGCAACTGGTTTTGTTTTTTTTTTTTTTTAAGATTTTCTTTATTTATTTGACACAGAGAGAGAGAGCGATCACAAGTAGGCAGAGAGGCAGGCAGAGAGAGAGAGGGAAGCAGGCTCCCTGCTGAGCGGAGAGCCCGATGCGGGGCCCGAACCCTGGACTCTGGGATCATGACCTGAGCTGAAGGCAGAGGCTTTAACCCACGGAGCCATCCAGGTGCCTCTGGCCATCTGTTGTTGATGAGCCCTCAGTAGCTCAGCTATTGCCAGGTGCCTCTGGGGACTTATCAGTAAGAACGTGTGGAAGAGTGGCTATGATGTAATAGTCATTTAAACTTTAAATACCGAGAATTTGTGGGATCTTACCAAGAATGTCCAGTCTGGGCTAGACTACCCTTTGAGTATCTAAGTAGCTCTCTAAAGACCTTGGGGCAGTAGCTCCTACTGTGGCAAGGAAACTCTTTGCCGTCAGTAGTGAAAACCATGCAGCAGCATGGTGAAGGAGATCATCTTGCCTGCCACACCAGAGCCTTCATTCCCTTAGCAATGTGCTCTAGCAATAAGGGACTTTTGCTCTGTGCTGACTGTGGGACATTCTCTCTTGGTTGGCTAAGCTGACTCTTCCAAGAACCAACTTGTAGAAAGGTACACCTCACCTAAATTTGGACTTTGTTTCTTTTATCTCCTCCTCATTTGGAAGAATAATTAATTAATTAATAATTATTAATTAATTATAAGAAATTAACCTATCATTGGTTTGGAGTATTTCATTTCTTTATTAGCTTTTTAAGAAACATTATCCTATGTGCTATTGGCTTATAAAATATTATTACTATAAATTATAATTCCTGCAGTGAACCTGTGTTAAATAAAGTATTGGTAAAGACAATTTCAGTATCTAAGTATAATTTGCTCTGAACATAACAGCCTGCCTTAGTTAATTATTTGTTGAATGAGTGGGGCAGCCCAATATACACAGGGAGGGGAGTAATCCTTGAGGAAGAGCCACGAAATGTCAGAAGAGCTCTGTCTGGGGGAAACAAAAGAAAACTCATTTTCTTGAAGTTTTAAAATTTCTACTTTAGGGGAGTAGATGATGATTTTTTCCTTTTCTATTTTTTATATTTTCTGGGCAGAAAAATGGCAAAGCATTGAAGAAAGTGAGAATTAAGAAAAGGGCAGTAGGGCGCCTGGGTGGCTCAGTTGGTTAAGCAACTGCCTTCGGCTCAGGTCATGATCCCGGAGTCCCGGGATCGAGTCCCATATCGGACTCCCGGCTCTGCGGGAAGTCTGCTTCTCCCTCTGACCTTCTCCTCTCTAATTCTCAGTCTCTCGGTCTCTAATAAATAAATAAAAATCTTTAAAAAAAAAAAAAAAGAAAAGGGCAGTAGATTTGATGATTTACTGCTCTTTTCTAATGACCTTTAATAAAAGAGTTTAGAGTAATGAAAACCAAAATTGTCAGCAGAGGAGTAGGAGGTAAAGAAATGGCAGCGAATATAAGTTATACCCGACAAGTTTGTAGGTAAAAATAAGGGAGGAAGATAAAACAGCTGACTTGAGAAAGTAGCGGGATCAACAGAAGATTGTGTAGCTGCATGAAATTTTTTATGCTAATAGATAGCAGGAAAAGTCTGTATGCTGGAGGGGAAGAAGGTGGTAGAAAGAGATTATAGAGATATGTGAGGTTTTTGTCCTGAGAGAAAAGGTACATGACACCTAATAAATGCTCATTAAATAACGAACTAAACAAGTCAGCAGGAAGAAGTGCCTGGGAGAATTCAAATCTCATCTCAGGGGTCCTAAGCAGCTAAGAGCCAGGCACTTGCTCCGTGCAGGAATATGGAGCTGATCATACTGGAGATTCTGATCTCAAGAACCTGGATGTTTATGTGAGATCCCTTTTTTTTTTTAAGATTTTATTTATTTATTTGACAGAGAGAGAGAGAGATCACAAGTAGGCAGAGAGGCAGGCAGAGAGACAGGGGGAAAGCAGGCTCCCTGCTGAGCAGAGAGCCGATGCGGGGCTCGATCCCAGGACCCCGAGACCATGACCTGAGCTGAAGGCAGAGGCTTTAACCCACTGAGTCACTCAGGTGCCCCGAGATCCTTTTATTTTTAAATTTTGATGACTGACTTAAGCAGGAGTAAATAAAAATACCAATATTCAATCAAGTGGCAATGATTTGAAAGCCTGTATTTTAGTACCTTTTCTCCAGACCATAGTTGCTGGCATGGCATTTAACAGTTGTACTGAGATAAAATTCACAAATGCAGTTCACCCATTGAAAGTGCATGATTCACTAATGACCTTTAGTAAAAGAGTTTCAGTAATGAAAACCTTAGTACATTTTAGTAAAGTTTTAGTTGTTTTTAGCAAATTCACAGACACATTTACCACAGACAGTTCTAACACATTTTCATCATGGAAAAGAGATCTTGGACCCTTTAGTTATCACTCCTCTATCTGCCTACTTCCTCACCCCTAGACGATCACTGATCTACTTTCTGTCTCTATAGACTCGCCTATTCTGGACATTTCATTTAAGTGGAATTGCATATTATGTTGGGACCAGCTTCTTTCACTAGGAGGTGGTATTTTTTAAGTGAAGAATTAGGAATATGAAGAATTTGGAAGGCCTTTAATCTCCGTGAAAGGAAGTCTAATACCAAGGTGAGTAGGGAAGAGAAGAGTATGTAAGATTTGAAAACAATCCTTTGGAAATGAAGGAAAAGAAAAGCCAGAAAAAAGTCCTGAAGTTATTCTGCAGCTGCATGTATGGAGCCCTCAAGGATCAATCTGTGTGAAAGCTCTGATTTTGACAGTCTGCACCAGGGCTGAGAGGTCGCTGGTATGCATAAGCTTGGCTGTATTAGCAGTTTGCACAGCCAAGGTCTGACCAGACTGTGGCTGTTCCCGTCTGTTGCTAAAAGATATAAGTATCACCCTGGGTTGCACAGCTGTTCTTTGGGATGTGATCGTTGAGTAACTCCTTGGTTCTAGTTACTAGCATTGCTTAGAATAAGAGAGAGAGAGAGAGAGAGGAAGAAAGACAGAAAGAAAGAAGGAAAGAAAGACAGAAAGAAGGAAAGAAAGAAAGAAAAAGAAAGAAAGAAAGAAAGAAAGAAAGAAAGAAAGAAAGAAAGAAAGAAAGAAAGAAAGAAAGAAAGATTAATCCAAGGATCCTGGGTGCCCAACCCCAAGACTTCTACGGTTATCTGCTTTTAATAAAGACAATCATCCAAAGAAGAAGACAATCATCCTCTGCAAAGAAGCAGAGCGTTTTCGAGCAGCTGAGCATAACATTCCCGAGGGAGCTTGCAGGTTTCATTTCAAGGCCTTAGCACTCTGGGGGAAAAAAATCTTTATCAACAGCTACCAGGGGACAGGACTATGGAATTTCAGTAGAACCACAAGAGCAAAGAAGCCTATTTAAAATATGGTGTATGACTTGGACATAGAGCTAATAAAGACTGCAAGACTCCTGGGGGCTTCCAACAGCACAGCACACCATGACTTTCCAGTGAGATTATAATTAGGTCTGATGATGGTCACTTCACCAGTGTTGAGCCTGCGCTTGGACCCAGGGATGACCTTGGATGGGCAGAGGACCCTCGTCTGTGATGGGGGTGACACCAGCAGCACCAGCCTCATCACAGAAGCAGCCCCACTCTAGCTTTCCAAAATTCCACCTAGGCAGAGACTCATGAAGAACCTTCTGAACGATATTTTATGTGGGCAAAAACATGTATCAGTTAGGATTCCATGGGTATCTGAAAGCCGAACTAAGAGGGCCAATGTGCATCTCCTGCTAGGTATGGGTTTGGAGGAAGGCAGTCCTACCCAGTGCGGAGACTTTCCTCAGGGTCTAGCTGCTCAGCATGTTCCCCTTCCTGTCCCCGGAGTGTGGTCCCTGCAGCGCTGCCACTCTGGCCTCACGTTCTCAGGAGAAGCAGCAGATGGAAGAAAAGATGATGAAATAAGTTCAAAAGCTGCTTCCCACTGTCCTTTAAGGAAGCCCAGAGACAGCCATCTAACACTGCTGCTTAGATTTTATCGGGCAGCCCACCTTAACTTTATGCTGCTTTAGTTGTTACATCGTTCCTGGTATAGAGGAGAAAATAGCTTCCCTCCATCTTACGAAAATCTCTGAATGGATTATAAACCATGCCAAAAAGTATTTGTGGGGAGAGTGGTTACTATTCTTAATATAAAAATTTGGGACATATCCTTTAACATCATAATTTGCAACCTAACTCAAGAGGTACATCTTGTCGAACATCTAAAACCAATCTTACGGTTGTGTTTTTGAGTTCACAGATGACTGGTTGATAAATTTTACTCGCTGCTATTTAAGAGGCTGATTTAGTATAAAAGGAGACAAGGGAACATGCTCTAAAATTAGGAGAGGGAAGGACAGGATGTTCTGAAATATTTTGGTAGTTTATGTGCTTGTGGGAAAAACAGAAGCTATAAATTGAAAAAACCCTTCAAGGATCTCTATTTTCACATTTCATATTCTAAAAATTTTATAATGTAAAACAAGGTATATGGTAAATTTCACAGTATTTATATTTTATCACAATACTAATTTTCTTAAAAAGGGGGAAAGAAAGGTATGGCCCAAGGAATAAAAACATAGCAATCGGTTTTAGAGCTGACATGTCTTAAATTACACTTGGTCTCTTCTCTAATCCTTATTATTTGAAGGAACAGTGCCAAATAGGGAGTCAAAGTTTTGTTCAATGGTTTGCTTTTGTAACAGGTATATCTTTTTTATTGGAGCATAATTACTATACAATGTTATATTAGTTTCAGATGTACGACACAGTGGTTCAACAATTGTGTATATTATTTAGTGCTCACTATAAGTGTAGTCACCTTCTGTCACTATTATTGTCTATAGTTATAGTCATATTCATATACTTTTCATCTCTGTGACTTATTTATTTAATAATTGGAAATTTATACCTCTGAATCCCCTTTACCTATTTTGCCCATTTCCTGTCCCCCCTCCTCCCTTTAGGCAACCACCAGTTTGTTCTCTGATAGGTGTACTTTTTAATACCCCTGATTGACTGAGGTAGGGTCATACATTTCTACCTCTGGATGTTTCAGAAAATTTTAAATATACTTATTTTATAGTAAGTACTTGGATTATCCCAGAGGGCTTTACACATTGGACTCTCCACAAACACTGCTTATTGATGACATTCTTTTAGAATTATATCAGTAAGGAAGGTGTGAGGTTATCCTCAAACAAGAGCTGAATCATACAGAAGTCCATCTGGATCATAAACAAAGGTCTATAGAATTTGACACATAGGGCCAGATGTTGAAGAGTGTGTGGGATATGGGAATCCTCCAGGAAAATATTTAAAAACCAAGTTCCTGCCCTCAAAGAAGGCTTTTCAAGGTACATGGGATTTGTTCCTATTTCTGTGAAGCAGTTATTTCATCTTCTCTTGGAAACTAATTACATATCCATTCAGTGGACTGCATTTCTTTCTTTCTTTTTTTTTAGAAGGTGGGGTGGAGGGAGAGAGAGAGAAAGAGAGATATCTCCATATAGGGCCATCTCAGAAGCACTTACAAATGACATTCCTTACATTCAATACCTAGAATTAACTGTTCCTTCCTCTGTTTTCCTACAAGAAGCCAACAATTATTTCACTATTTTATATTATATACACACACACACACACACACACACACACATATTTAAGGACCTGGTGCAAACAATTTTTTTTTTTTTTGGTGGTGCAAACAATTAAAAGAAACTTTTTAAAAAAGATTTTATTTATTTGAGAGAGAGACAGAGATGGCTTGAGTGGGGGCGGGGGGGCAGGGCAGAGGGAGAAGCAGGCTCCCTGCTAAGCAGAGAGCCAGACTCCACTTGATCCCAGGACTCTAACTAAAATCATGACCTGGGCTGAAGGCAGACACTTAACTAACTGACTGAGGCACACAGGCGCCCCTAAAATAAACTTTCTTAAGCCAGGAACAAATTCACAGTGAACTTTTGGCACAGAGAAGATTCAAATATGTTCTATCCAGGGTTCCATGAACACCAAATACCAATAACATCTTTTCTCTGCTGACCCAGGTGGTACATGAGTTGTGTTTGGGGAGGAGGAGGGACACGTGGTCCACCTACAGCTAACTTATTTTTTACCATTTGTTTTGAAGTAACAGCCAGAGCAGTGGTTTTTAAACTTTAACTTTTAGCTACAGAAACTTGTTTTGTTTTGCAGATCCTTACTCATCATTCCTGTGATTTAGACTAAACCAGGTGAAAGTACAGCTGCCCAAGGCTTAATCAGCAGGGGCCTGAGCCCCTCCATTGAGTTTTCTCTCTCCCCAGAAGACCTTTGATTCTGTCAGCTGAACTCAGTGGAGCAGTTTGAAGACCACTGACAGCCTGACTCGGCCTGGTGAAAATCCATGGAAAATGTGCTTGTGAAGCAAAATGGATCCAGGAAAACCCCGCTTGGGCTCCTCAAGGTCTGCGGCTGTTGATTTTCTGCTGCCCCCCCCACCCCATCCCCCACCCCTGGGGGAATGGGGAACTTCACTGCACTAAGGATTGCACCACTGGGGACTTGGCCTTTCCCCTTTCACTTCTCCACTGGGGGCCCTTCAGCACAATATCTGCGTCATCCACCTCTGCAAGTACAAAGACATCTCACTGTGTGTGTGTGGGGGGAGGGGGGAGGGTGTTGTAATTAAAAATTTGGGCTCTAGAGTCTGACGATCAGGGTTCAAAGCCAGGCTCCTGGACTTGCTAGGTGCAAGAGCCTAGAAAGTCACTTACTCTCATTTTGTCCCAAATTTCCTCACTGGTGATTTAGAGACAGTAATAGCACCTGCCTCACAGGCGTGCTGTAAGGATTAAACAAGATAATGACTGTAAGTCCCTTAGAACCATGACAGATACAGTAAATGTTTGGTAAATACAAAATGTCATTAAGACACAGTCTGTTTGCTTTCCTGATGGAGAACAGCTAGCTCAAATAGCTTTCTCCTTTTGCTCTTAATTTTCTAGGTCATCTGAATTTTCCTTGCTGACTCCAAATCAAACATCTCTGCAATCACAGGTATGCATATGTAAGTTTGAGAAGTACCACATCACTGCTTTCCTTCTGTTTTCTGTGCAGCAAAACCATAATGACTACTCCCAGAAGTTTCTAGAATTTCCAACTGTGTTGGTTTTAGTTTTCCCAAAGAAACTTTTTTTTTTACCTCCTATACTTTTTTTTTTCCATTTTTATTTTTTGTTTTTTGATTTTTTTCTTGTTGTTTTTGAAAGTCAGTGGTAGATTACTTTAACTTTCATTTGTTTATTAGGTGCCATTGGATTTTGTTTGTTTCTTAAGATTTTTTATTTCTTTTTATTTTAATTTTATTTTTTCAGTGTTCCAAGATTCATTGTTTATGCCACACCCAGTGCTCCATGCAATATGTGCCCTCCTTAATACCCACCACCAGGGTCACTCATCCCCTCCACCCCCATCCCTTCCAAAACCCTCAGTTTGTTTCTCGAGTGCACAATCTCTCATGCTTCGTCTCCTCCTTCGATTTCCCCCAATTCACTTTTCCTTTCCTTCTCCCAATGTCCTCCATGTTATTCCTTATGCTCCACAAGTAAGTGAAACCATATGATAATTGACTTTCTCTTCTTGATGCATTTTACTCAGCATAATCTCTTTCAGACCCGTCCATGTTGATAAAAAAGTTGGGTATTCATCCTTTATGATGGAGGCATAATATTCCATTGTATATATATATATTATATATATGTAATAAATATATATATTATAGGCATAATATTCCATTGTATATAATATATATCCATGTATATAAAAATATATGGATATATATTTATCCATCCATCTGTTTAAGGGCAACTTCGCTCTTTCCACAGTTTGGCGATTGTGGCCATTGCTGCTATGAACTTTGGAGTACATATGGTCCTTCTTTCCACTGCATCTGTATCTTTCAGGTAAATACCCAGTGCAACACCTATAGTTCTTTTAGTTTGATTTCTCCTTCTTGTATCTTGAAAATCTATATTGCAAACGATTTTAAATTAGTACAAACAGGACTGGCTACATAATTTTCAGGACCCATTGCAAAATGAAAATGTAGATGCCTTGTTCGCAATTATTAAGAATTTCAAGGCAGTGACAGCAAAGCATTAAAACAAGTGCAGAGTCATGAAACTGGCCCTGAGCACAAACATTTTTAAAGCCTTTGCTTTATTTATGCCACAGTCAGGATGGGATATTAAATTTACACAATGACGTATTTGTCACCTGCTAGACTCCAAGATCTAACTTTTATGTCCACTTGCTTGTACTCACTAACCTTTGTCTTACATTTTTCCTTAAGCCCTTCTTTCTAGCTTATCTCTTAACTCAGGCAAATGAAACCTGAAACTACCCCTCAGGGGATGGCAACTGCCCAGAAGACCACCCAGACCTTTGCACTAACCCCCCACCTCCTCTCAAAGGCCTGCACAGATGGACTGTGGAGTGACCCCACCCCCATGACTGATAATTGCCTTTAGCTCATTATAATACTAAAATTTCCACCCAAGGAGGAGTCTCATCCTCCTGCATGACATACAATGTGTGTGTAGGAATGTTTACTTAAGGTGTGTGATCAGTCTTATGTCTGCATCTACATGGCATGACAAGGCTTCCCTATCTAAAATACTCATCCTATAGATCTTGGATACCAGTCCTTTATTTGTTATGTCATTTGCAAATATCTTCTCCCATTCCACTGGTTGCCTTTTAGTTTTGTTGACTTTGTCCCTTGCTGTATAGACGTCTGCTTTTTATCTTGATGAAGTCTCAATAGTTCATTTTTGCTTTTGTTTCCCTTGCCTTTGGAGACATGTCTTGCAAGAAGTTGCTGTGGCCAAGGTTGAAGAGGTTACTGCCTATGTTCTCCTCTAGGCTTTTGATGGATTCCTGTCTCATATTTAGGTCTTTCCTCCATTTTGAGTTTATTTTTGTATATGGTGTAAGAGAATGGTCTAGTCTCATTCTTCTGAATGTGGTTGTCCAATTGTCCCGGCACCATTTATTGAAGAGACTCTCTTTTTCCCATTGGATATTATTTCCTGCTTTATCAAAGATTAGTTGACCATAGAGTTGAGGGTCCATTCCTAGTTTCTTTATTCTGTTCCATTGATTTTTGTGTCTGTTTTTGTGCCAATATCATGCTATCTTGATGATCACAGCTTTGTAATATAGCTTGAAGTCTGGAATTGTGATGTCACCAGCTTGGGTTTTCTTTTTCAACATTTCCCTGGCTATTTGGGGTCTTTTCTGGTTTCATACAAGTTTTAGAAGTATTTGTTCTAGGGGTGCCTGGGTGGCTCAGTGGGTTAAAGCCTCTGCCTTCAGCTTAGGTCATGATCTTGGGGTCCTGGGATCGAGCCCCACATCGGGCTCTCTGCTCAGCAGGGAGCCTGCTTCCCCCTCTCTCTGCCTGTCTCCCTGCCTACTTGTGAGCTCTCTCTCTGTCAAATAAATAAATAAAATCTTTAAAAAAAAGAAGTATTCGTTCTAGCTCTGTGAAAAATGTCAGTGGTAATTTGATGGAGATTGCATTGAATGTTTGGTCTGCTCTGGGAAGCATAGACATTTTAAGAAATAGCAGAGAGGATCAGAGGAGAAGAGAGAGGAAACTGAATGGGAAGAAATCAGAGAGGGAGCCAAACCAGGAGAGACCCTTGACTCCAGGGGAAAAAACTGAGGATTGTGGAAAGGGAGGTGGATGAGGGTATGGGGTAACTGGGAGATGGGCCTTAAGGAGGGCATGTGATATGATGAGCTCTGAGTGTTACACACAACTACAGAATCATTGAATACTATTTAAAAAACTAATGATATACCATATGTTGGCTATTTGAATTTAAATTAAAAAAATACTCATCCTAATCCTAAACAAAAGTAACCCATTTCCCCTTTCTCAGGAGTCATGGGTTTGGAAACCATCCCTGTGATCTTATTTCTTGCACATAAAGTTTTCTTTGTGTGACAACTTGGTGCAGTGTCTGCAACTCACCAAAGGGTGAACTCACATTTGTTCCATTAAAATTTCTCTTACTTTTATGTATGAAGGCTTTAGGGAAAGAAAGTCTGTATGCTCCAAAGACATTTGGTTAATCTTCCCACAGATAATAGTTGTAAACAAAAGACAAGAGATTCTGTCTAAAGAACTATATAACAGATTCCTTTAGAAGGAAATCACATCTCTCTCTCAACTGGGGAAGGAGTTAATTTTTTTTCTTGGATTCCCCAATGACATTTTTATTTTAATAAAGATCACAGAGTCTCATCTTTCAGCTGTCACCGGTCTTATAAAAAATTTCACTGTAACTAATGGTGTTATATTCACTATATAAAAGGTTATTCACTTCTCAGGGCTTCTTTTGTTGTGGGAGGAGTCTTTCTGAAAAATCAAGCTGACTTTTCTGCTATATTTATGCTGATTCCCTCCAGAGGTGGAACCAGAAATAAGGATTTAATGGTCAGTAGTTTATTGGGAAGTTCAGGGAAGTAGGAAAGTTGGCCCCAAATGATGAATTATTAAGCAATCTATCACAGTGGTCAATTAGAAATTAATCCTGCAAAGAAACTCTGAGATACTAAAACACACACCACAGAATTATCTCACCTAGGGGCTCAAGGAGGTGGGGACCTTAGACACCAACAGCCATCAATCACTGATTGAGAACTGCTGAGAGGGGGCAGGGCCAAATCCAGCGGGTGCATTCTGGGATGGTATGGTCTCAGGGATAGGAAGATGCTGATATTGTCTGCTGTGTCTGCAATAAACATTGGAAAGAGAGTCTTCAAAGCAAACAGGTTTAGGTTCCAAGATCAGCGCAACTTATTAGAAGAATGATTTGGGGTAAGTTAACGTAGAAATACCACCGTTTACCTACCTTCAGTGTTGTTGTGATTATTGGAATTGTATAAAGCAACAGACAGAGCCATTAATACATACAGTGCCATTAAATTGTTTTTTTTTTAAACCGGTATTTCTCAAAACTAAATATTCATTGCAGTCATTTAAAAATCTTGTTGGAAGGCAATTCTGACTCCACATAACTCATTGGGGGACGAGGTTCTGCAATCTAACAAGCTCCCAGATGACATTGATGCTGCTGGTCCATGGACCATTCTTTCTTTACACAGCAAGATTTTAAACCATTCTAAAATTTCTCTTTCACCACTATATGCAATAAGTCATAAAACATTTTCTCTGGATCTGCTGAGTTTAATCATGGTAAAAAAAAAAGTTTGAACACGTCCACAAGAGCCTTATATGTTAGCCTTATTTGGAAAATAACCAGCTGTGTTAATCACTGCTAATAAACTTAACGGCCTGGGGTTCCCAGAGAAGTTACGCAAGAGACAAAGGGCAGAGTGAAAATTATATAGAATAGATAAGGATTTTGGCATTATAGGAAACCTAAGAAAAGATAAAAATTGCCTCATTATTAGGGAATGAGGAAAAAGAAGAGATCCTGAAACCTATTTCTAAGCAATTCATGACACATGGCGCTAATACAAAATTAATGTGAAGTGGTTTGATATGTCTCCTACGCGCAATATATTTTGAAGGGTAGAAATGTAAGAGCATGTTATGTGCTGTTTAGTTTGTCAAGGGGAACAGATAGATACATAAATGAAGATACTAAACAGTAAAAATGCGAATCATTCTCCCTAATGGGAGAGCTTTCTCAGGCACAGGGAGGTTATTTTGGTCTGGAATACCTGGGGAAAATACTGTTGGAAGGGGGGGGGTGGATTTCAGCGGAGCTCTTAGAAGACAGGTGAGTCTTCCTTTGAATGTTGTGGGAATGTATAGGGAAATAGTCATAACTTTAGAGAAATGATTTTATAAAATATGCCTCAAAAAAGGCACTGTTGGGATGCCTCGGTAGCTTATTTGATTGTCTGTCTGTCTTCAGCTCAGGTCATGATCCCAGGGTCCTGGGATTGAATCCCGCATTAGGCTCCTTGCTCAGCGGGGTGCCTACTTCTCCCTCTGCCTACTCTGCCTGCCACTCTGCCTGCTTGTGCTCTCTTTCTCTTTCTCTGAGAAATAAAAAATCTTTTTTAAAAAAGACACCTTTTAGTAATATGTGCTGTCATTAACAGGGCTTGATTAATAACAGTGGCACACAATGTTCTTATTGACTCTCAGCTGAGGGAGATGGAGATAAAAAAGCGGGTGGCCAATAGTATAATCATTAAAATTATGAAATTTTAATTTCAGATCTGGGAGTCAGATCTGGGTTCACATACAGATTTCCCGAGAGCTAGCTGTGGGACTCAGAAACACCATTCACCTTATTCACCTTAAATCTCTAGCTTCTTATACATAAAATGATGATTTCAAGATATCTAGAAAGATATCTTGAAATCATCATTTTATGTAGAAAGAATTGAAGTGATGATTAGAAAATTCATGAAAGGAGGGGCACCTGGGTGGCTCAGGTCATTAAGCATCAGACTCTTGATTTCAGCTCAGATCATGATCTCAGGGACCAAGCCCCACGTTGAGCTGCATGCTCAGTGGGGAGTCTGCTTAAGATTCTCACTTTCCTTTTGCCCCCACCCTCTCTTCCCTCTACCCCTGTTCTCTCACTTGCTCTCTCTCTCTAAAAGACTGTGGACTCTGAGCAACAAAGTGACGGTTTTGGAGGGGAGGGGTTGGGGGGTTGGGCTACCCTGGTGGTGGGTATTGAGAAAGGCACGTATTGCATGGAGCACTGGGTGTGGTGCGTGAACAATCATTCTTGTAACACTGAAAAATTAAAATAAACATATTTGGAGAAAAAAAAGAGAACCAGCTCTTAGGTTTTTAAATTTTAAATTCAATTTATTGACATATAGTGTATTATTAGTTTCAGAGGTAGAGTTCAGTGGTTCATGAGGCTGTATAATACCCAGGGCTCAGTACATCACATATCATCCTTAACGTCCATCACCCAGTCACCCCATTCCCTCCACCTGCTCCCCCCAGCAATCATTAGTTTGTTTCCTATGATTGAGTCTCTTACGGTTTGTCTCCCTCTCTGATCTCATCTTGTTTTATTTTTCCCTCCCATCTCCTATGCTCCTCTGTTTTGTTTCTTAAATTCTACATATGAATGAAATCATATGATAATTGTCTTTCTCGGATTATGTAAAGACCTTCTTTTTTTCTTGTTACAGTCTGTGGTTGAAAGTCTATTTAAAGTCTTGTAAATATTGCTACCCCATCATTCTTTTGTTTCCATTTGTATGGATTATCTTTCTCCAACCCTTCACTTTCAGTCTATGTGTCTTTAGATCTGAAATGAGTCTCTTGTAGACAGCATATAGATAAATCTTATTTTTTTATCCATTTAGTCACCATATGTTTTTCTATCGGAGCACTTAGTCCATTTACATTTAAAATAATTATTGGTAGGCATGTACTTATTACAACTTTAACTGTTTTATGGTTGTTCTTATAGTTCTTCTGTGTCTTCTCTTGCTTTCTTTCCTTGTAATTTGATGAATTTCTTTAGTTTTATATTTGGATTCCTTTATCCTTTATTTTTTTGTGTATCTATTTTAGGGTTTTGGTACATGGTTACCATGTGGTTCATATATAACATGTATAGCAGCCTATTGAAGTTGATGGTTGCTTAAATTCAAACACATTCTAAAAGCTCTATATCTCCCCTTTTTATATTTCTATATATTACTTTTTTATATTTTACATCTTTTTTTCCCCAAATATGTTTATTTTTCAGTGTTACGAGAATGATTGTTCATGCAGCACACCCAGTGCTCCATGCAATCCGTGCCTTTCTCAATACCCACACCAGGCTCACCCATCCCCCCCACCCCCTCCCTTCCAAACCCCTCAGTTTGTTGCTCAGAGTCCACAGTCTCTCCTGGTTCATC
>CM052800.1:54784642-54828309 GCA_028533885.1 Nasua narica | reverse complement strand
ATCAGGCAATGTGATGCCCCCAGCTTTGTTTTTCTTTTTCAACATTTCCTTAGCAATTCGGGGTCTTTTCTGGTTCCGTACAAATTTTAGGATTGTTTGGTCCAGCTCTTTGAAAAAAACTGGTGGAATTTTGATCGGGATGGCATTGAAAGTATAGATTGCTCTGGGCAGTATAGACATTTTAACAATGTTTATTCTTCTGATCCATGAGCATGGAATGCTTTTCCACCTTTTTGTGCCTTCTTCAATTTCTTTCATGAGTGTTCTATAGTTCCTTGAGTACAGATCCTTTACCTCTTTGGTTAGGTTTATTCCCAGGTATCTTATGGTTCTTGGTGCTACAGTAAATGGAATCGATTCTCCCACAGGTGTTTCTGATACAAGGCACAAAGATATCTTCCATTTACTCTCCCATGCCCTGCCATGCCCTGCCCTGCCTTTCCCCCCACCTGTGCCATGCATTTGCATCGAGGAGCTCCCTTGACCTGTGACTTCTGGTGGGGTTCAGTCAAGGTGAGCACTCATGTAGACTCAAGGAGAGACTCAAGGAGAAGAGGAGACTGGGGAAAGGAAATTTTGTTTTCAACTCCCTCTGTGGAATTGCCATCCTGTGGTTTTGCTTCCCTTCTCCAAGAGTCATAGCTCATTCAGTTAGCTCTCTCCATAGCCCTTTCTGTCTTTAGGTTCTGATAAGAGTTTCCTTCCCTTACCCCTCCCAGTCTAGGGAAAGTACCAATGCCCCACCAGAATCCTATCTTATACATGTGGCTTCTCTTTTACTCAGTTCTCTTCAAATTCCCATCTGTTTCTGCTGGGACCCCGGCTGATACACAAGAGGCTCATAGACAACATTGAAGAAAAAAAAAAAACAAAAAACAGGTTAAGGCAGGATAACCCACAGCCCCTGGGGAACCTGAATGAAATATTTGAACTACAAGATGTTTAATGTAGCTGAAGCAAAAGCAAGGCATGAGAGTTGAGAATAATGAAGTGAGTAGGATCCATACCATGAAGGGCATTTCTCCCATGCTAGGATGTCTGACCACAGCAGTGAGATTAATCAGGAGACTTTGCCATAGCTGAGGTAAGAAATGAGTTTCAAGTCAAACACGTAAAGAGTAACACCAAAGAAGGTAATCAAGGTCAAATTGTTAGAACCTATCTACATTGTTGCTAAAGCTGCGCTTGTGGACCAGTTAATCCACAAGCACAGAAAAAATGCCTCTGGAGAGAAAAACAGAAGAGGCAGATAAAGGAAAATCGTGGTTTTAGGAAAAATGCAAGAAGAAATGTACTACTAGGACCATAATGTCCCTTTTGCCATGTATCTAACCTCTATATTAATCTGTTTATCACCAAAAAGTTTTGCTCGAACTTTGGAGGTTCTTTTCTTCCCTCATGGGAAGAAGGTTGCCCACTGTAGGGTCATCTGTTATCTCAAAGAAAATGGATTTTTTTTTACAGTCACCTTTGCTAGGCTACATTTGCTATGCGAAATAAAAAAATACCCCAAACTAAAAAGACTGAATAAAAATTATAATGTAAAGTAGTATTTGCTAAGCAGTATTAATGATTTAATATTGCAGGCACTCAATGCTATGGAGATGTCCTATAAAGTATTCCTAAAGATACCTAATAAATATGCAAAACTGGAAAAGATTCAAGACAGAAATTTAATTTCTTCCCTTTCTCTTGCTCTCTGCCTAAGAATTAATATTATTATCTTTTTTATTGCCTATTGTTACACATTCACATATTATTTTTTTCTCCCCAAATATGTTTATTTTAATTTTTCAGTGTTACAAGATTGATTGTTCATGCACCACACCCAGTGCTCCATGCAATACGTGCCCTTCTCAATACCCACCACCATGCTCGCCCAACCCCACACCCTCCCCTCCAAAACCCTCAGTTTGTTTCTCAGAGTCCACAGTCTCCCCTGATTCATCACCCCCTCCGATTTCCCCCCATTCACCCTTCCCTTCCTTCTCACGATGCTTTAAACCAGTTGCTTTAGGTTATTTTTTGTTCTTTCCTGCTTCTTTCTTCCTTGAGTATCTTATAATTTTTAAACTGAACTCAAGGAACAGATATATGAATTTTAGGTAAGATTTACCATCAATTTTGGCCCTAGTCATAGAGGGTTAGGGACTATTCTGCTTCTTTCATTAATGTACTGTGGGTTGTTTTGTGGTAGGGGAAGGGGAAACAGCAAAAGCCTGTTTGCATTCTTCCCTTTGTGTTGTGGGTATCATGAGTTCAATAACATTTTTTAAGTTTCTATGACTCTAAACAGTAAAGAAGTTCTTGTCTCTTCTCCTTTCTAAGTTATTTTAGCATTGAACTGGGGAGAGAGGTCATGTTACCAATGTCATCTTTCACTGGAACAATGCTTAGTATATTTCAAAATATGCTACATTTCTCATTTGAAGGTATCTTCCAAATATTTAAGTTGGCCATGGTATGTAGCCAAATGGAAGTATGCTTTTAAAATTCAGGCCATGTTCCAAGTTGAAACTTAGAATAAAAGTTCAAATCATGTACCAGGTTGGCCCACTGCTACTGGACATGTCAGTACCTACACTGCCTACAGCCCACAGTAAATAGGCTGCTCTAGGTAATCATGCTTGATATCACATGACCAGCTGACTACAAAAGATGGACACCCAGTGAAAGGGCCGATTAATTCAAATTGATACAATTCAATTTGATTCAAATTGATACAGCTCATCTTTATATGCCAGACCATATTACAGGTCAAGTTCTCTCTTAGGAATTGGAGCTAAGAATTACTATCAAATGAAGGGGACAAATACAAGTGGCAGCAGCTGAAAGATCATGAGGTGGAATTTACTGTTATCTATATTACAAACCTATCACCTGAGATAATTATAGCAGCCAGAAAAGCCAAAGGAAAACTTCATTCTTAAAACAAAAGGCTGTAGAAGATTGTTTCTACAAACTACTGGCCTTGCCCACTTGCCACAAAAGTCACAAAGTGAAATTAGCTTGAGTTAATTATGTCACCTTGTCTGACAAACTGTCACCCAAAAGTACCCTGCAATTCAAGGTCTCCATGTATATTCATCCTACATTTGGAGTACAGATTTTGAAATATGTATATAAAACCATATTTAAACATTTAAATGGAAAATAAATGAGATAATATATAATAACTAAACATGCATTCTGGTCAACTCAGGAGAATCACTGTTATCAAAGCATTCCCATCATTCCAGATAAAAATAAAGAAATATTTTGGATTACTTAGGGAAAAATTGCAAATGCTAATAAGTTTATATATTCTTTTGCTCAAAGCCTATATCATTGACTATGCAATTGGGGTCCTGGGATGCAGACTCCAAGATGGAGTTTAGCTTCTAGGATGTTAAGAAGCACCCATGTGATCCAGAAGTATGGAAGGGAATGGTGGGGGAGGTGGCAAGATTGAGAGGAGGGTGAGGTCTGGCTGTGATATAGGCTCAGCAACAGCTTCAGCTGAGCCCACAGGGAAGCTCTGGAGCTATAATGTTCTTTAGTGACGATCTGAGTTGGGCCCAGATGGTTAGGCCTATATCCCACACAGATTAGTCATTGGATGTGAGCGATGTTGAGAAAGGACATGACATTATGTTAGATTACTCTCTGCCACTGAAATAATTAGTAAACTTCCCAGTAGCTACCAACTGCCTCAAGGTGACCAACTCCAAGTTCCCAGGACTATCCTGATGTTAGCACTGAAAAGTTCCAGGCAAACCACAATGGTTGGTCACACTATTTTCTGCCAACAACACTTCAGCCCCTGAGACAACAAATTTTTCATTGATCAGGTGTGTATCCATCACAACAACTTCACCAATTCCCTAGGATTCTAGGGACTGCAAGCTGGAGTCCAGTACCTGTCAAAGTTCTTAAAAGATGTTAAAGGTAACTGCTGTAGAACTGAGGAATGACCATAATATCTTTTTGCCTATCTCCCAGAGAATGGTGGTCACACAAATTAAGATCATTTTGGAAAGGACTCACTGAACCAAGGAGATAACATAATGTCAAAATCTGGTACTCTATCAAGCTATTATGCATGTACCTTTCTTCATGATGAGGTCTCCTCTATAGTATAATCTTGTTCTCTGTGTAGCACAGAATATCCCTCTAAAACCAGGCAGCCTGCATAAACAATTAATCTTGTAACACTGAAAAAATAAAATAAAAATATTTGGGGAAAAAAAAGAATCTAAGGAAAAACATTTAAAAATAAAATAAAATAAAACCAGCAGCCTGACAAATAGAAAAAATTCCTGGAAACAATTACTCTATGTCAAAAATCTAGAATAAACAGGCTGCTTCAGTGTCAAGAGAGGACAAACTTTCTAGCTAAAATTTGCCATATACCACGGGATGGTAATATTTCAGTAACTAATGCTGTTCCTCACCAAATTTAGGTTTATGTTATTAATGTTGAGATTGTAATAGTGACCAGATATACAGGTTGACAAAAGAACATGAAACAAAAACTAAAGGAATCATTTGATTGAGTCATTGATATGGCAAGGTAACAGCATTGGCAATGGAGATGGGAATGTAGAACAGAGTTTGACTCCACTTCCTATCCAAGCATCTTAGTCTGACCCTTCCATTTTAGCCTCCATGCAGCTCTTTATACCTTAGCCACAAAAACCTCTGTTTGATTCAATGTATCCTTCTGGCTGTCTACAAGTGCTCGATCTGAGAAATTCAAAGAAGCAATGTTCATTTACTAGTAATAGCTAAGTGACAACTGTGGCAGAGTTTAAAATAAAAGTAATACATGTCCAGGTAAACTAGCAAACCCGCTTGCTCCAAGTAATGGATTCACAACTGTATGGTCAACTAATCTTTGACAAAGCAAGAAAGAATGTCTAATGGAGAAAAGTCTCTTCAACAAATGGTGTTGGGAAAAGCAGACAGCAACATGCAGAAGAATTAAACTGGACCACTTTCTTACATGATACACAAAAATAAATTCAGAACGGATGAAAGACCTTAATGTGAGGCAGGAAACCATCAAAATCCTAGAGGAGAACACAGGCAGGAACCTCTTTGACCTCAGTCACAGGAACTTCTTGCTAAACACATCTCCAAAGGCAAGGGAAATAAAAGCAAAAATGAACTATTGGGACTCCATCAAGATAAAAAGCTTCTGAACATCAAAGTAAACAATCAACAAAACTAAAAGGCAGCCTACAGAATGGGAGAAGATATTTGCAAACAACATATATGATAAAGGATTAGTATCCAAAATCAACAAAGAACTTATCAAACTCAACACCCCCAAAATAAACCAATTAAGAAATGACCAGAAGCTATGAATAGACACTTCAAAAAATACATTCAGATGTCTAACAGACACATGAAAATATTCTCAACATCACCCATCATCAGGGAAATAGAAATCAAAACCATGATGAGACACCATCTCATACCTACCAGCATGGCTAAAATTAACAATACAAGAAACAACAGTTGTTGGTGAGGACGAGGAGAAAGGAGAATTCTCTTGCACTTCTGGTGGAAATGCACACTGGTGCAGCCACTCTGGAGAACAGTATGGAGGTTCCTCAAAATATTAAAAATGGAGCTACCTGATGATCCAGCAATTGCACTACTAGGTATTTACCCAAATGATACAAAAACACAGATTTAAAGGGGTACATGCACCCTGATGTTTATAGAAAAATTATCAACAACAGCCAAACTGGAGAGAGCCCAAATGTCCATGAAAAGATGAATGGATAAAGAAGACATGGTATATATATACAATGCAGTATTACTCAGCCATCAGAAAGGATGAATACTTACCATTAACATTGACATGGATGGAACTGGAGGGTATTATGCTGAGTGAAATAAGTCAGAGAAAGACAAATACCATATGATCTCACTCATATGTGGACTCTAAGAAAGAAAACAGATAAACATATGGGAAGGGGGAAAAGAAAAAAGGAGAACAGGGAAACAAGCCATAAGAGACTCAACAATAGATATAAAAGTGAGGGTAGATGGGGGAGGTGGGTGAGGGATGGGCTAGATGGATGATGAATATTAG
This sequence comes from Nasua narica, assembly GCA_028533885.1. Classification (NCBI taxonomy): domain Eukaryota; kingdom Metazoa; phylum Chordata; class Mammalia; order Carnivora; family Procyonidae; genus Nasua; species Nasua narica. Next base: position 54,822,224 of record CM052800.1, on the reverse strand, counting down.
GGAAGGCACTTGTTATGATGAGCACTAGGTAGGTTATTGTTTGTAAGTGATGAATCACTGAATTCTACTCCAGAAAACAATATTGCACTGCATGTCAACTACCTAAAATTTAAATTTAAAAAGTATGTTGTTTAATTTGTCCAATTTTGTGAATTTTCCAGTGTTCTTTGTTATTGATTTCTAACTGTATCCCATTGTTCTCAAAGATGCTGTGTATAATATCTATCTCTTAAAACCTATTGAAACTTAATCTGTGGCCTAACATATGTTCTATCCTAGAAAGTCTCCCATGTACGTTTAAGAGGAATGTGTATGCTATTTTAGATATAGTTGGTTTATTGTATTAAATCCTCTATTTCCTTATCTTCTGTTTGGTTGTTCTACCCATTTTGTGAAAGGGATATTGAAGTCTCCAGCTGTTTTTCTAGAACTGTCTATTTCTCCAATTCTATTGGGTTTTGTTTCATATATTTTGATGGTCCATCCCTAGGTGTGTAATGTTTATAATTGTTACAGGTTCTTGTTCTGTTGAGACTTTTACTTTGTGTCCTATTCTTCTTTTGTCATTTAAAGTCTGTTTTGTTTGATATTAGTATCACCACTCCTGATCTGTTTTGGTGACTATTTACATGGAATATCTTTTTCCATCCTTTCACTTAGAAAAAAAAAAAAAAGATTTATTTATGTATTTTAAAGAGAGAGCAAGCATGTGAGTGGGGGAGAGGCAAAGGGAGAGGGAGAGAGAGAGAAAAAATCCTCAAGCAGACTCCCCTCTGAACACAGAGCTTGAGGCAGGGCTGAGCCCAGAACCCTGAGATCATGACTTGAGATAAAATCAAGAGCTGGCTGCCTTATTGACTAAGCTACCTAGGCATCTGATATCCTTTCACCTTGAAGCTGCCTGTGTCTTCAGATTTCAAGTAAGGCTCTACCTGAAAACATATAGTTGAATCATGTGGTTTTTTTTTTTTTTTTTAATCCATTCTGCCAGTCCCTACCTTCTGATTAGAGAATTTAATCCATTTACATTTAAAGTTCTTACTTAGAAGGTGGAACTTTATCTGTACCTCTGTGACCAGAAGCAGCAATCAGAACTCAGAGCACAGATCCCTAATATTTGGAAGACAAGAACCCCTTTGCTTACCCTGGCTCCTGCAAGCTGTGTGCAAGCTGCTCCAGGAATACACAGATGCCTGCCATGTGGCCAGTGGTAGGGGATGGGGAGATGCTACTGTGCTAAGAGCTGAAGTTGAAAAAAATTAATCACAATTTACCTTTCAAGACTTCCCCTGAAAGTGGCAAACATTTAACAGACTCCAGATTCCAAAAATAGTTGTATCAGAGAGATTCTGTCAGTGTAATTGTTGTCTAGGTAGGGAGACAGGTAGCTGATGCTTCCTACTCTGCTCTATTCTCAGAATACTTTCTCCTGGGTAAAGTTACTTTTAACTAAAATATTTTTCCTTTCTATTCAGACAAAAATAATTCTTCACTTTACCCTAAGAGAAAATAGTGTAAAACTTGTTAGACATGGAACAGAATCTAATCTTCTCAAGCAAGTTGAAAAACCTAAAGTATACACACAAAGTAAACATAGCTCACTATAATTCTATCAAGTCACAATCCATTTCTTGTTACCAATGAGATTAATGTTAAATTACAAAGAACAGAGAAAGCTTGGTACACCTCTGATTTAAAGCAGCAGGGATATCCCAACAACTCACTTGGCTGGAATCAGTTACTAAGATTGTCATTCCAAGAAAGGGCAATGGAGAAAATAAAAGTGGGAAACGTCCAACCATGCAATTATTTTCATTCTGCCATTTAAATTTTGTTGTCTAATAGGTATTTGATAATGAAAGCTGAACAACTTATAGAAATAAATGTTTAGGTAATGTAAATTGTTTATACCTCCTTAATTAGCAAATAAGAACATCTGTATGTGTGATAGGCACTGGAGATACAGAAAAAATAAGACAGCTTCTGAACTCAAGGAACTCTTAGGGAAATAAACACAAGAGTAGAACCCAAGAGAAGAAGCCTCTAGAAGTGAGGATGTGGGTATAGGGATGAGCTTATCAGGAAAGTCTTGCTTTCTAAAAATGATAACATTTGATTAGAGTAAAAATAAGTCAAATATTCCAAAATTAAGAAACTGGAAAAGGGTTATTTTTTTAGGCAGAGGAAATGCACATTTGAGAAAAGAGCAGGCCCTTTGGTATGGCAGGAGCAAATAATAAAAACGGAGATGTGACAAGAAGTAATGTTGAAATCACTGAACTCAGACCCCAAAGGCCTTTTAAGGCATATTATGGAGCTTGGGCATGATCCCATAGACATGGGTGAGATAGGCTGTGGCTTATGTACAACTCAAGGCAGGCTAGGTATTATTTGCCCTTTCTCTTCTACTCAAGAATGTTTTTGAAACAAAGGAGGGTGTGATCTTGTTCAAAATTATTGTTAGAGTTATTAACCAAGCAAGAGTAAATGGCTGGAGATTTTAATTATTTATCTTATGAATAAGATAGTTGCTCACAACGTAGGCTGTGAGTATGCATTTGAGGTGAGACTTTTGCAGTTGGTGGAAAGGCATTAAAGGGATTTCATGGGATAAAGAAGTGATAAGGTCAGAATAGTTCTACATTACCCTCTATGTTTATTCTTATAAATAATGTTTTCCAGGATGATTCTGAGCAAGGTGGTAAAGGTAAAACTGGTTAGGGGTCTCTCTTTTTTTTTAAGATTTTATTTATTTATTTGACACAGAGAGAGAGATCACAAGTAGGCAGAGGGACAGGCAGAGAGAGAGGGGGAAGCAGGCTCCCCGCTGAACAGAGAGCCCGATGCAGGGCTTGATCCCAGGACCCTGAGATCATGACCTGAGCCAAAGCCAGAGGCCTTAACCACTGAGCCACCCAAGGGCCCCTAGTAGGGGTCTCTTGCCCCAATGCCAAACAGTGATGACTCTGAGCAATCTTACCCTACTTATGACTCCACCAGGGTGACTTTCCTTGCTCTTAATTTTCTTCTTCCCAGTCTCACCAAGGAGCACTTAGCGTTTTCATCTACTTGCACTTTGACAATAGAATGAAAGTTTTCATTGTTAATAAATCCACTAGGCAATTGTAGTAGCCTCTACTCTGCAGAAGACCTCCACTTTGTAAAGGACAACCCCTTAACACAAACAATACATCTCTGATATTAGGATATCAGTCACGGAGGCTGCCTAGTCAGGGAATATTATGTTGTAAAAGTGTGGTTGGTATAGCTCGGGGCAGGTTGGCTTTCCTTGGGATCTCAAAATTCATCAGAGTCATCACTAGTGTGAGCCTCCAGCCTTCATGTACTCAAACAGTTTCTCTTCCTCCTGCAGACTCAGAGCCTGTTGACCATCTCTGTATATGAGTAGTAGGCTTTGAGCCAGTAAAATGCTGAAAAGTGCTATTTAGGCATTTGCACGTGCCAGATGATGTGCTTTTATGCATGGTGAACAACTGATCTGATAAAATGTCCTCTGGAAGCATCCAGAGGGGCCATGATTGGATGAAGCAGTGGGTGGACAGGAAGTGTGGAGGCAGTGGCTGTATAGAATGAGATAAATGACACACACTAAAAGCTCTGTTAAAAATATCCTCATGGGAAAGGGCATTTGACCATATATTTCTCTTCTTTGCTATTCAAGAATGTGGGATGGCAGATTGTAGAATCAAGCTATATTTAGAATCCAGATCTTTAAAGATGATATGCACTGAAGTGAAATGGAATGGTAGATGATTGACATTCTTGAAAAACTCCTAACTTGTATGTCACTGAATTTTAAAGAATAAGCTTTTAAAAAGTTGTATCTATTTAAGGTGAGGATAACACACAGCTACCTGGAATCCCAAATCCATAAAAAGCTCACTGCTTTATGTGCCATATTTTAGACTCTGCATGGAAAAAGCCTTGAAGTTCTGATGTATTATGATATTTGGGGATTTTTAAACTCTGTTTCTAAGTTACACAATATAACACTATTAATAATCATTCATCAAAGTAAAGGTACTCTAGAGACCACCATCTACCAGTGAACTGTCTCTTGATCATTAGTTGTGATTTTTAGTATTTGCTCCATTTTAAAATTTTAACCCCACAGTGTTCTGAATAGTACCAGTTATGAAAGGACACAAAAAGTAAGAAACTAAAGGAAACTGATTTTCCTTGAAGGGAAAATAAGCTTTTCTCTTGTTTGCAACAAATAAGCTTCAATTTATAAACAAGTTTGTCTTTTAATGCATTAAGTAGGGTAGCTTTTGGAGGATAAAAAGATGGTTATATTGGCTAGCTTACTGGTTCATCCTTGTCTGCCTGTCCCTGTGTAGTTTTAATAACTAATCTAATGAAGTCTTTTTTTTTTGTACTAGACTCAGTTTATGCATCTTTCCAGATCTGCTCAGCTCTACTCCAACCTTTTTCAATGGCCACTGCCACAGGGGCCTCAACTGCAAATACTACCACTTGTCTCATTCTCTCTCAGAACATCCTCTTCTATGGTGCTATCACAGCCACAGATATGGCAGCCCCCCTGCAAGGTTTGATTTAAGCAGGTCCACAGAAGTTCCGGGTTACCCAGTACGTTCCTGAAGTGGTCAAATAACATAATCCATATGTGGGTGAATTATTGTTCCACAGCAAAAAAAAAAAAAAAAAAAAAAAGGAAAACAAAGAAACAGACTCTTAACTATAGAAAACAAATTGATCATTACCAGGGGGGTTGTGAGTGGGGGGATGGATGAATAGATGATGAGTATTAAAGAGTGCCCTTGTGATGAATACCATGTGTTATATGTAAGTGTTGAGTCACTAATTTCTACAAGTGAAATTAATCTCACACTATATGTTAACGAAGTAGAAGTTAAATTAAAACTTTATTAAAAGAGACAGAAGATGAAAGGGAGCTAACAAACTCAACATCCTTCCTCCTGATCCACTACCAGAAGTTTCCAAGACCTAGTGGCCCACTTTATATGAACTTTTCAGAGATGTCCCTTCTGTCCAAACAACTCAGTGTGTGTTTTTATGAAGTTATAGTTTGCTTTGTAATGTATTACCTTGTGTTTTTTTCCTTATTTCCCTGTTTCACTTTCCTCTCTCCCTGCCCTGAGATTGCAAACTCTAACCCCATATTTGCATGTAATGTTTGCCTAAGACTGTTTTCTAGGGCTAAGGCATTTATACTTTCTGTGTTCACCTTAAGTTTGAACTAATACAATTTATTAATTAATTTACTTTGGTTATCAACTTTTTTATCCCTAGATTTATTCAAGATGAGAATGGAGAGGACACCTAGCACATGGTATTAGGGAAGGGGTAGTTCCAATTCCTTGGGTATTTAGATCTTGGTTAAAGCCATACCTCCAAAGGCACTGCTTTTCAAATCCTATATGTGATGTGGTAGCTTGCGGGAAAACAAGCCCAGTGTTCTCTTCCAGGATGCAGTAAGGTCCTTCCCTTTAAGATACCATCACTATCAGTTTCCTTCTCCATATTAAACAGAAGCCTCAATAAGGGAAACCCTGTGGGAGACTGATAAATTTGAATGGAATAAAGTATAATCTTGTCTGCCCTTTCACAAGTACCTGCATTTAATCAAGAAGTACAGTTTCAATTTCAGTACAGGAAATATCAATAGATACAACCCACATAAACAAAAGTTCTTTGGAGTTCTCAATAATTTGTAAGAATGTAAGGGAATCCTGAGACCAATGAGGTAATAGAAATCTCCAGAGCCCAGCACAATCTGGAACAAAGAAAAGTTCAGTAGCAGAGACTTCTGGTGCCTGTGTTACAGCTCTTTACTGCACCCTAGTTAGCCACTGTTTTATGGTGCTTTGCAATTTGCAAATAGCAGGTAAAGAGGCAGATATATTGAGTTACCATGCATAACTATGCTTGGTATATCCTTTATAATTATTTTTTCTTATAAAACTAAGGAAATTATTACTTTGGGAGCTTAGCACTTTAACATTTGTATTTCTAACCTTCTCTATTTTAAGACTTCAGTGTTTTAGGGGTGCCTGGGTGGCTCAGTGGGTTAAAACCTCTGCCTTCGGCTCTGGTCATGATCTCAAGGTCCTGGGATTAAGCCCCACATCAGGCTCTCTGCTCAGCAGAGAGCCTGCTTCCCCCTCTCTCTCTGTCTGCCTCTCTGCCTACTTGTGATCTCTCTCTCTCTCTCTCTGTCAAATAAATAAATAAAATCTTCAAACATGCCTCTCTCTCTCTAAAAAAAAAAAGACTTCAGTGTTCTTGATGCTTTTTTTTTCCATAAATGTGCCACACTTGAATTCTATGGCACACTGAACTGAAAGAGCATATGTACTATACCTATATTGAAAAATTTGGTGTTTGGAGAGCAATGAAGAGAACTATTACTCAGACTGGCATTTGAGACTTCAGTTCCACTTATGGATATAATTTTAAACACATATATCTTTCCCACACAAATATTTTCTCCTATAATTTAGTTAAAAGAATGGTACTTCAATATTTGATATGAATAATACCTAATTCTTATTTTCTCCTTTTAAAAAAATTTTATCTACCATAAGTGAAGTCAAATAGCACTAAAAGTTTACAGCAATAAAGTGTACCACATGCTTAAGACATTGATATATAAATCTGGCAAAGATGTGAGACTCTAAGAATACGTGGTATTAATTTTATTTAGCTAGATGCTTCATAGAAATTGTCATTAGAATGTGGTACTTTCCATTTTTTTCTTTTTTTAATTTAAATTCAATTAGTCAACTTATAGTACATATCCAGTTTTTGATGTAGAGTTCAATGATTCATCAGCTGCATACACACCCAGTGCTCATCACATTACATGCCCTCTTTAATGCTCATCATCCAGTTACGCCATGCCCCCCAATCCACTTCCCTTTCTGTAACTCTGTTTTCTGGAGTCAAGAGTCTCTCATGGCTTGTCTCCCCATCTGATTTCTTTCCATTCAGTTTTCCTTCCTTTTCCCTGTGATCCCCTGTGCTATTCCTTGTATTCCACATATGAGTGAAACCATATAATTGTCTTTCTCTGATTGATTGACTTATTTCACTTAGCATAATATCCTTCAATTCCATTCATGTCAATGTAAATGGTAGGTATTCTTCCTTTCTGATGGCTGAGTAATATCCCATTATATATATGAACCACATCTTTCTTATCCATTATCTATTGAAGGATATCTCAGCTCCTTGCACAGTTTTGGCTATTGTGGACATTGCTATTATGAACATTGGGATGCAGGTCCCCCTTTTCACTACATTTGTATCTTTGGGGTAAATGACTAGTAATGCAATTGCTGGGTCATAGGGTAGCTCTATTTTTAACTTCTTGAGGAACATCCATACTGTTTTCCAGAGTGGCTGTACCATCTTGCCTTCCCACCAACAGTGTGAGAGGGTTCCCCTTTCTCCACATCCTTGCCAACATTTGCTGTTCCCTGTCTTGTTAATTTTCACCATTCTGACTGGTATGAGTAGGATCTCATTATGGTTTTGATTTGTATTTCCTTGGTGGCTAATGATGTTGAGTATTTTTCCATGTGTCTGTTGACCATTTGTATGTCTTCTTTGGAGAAGTGTCTGTTCATGTCTTCTCCCCATTTCTTGACTAGATTATTTGTTCTTTGGGTTCTTTATAGATCTTGGACACTAGTCCTTTATCTGTTATGCCATTTGCAAATATCTTCTCCCATTCTGTAGGTTGCCTTTTAGTTTTGTTGACTGTTTCCTTTGCCATACAGAAGCTTTTTATCTTGATGAAGTCCCAATAGTTCATTTTTGCTTTTGTTTCCCTTACCTTTAGCAATGTGTCTTGCAAGAAGCTGCTGTGGCCGAGGTTGAAAATGTTGCTGCCTGTGTGATTTTGATGGATTCCCGTCTCACATTGAGGTCTTTCATCCATTTTGAGTTTATCTTTGTGTCTGGTGTAAGAAAATGGTCCAGCTTACTTTTTCTGAATGTGGTTGTCCAATTTTCCCAGCACCATTTGTTGAAAAGACTTTTTTCCATTAGAAAAAATTTCCTGCTTTATCAAAGATGAGTTGGCTATATCCTGCTTTCCTGCTTTATCAAAGATTAGTTGGCTATAGAGTTGAACGTCCATTTCTGGGTCCTTTATTCCTTTTTTTTCTCCCCCGAATACTTTTATTTTATTTTTTCAGTGTTCCAAGATTCATTGTTCATGTACCACACCCAGTGCTCCATGCAATTCGTGCCCTCCTCAATACCCACCACCAGGCTCGCCCAACCCCCCCACCCCCATTCTTTTCCATTGATCTGTGTCTGTTTTTGTGCCAGTACCATGCTGTCTTGATGATCACAGCCTTGTAATATGGTTTGAAGTCAGGCATTGTGATGCCCCCTTTGGCTTTGGTTTTTACTTAATTCAGACTTTTGTGTTAGAAATACTCATGTTTGTTAATACACAAAATCATAATGAGTTTATGATATGACCTGATTATCAACTGGAAAATTGTATCATACCTGGAAAACCAGTTTCATTTAGTGGAAATTGGTCATTGGGTTCATCTCTCTGTCTCTCTGTAACCGCCCCCCACACACACACTCAGTCACTCATACACATGCCTTCCTTAAAGACGTCTAATCTAGAATGCTGCTTCTTCCTGCTTCAACACAATTTTATACCTTCCCCAACCCAAAATAAGTCATGAATCAATGCATGCTTACATACACACAGGCACCCAAGTTGAATTTTCATTTCCTGCCACCTTTCTTCAGTTTTATTAAATATCTATCATATTCTTGGTGCCACAATAAGCTTTATGGATACAACAGACAAAACAGTCACACACTCTGTCATGTTAGAACATCTAGCAAATATAATGTACCTTTAGTTTGCATGACTACCCCCTCACTAATGTAAACTTCTCAAGGGCAAGGACTCATACTTTTCCTTTATTTCTCCATAAGATTCTTGGTGTTCCAGTAGTGTGTCAAGTTGCTTTCAACTATGAGTATCAGAGATACTGATCTAAAGGTGACAAATATTTGGAGTGTACTTTTCTCAAGTAACAAGAAATATAGAGGTAGATTTTGCAATGTTGGTTTGGAAGTTCAAGAATGTCATTGAGAACTACAGAGTTGTCTGTCTTTTCTACCATCCTTAAATGTCCATCAGAGCTATTAGTCACAGTTATGAGGTGACAGCAGTTATCTTCACATTACAAAGTCCAAAAGCAGAAAAGAAGCTTCAAATTCCCTCTACTGGTCTCTTTCCTTTTATCAGTTAAAAAATCATTTCCCCAAATTTTCCTTACATCTCCTTGGTCATAACAGGGTCACCTAGCCACAATAGCTAGTTGCCAAGGAGGCTGGATAACTGAGTATCTGATATATTCAGACTCAATAGAAGGAAGAAACAATAAGGAAAGTGAGCCCCCACTGAGCAAGCAAACAACAGTATCTGCCACAACAGGTTGTTAAATAAAAGCCCTGAGAATCGATGGTCAAAATCAGACTAGAACAGAGGATGGGACGGTGACATGGATGATGAATATGCTTACGATGATAAGAGTCAAGTCAAAGAATATGACCATATCCTAGTTCCCAAATCCTCAATGAATATGTGTACATTTTTTTTTTGGTGTTTCAGTTGAATTTTTTTCTCCCCAAATATGTTTATTTTAATTTTTCAGCGTTACAAGATTGATTGTTCATGTGTGTACATTTTTTTATTATTTTTTATGTTATGTTAGTCACCATATAGTATGTCATTAATTTTTGATGTAGCAAAACTGTGTACATTTGAAAATTTGGGTGAAGTTTCATAAGATGATAGCATAGTGAAAGGTATTATTATCTTGTTAACACACTCAACAAGTACCTGAGGAAGTCTATAGGAATGGCTGAAGATCCTGTCTATGGACAGGGTAGAACCAGGACATTGACACTGAGTTCCATGACAAATTTGAAGGTATTCTGGGAAAATAGGCAGATTCTTCTCAAGTGGGTGACCAAGAAATTAGTATCTCCAGATTTTAATTAGAGGAAGAAACTATAGATAAGTACTCTATTTTGCTGTGAAGTTCATAGGAAAGATTACAGGAAAAATGGAAGTTACAGTTGGCACTGGGAGTGATTGAAATAACAATGTCAAAAAGAAGATGTGGCTTGGAGGGTAGGGGAAAGAAGCATGCAGGAAGGAAACTGGGATAAACAAATGGGCAAAAATCAACTTCCTGTAAATTTACTATTCCAGATCCTGGCATAAATTCAAGAGAATGAGAAATCAAGATAAAGAGGAAGCTTATGGCAAGGAACTTACAGAGGAAGCTCTGTAAGTTATGACTCTATAGTGTAAGTAAACCAACTTTAAGGTATTTTTTTTTTTAAAGAGAGGGGATATTGAACAGACTCCAAGGTTAAGAAGTTAACTGGGCCTCAGAAAGTGACAAGAATCTAAGTCTGGTAAACTGCAAGAACTGTCCCATCTCTGTTTCTACGTATTCACATAATTTCTGTCTGCTCTCCTGGGCTATTGATGCAATACAGCCACCCCACACTTCTTAAGCTTACAAGTTAAATTTCCATCCACTTATTAATAGGCTGACTTAATTTATGTCCTTGGAGAGCATCTGATTGATCTGTTTTGGATTAGATGGAGTCTACCCAGCCTCAACTAATACTTGGGAGACACAATTATGTAACATAAGTATGGCTTCCAGAAACTCGCCCCTAACTGGGAAGAGACAGTTTCAAGAGAAAAGGGGATTATTATATGCTGCACAGATATTTCAGGTATCTATTATATTATAGCAGTGAAGCCAGAGTTATTTAGTATGGTAAGAACTGGTATGATTCTGGTCTCCAGGTACAGCTCTAGTCTATCCTATTCTCACATTGAATTTCACATTTAGTTCAGTTTGTACAGGTGGGTAACCTAGAAAGAGAAATAGAACGTGGAGAGGCAAGTCCAACTCCCATGAGTTTGCATCTATGTTACGTAGAAGAGATGTTTTGGTAAAAGAGGTAGGGGGGAGGTTGGAAGGAAGGGAAGAACTACACAGACATCAAGAGCAGGGATATAACTGTTTCCTTCACCAACAAAGATCTATAACTGGGCGGTCCTGCTACAACAGGAAAAGAATATGTAGATCTTACCCCAAGGATCACAAAATTTGATAAAGGCAGAAAATGGTGTTTTGGAAGTAGCCAAGAGCTGACTCCATAACTTTGAAGGTATCTTTTTATAAATGCCACAGTAAAAAGAATCTTTTATTTTTTAATCTTTATTTTTAAAAACTTTTTTAAATTTAAATTCAATAAGTAGGGCACATGATATGATGAGCACTTAGTGTTATACACAACTGATAAATTATTAAACACTATATCTGAAACTAATGAGCTATATGTTGGCTAATTGAATTTAAATAAAATAAATTTAATTATCCAATATATAGTACATCATTAGTTTCAGACATAGAGTTCAGTAATTCATCAGTTGCACACAAACTAACTTTAAATTAAAAAAAAAAAGTTAAACCCTTTGGAAGAGGTCCTCTAGATCTGGTAAGATAACATAAAACAGTGGAAATAACCCTGAATTAGAAATGAATATCCCAAACTTGGAATTCTAGCTGCACAACTTGTGTTACCGTGAGCAAGCACTTATTTTTAATGAAGAAGTTAATGGCAGATTAACATCTTTTTGACTAATAACTTCACTTGGTTGTGAGAATCAATTTAATTAGCATAATAGCAAGTGGGAATCAGGTGAACTCAATGCAAATGTTAATATTGACCCAGAAATTGGAGGAGAAATATTCATATAATGGATGAAGGGGAAGACTTTCCCTTTAGCTAATAGTCCCTCCTATAGCAACTGAATGCCTTGGGGAAATGGAGCTGGATGGTGAGTACTAAAGGAGCAGGCCCATCTTATTCAGTATAGATAAAAGCTCTGAAGTTTTCCTTTATGAGAAGTATATTCCTAATCATCAAGCAGGCCTCTTTGCAAGATTTTTGGAAGCACAAAACCAGGTAGAAACACTGGCAAACTTGAGTTGTAGATAGAAGGCCAAGTTGGTCAAAAGTCTATGGACCTCACAGAGCAGCCTGTTGGTTTGGGTATAGAGAATTCTGTCACAAAGCCTGGACTATGTGGGTGGAGGAAAGGAGTAGAAAAGCCCTTACTCAGTGTCCCTGAACCCACTGTGCTCGGAAGCCTGTGTTGGGAGGGTGATGTCCTAGAAATAAGTGCTCGGGGACTTTTTGTTTGGGTGCACATCTGTTTGATCTAGAGGTCAGCAGGGCCCCAACAGGAACATCCAAACACCAACAGGCTTGCACTCTGCAAGAAAGAATCTTGCAGGAAATCTGCTTGCCAGTTTCAACTCTTGGAGGAGCTGGTTGGGTTTCATTGGACAAAGCCCTTGCACCCTCTCAGGATCAAACCACTCACCTTTCTTAAGTTTTTATTTTATATTTATAGTCAAGAATAGGGGATACTTGCCTAAAAGACAAGATAGTTGGGGCAGACAGACCTTGAACTGTTGAACTATCCAGGCCAACAGAACATTCTGCAATTCTCTGACTAATCTACTAGCTAGAAATATGGTCCTCTCTGAGAGTAGTCAGTTCAAACAAGTGCTATAGGACCATGTAACAAAACTTCTCAGGATGATCTCACCCCACTCCCTGCCATCTTAGTTCCCTTCTAAGACCCCAAGCAGTGGGAATATGAATGATAGATACTGTACATATCAAGATGATTGGTGAGTGATCTAATCACTGGACAGGGATGATCCCATAAATGCAATCATGCCTTATTTATTTTAAAAGAGGAAAGAGGCAGGAAGGATTAAATCAGGAGAATTGGGGAAGAATGAATATTATGTTTAGAATAAAGGTTTTAAAATCCACTGTGAGCCAAAAGGGGAATCCCACTCTTTTTGCATGATCCTACTTCCTCTTTTACATATTTGGGAGGACGGTATAATTAGCAAAGGACACTGAGCAACCTCAAGGAAGGCATTTGGAAGTCCCCTCTGGCCCCCATTTCAAAAGGAGCCTCTTCATTTGGCTCAGAGTTCTTACCACAAATGTGCTGAATCAGGCCCTGGATGCCTTCTGTCTGCCAGCAGGAATGGGACTCTTGGAGGTACCCATTAGCAGGAAGCCTAATTCACTTTCTGGTAAGAAAAATAAAGGGAATGACCCTAAATTTTGGATTATACAAGCATGCTTATATGATCGTCTGTCAGATTCTACTTGTACATTTGAACTCTGTTTCAACCATTGCCTCTTCTTTGCCAATCAAGGGGGTATATCCTCATAAACAAAAATGTGTTAAGCACCAAAAAGGAAATGTAGTGAGAGTCAGACCAAATACTTCCAAAAGAAATCTTATTTAAAAGAAAAAAGAAAGATAAAATAGATGTTATAGAGACGCCTCTTTTAACCATAATATATAAAATATCTAAAGAATGATTATCTTTGTATCTTCTTTATTCATTCATTTTTGGATAGATACTTAGATTGCTTCCATATTGACACTATTGTAAATAATGATCCAATAAACACAAGAGTGCATATATTTTTTCAAGTTAGTGTGTTTTTTTTTCCTTTGGGTAAATACCCAGAAGTGGAATTGCTAGATTATACGGTAGTTTTGTTAATTTTTTGAGGAGCTTCCAAACTGTTTTCCACAGTGGCTGCACCAATTTAAATTCCCACCCACCAATAGTGCACAGTTTCCCTCTTCACCACATCCTTGGTTAACACTGGTTATTTCTCATCTTTTTTTTTTTCTTTTTAACACTAACCATTCTGACATTTGTGAGATGATATTTCACTGGGGTTTTGATTTGCATTTACATGATGATTAGTCATGTTGAGCAATTTTCATGTGTCTGATGATCATCTACATGTCTTTGGAAAAATGTTCAGTTCTCTGCTCAGTTTTAATCAGATTGTTGGGATTTTTTTGGTGTTAAGTAGTATGAGTTCTTTATATATTTTGGATGTTAACCCCTTAATAGATATATCATTTGCATATATCTTCTCCCATTTAATAGGTTGCATTTCATTTTGTGGATGGTTTCCTTCAATGTGCAAAAGCTACTTAGATGTAGTTCTATTTGTTGCCCTTGCCTGAAGATCCAAAAAAATATTGCTAAGATCAATGTCCAAGAGCTCACTGCTTATGTTTTCTTTCAGGAATTTTATGGTTTCAGGTCTCAAATTCAGGTATTTAATCCATTTTGAGGTTATTTTTGTATATAGTATAAGAAAACATTCTAGTTTCCTTCTATTTCAGGCAGCTATCCAATTTTCCCAGAACGATTTGTTGAAGAGAGCATCTTTTTTCCCATTCTATATTCTTGCCTCCTTTGTCATAGATTGACAATATAAGTGTGGCTTTAATTCTGGGTTCCCTATTCTGTTTCATTGATCTATGTGTCTATTTTAGTGCCAATACCATCCTGTTTTGTTTACTAGAGCTTTGTAGTATAGTTTGAAACCTGGTATTATGATACCTCCAGCTTTGTTCTTTCTCAAACTTGTTTTGGCTATTCAAGATCTTTTGTGGTTCCATACAAATTTTAGGATTATTTGTTCTAGTTCTATGAAAATTACTATTGGTATTTTGGTAGAGATTGGATTGAATCTGTAAATTGCTTTGAGTAGTATGGTCATTTTAACAATATTAATTCTTCCAATCCATGAGCATTGTATGTTATTCCATTTATTTGTTTCATCTTCAGTTTCTTTGACTAATGTCTTACAGTTTTCAGAGTACTAGTCTTTCACTTCTTTGGTTAAATTTATTATTAGGTATTTTCTTCTTTTTGATGCAGTTGTAAATGGCATTGTTTTCTTAGTTCCTCCTTGTGGTAGTTTGTTATTAGTCTAGAAATGCAACAGGTTTCTGTATATTTTGTATACTGCAACTTTACTGAATTCATTTATTCTAATGGTTTTTTTGGTGAAATCTTTAGGGTTTTCTACATATTGTATCATATAATCTGCAAATAGTGACAGTTTTACTATTTCCTTACAAATTTTGGGTGTCTTACTTCTCTCTTGTCTGATTGATGTGACTAGAACTTTCCAGTACTATGTTGAGTAAAAGTGGTGAGAATGCGCCTCCTTTTCTTATTCATGATCTTAGAGGAAAAGCTCTTAGCTTTTCACCAATGAGTATCATATTAGCTGTGGGTTTGTCATATATGGCCTTTATTATGTTATGTTCCATCTATACCCACTATGCTGAAAGTTTCTACTATGAGTGAATGTTGTATTGTGTCAAGTGCTTTATCTGCATCTATTAAGATGATTATATGATGATTATTTTTTCAATGTGGTATAATCACATTGATTTGTAAATGCTGAACTATTATTGAATTCCTGGAATAAATCCCACTTAATCATGATAAAGGATTCATTTTATGTATTGTTGAATTCAATTTGCTAATATTTTGTTGAGAATTTTTGTATCTCTGTTCATCAGGGATATTGGTATGTATTTTTTTACACTAATCAAAATATTTTCTTTTTTCTTTTTTTTAATGTAAACAAGAAAATATAATAATGAGGCGACAACATGGTACTAACAGTGTGGAAGCACCCATAGATCCCAGAACAGACTGAGGTATAAATGAAGAGCAGGACTTAGGTCCATGCAAAACAGAGAACTGGTTTTGCCCTCCAGGACCGACCTGAGTAGTTATGACAGAGACCATATGGGTGGTGAAGGGGTTCAGAACGAGCCACCCCAAAATGTCCCACTTTTTTTTTTTTTTTTTTTTGGAATGTCTTTATCTGGTTTTGATATCAGGGTCAGAGACCTTGTAAATGAATTTGGAAGCCTCCCTTGTTCTTCAATTAAATGTTTGGTAGGATTCATCTGTGAAGCCATCCAGTGCTGGAATTTGGTTTTTTGAGAGTTTTTTAAATTATTGATTTAATTTCATTGCTATTAATCAGCCTATTCAGATTTTCTCTTTCTTCCTATATAGTCTTGGAAGGTTGTATATTCCTAGGAGTTTATAATTTTTTCTAGGTCATCCAATTTGTTGGCATATAATTCTTTTGTTGTAGTCTCTTATAACTTTTTTATTTCTATGGTGTTGGTTGTAACTTCCCTTCTTTCATTTCTAATTTTATTTTTTTAAGTCCTCACTCTCTTTTCTTTCAAAGAGTCCAGCTAATGTTTTTTCAGTTTATTTATCTTTTCAAAGAAGTATCTCTTAGTGTCATTGATTTTTTTTTTAGTTTCTTTTATTTATTTCCACTCTGATATTTATTATTTCCTTCTTCTACTAGCTTTGAGCTTTGTTTGTATTTCTTTTTCTAGTTCTTTTAGGTATAAAGTTATATTGAGATTTTTGAAATTTTCTTTCTTTCTTGAGGTAGGCCTATATTACTTTATATATAAACTTTCCTCTTAGGACTGCTTTTTTTTTCTTTTAATTTTTTTTTTGTTATTTTAGTCACCATACAGTATGTCATTAGTTTTTCATGCAGAGTTCCAAGATTCATCATTTGCATATAACACCCAATGTTCCATGCAGTACATTCCCTCCTTAATACTGTTCACCTGGCCAATTCATCCCCCTCCCCTACTCCCCTCTAAAACCCTCGGTTTGTTTCTGAGTCCATAGTTTCTCATGGTTCATCTCCCCCTCCAACTTCCCCCTTCATTTTTCTCTTCTTTCTCCAAATGTCCTCCATGCTATTCCTTATGTTCCACAAATAAGTGAAACCATATGATAATTGACTTTCTCTGCTTGACTTATTTCACTCAGCATAACCTCCTCCAGTCCCATCCATGTTGATGCAAAAGTTGCGTATTCATCTTTTCTGATGACTGAGTAGTATTCCACTGTATATATGGACCACATCTTCTTTATCCATTCATTAGTTGATGGACTTCTCTGCTCTTTCCACAGTTTAACTCCTGTGGACATTGCTGCTATGAACATTGGGGTGCATATGTCCCTTCTCACTACATCTGTATCTTTGGAGTAAATACCCAGTACTGCAATTGCAGGGTCATAGGGTAGCTCTATTTTTAATTTCTTGAGGAATCTCCACACTGTGTTCCAAAGTGGCTGCACCAACTTGCATTCCCACCAATAGTGTAACAGGGTTCCCCTTTCTCCACATCCTCTCCAACATTTGTTGTTTCTTGCCTTGTCAATTTTTGGCCTATCCAACAAGAAGATCTAACAATTTTAAGTATCTATGCCCCCAACATGGGAGCAGCCAACTATATAAGCCAACTGTTAACCAAAATAAAGAGACATATTGATAATAATACATTAATTGTAGGGGAACTTAACACTCCACTCTCAGCAATAGACAGATCATCTAGGCAGAAAATCAACAAAGAAACAAGAGCTTTGAATGACACACTGGACCAGATGGACCGCATAGATATATACAGAACATTCCACCTAAAACAACAGAATACTCATTCTTCTCAATCACACATGGAAATTTCTCCAGAATAGACCACTTACTGGGTCAAAAATCAGGGCTCAATGGATACCAAAAGATTGAGATTATTCCCTGCATATTCTCAGACCACAGTGCTTTGAAACTGGAACTCAATCACAAGAAAAAGTTTGGAAAAAATTCAAACACTTGGAAACTTAAGACCATCCTGCTCAAGAATGTTTGAGTCAACCAGGAAATCAAAAAAATTAAACAATTTATGGAAACCAATGAGAATGAAAACACGTCAGTCAAAACCTATGGGATATGACAAAGGCGGTCCTAAGGGGGAAATACATAACCATCCAAGCCTCACTCAAAAAAATAGAAAAACCCCAAATACAGAAACTATCTTTACACCTTAAGGACCTGGAGAATCAATAACAGATTAAGCCTAACCCATACATGAGAAGGGAAATAATTAAGATTAGAGCAGAGATCAATGAATTAGAAACCAGAAATACAGTAGAGCAGATCAATGAAACTAGAAGCTGGTTCTTTGAATGACTTAATAAGATTGATAAACCACTGGCCAGACTTATCCAAAAGAAAAGAGAAACAACCCAAATTGATAAAATTGTGAATGAAAGGGGAGAGATCATGACTAACACCAAGGAAATAGAAATAGTCATCAGAGATTATTATCAACAGCTATATGCCAATAAGTTAAGAAAACTAGAAGAAATGGATGCCTTCCTGGAAACCTATAAACTTCCATGGCTGAAACAAGAAGAAATCGAAAACCAGTAACAAGAAATTGAAAACCAATACCCAGTAACGAGATTGAAGCAGTGATCAAAAACCTCCCAAAAAACAAGAGTCCAGGGGTTTAAGATTCCCTGGGGAATTCTACCAAACATTCAAAGAAGGAATAATACCTATCCTTCTGAAGCTGTTTCAAAAAATAGAAACAGAAGGAAAAGTTCAGACCCTTTCTGTGAGGTAAACATTACTTTGATCCCCAAACCAGGCAAAGACCCCATCAAAAAAGGAAAATTTCAGTCCAGTATACCTGATGAATATGGATGCCAAGATTCTCAACAAGATACCAGCTAATAGGATCCAACAGTACATTGAAAGGATTATCCACCACAACCAGGTGGGATTTATCTCTGAGATTCAACATTTGCAAATCAATCAATATGATAAAACAAATTAATTAGCAAAGGGAAAAGAAACACATGGTCCTCAATTGATGCAGAAAACCCATTTGACAAAATATAGCATCCTTCCCTGATTAAAACTCTTCAGAGTATAAGGATAGAGGGAACATTCCTCAATTTCATAAAACCCATCTATGAAAAACCCACAGTGGATATCATTCTCAATGGGGAAAAGCTGAGAACCTTTCCCTTAAGATCAGGAACATGACAAGGATGCCCATTCTCTCCACTCTTGTTCAACATAGTACTAGAACTCCTAGCAACAACGACCAGACAACAAAAAGGAAATAAAAGGCATTCAAATTGGCAAAGAAGTCAAACTCTCTTTGCAGATAACATGATACTTTATATGGAAAACCCAAAAGACTCCACCCCCAAATTACTAGAACACATACAGCAATTCAGTAATGTAGCAGGATACATATTCAATGCACAGAAATCAGTTGCTTTCTTATACACTAACAACAAAACTGTAGAAAGAGAAATTAGGGAATCAATTCCATTTAAAATAGCACCAAAAACCATAAGATACCTTGGAATAAACTTCTTAGGACTGCTTTTGCTGAATCCCCCAAATTTTGGATTGTTGTGTTTCCATTTTCATTTGTCTCAAGGTATTTTTTTTTTTTTACCTCTTTGGTTTCTTGGTTGACTCATTGGTTGTTTAATAGCATGTTGTTTAGCTTCCACGTGTTTGTGTTTTTTCCACTTCTCTACTTGTAATTGATTTCTAGTTGTATACTGTTGTGGTCAAATGGTTGCTTGATATGATTTCAATCTTCTTAAGTTTATTAAGATGTGCTATATAACCTGGAGAATGTTAAATGTACACTTGAAAATAATATATATTCTATTATTTTGGGATTTAATGTTCTGTACATGTCTGTTGAGACCATGTAGTCTAATGTATTGTTCAAAGTCATTATTTCTTTATTGAACTTTTTAAAAATGTTTTATTAAATTCAATTTAGTTAATATATAGTGTATTTTTAGTTTTAGGGGTAGCATTTAGTGATTAATCAGTTGCATATAACACCAGTGCTCATTACATCAAGTGCCCTCTTTAATGACCATCACCCAATTACCCCATCCCCACACCTACCTCCCCTCCAACAACCCTCAGTTTCTGTCTGAATGATCTACTCATTGAGGTAAATACGGTGTTAAACTCCCCTACTATTGTAGTATTACTGTCAATTTCTCCCTTTATATCTATTAATATATGCTTTATATATTTAGGTGCTCCTATGTTGGGTACATAGATATTTTCAATTGTTATATCCTTTTATTAGATTGCCTCCTTTATCACTACGTTTGCCCTTCTTTGTCTCTAATTATGGTCTTTTCTTAAAAGTCTATTTGTATGATATAAGTATTGTTTTTTTTTTCCCCAAATTTATTTTAATTTTTCAGTGTTACAAGATTGATTGTTCATGCACCACACCCAGTGCTCCATGCAGTACGTGCCCCTCTCGATACCCACCACCAGGCTAACCCCCCCCACCCCCTCCCCTCCAAAACCCTCAGTTTGTTGCTCAGAGTCCACAGTCTCTCCTGGTTCAACACCCTCTCCGATTTCCCCCCATTCACCCTTCCCTTCCTTCTCACGATGCCCTCCATGATATAAGTATTGTTACTCCAGCTTTATGTTTACTTCCATTTGCATAGGATATCTTTTTCCATCCTTTCACTTTCAGCATCTTCATTTTTTTTAATTTAATTTTTTCAGTGTTCCAAGATTCATTGTTTATGCACCATACCCAGTGCTCCATGCAGTATGTGCCCTCCTTGATCCCCACCACCAGGCTTAGCCTTTGTATCTTTATATCTAAAGTGAATGTCATGTAGGCATCATATAAGTGTCTTATTTTTTTTATACATTCAGTCACCGTATGTATTTTGATTGGAATATTTAGTCTTTTTACATTTAGAGTAATTATTGATAGGTATATATTTATTGCCATTTTGCTAATTGTATTTTGGCTGTTTTTGTAGTTCTTCTCTGTGTATTTCTTCTTCTTTTGTGTGTGTGTGTGTATTTCTTCTTTTGCTCTCTTCCCTTGTGATTTGATGATTTTCCTTAGTGTTATATTTGGATTCCTTTATCATTTTTTTTTTGAATGTGTGTATCTATTACAGGTGTTTGGTTTGTGGTTACCATAAGGTTTATATATAACCCCCTAGATATATAGCAGTCTACTTTAAGGTGAGGGTTGCTTACATTCAAACACATTCTGAAAGCACTAAATTTTACTCCCCTCAAACCACATTTTATGTATTTAATGTCATATCTTACTAGAGGGTATTATGCCATGATCTCACTGATACATGGAATTTAAGAAACAAGGCAAAGATCCATAAGGGAAGAGAGTAAAAAATGAAACAAGATGAAACTAGAGAGGGAAACAAACCATAAGAGACTCTTAATTTTAGGAAACAAACTGAGGGTTGCTGGAGGGGGGTGGGGTAGGGGAATGAGGTAGCTGGGTGATGGGTATTGGAGAGTATCTGTGTTGTAATGAGCACTGGGTGTTATATAAGACTGATTAATCACAGACCTGTATCCCTGAAACAAATAATATATTAGAAAGAAAGAAAGAAAGAAAGAAAGAAAGAAAGAAAGAAAGAAAGAAAGAAAGAAAGAAAGAAAGGGTGGAGACCCTTGTTTGAATTCTAGCTCTACCATGTAGTTGCTGTGGGGCACAAGCAAAAAATTTAACCTCTTATGGTGGGTTGTTTCATCTGTAAAATGAGGATATAATAGCTATTTCACAAGATGTTATGACTATTAAATAAGTAACCACATAGGAATAAAAATTAATTGCAATCACATAATTTATTAAATTATGTAATTGTTTTTCATTTTTTATTTTTTAAAATTTTATTTTATTTTTTCAGTGTTCCAAGATTCATTGTTTATGCACCACACCCAGTGCTCCATGCAATACATGCCCCCTTATTACCCCCCAGCAGGCTGTGCCTGTAATTTTTTTTTTTTAAGTCCCTTTAACATTTCTTGTAATGCCAGTTTAGTGGTGATGAACTCCTTTAATTTTTGTTTGGGAAACTCATCTCTCCAATTCTTAATAACCTTTCTGAGTACAGTAGTTTTAGCTATAGTTTTTTTTTTTCTCCCCCTTTCAGTCTGACAGTTTCTACTGAAAAATCAGATGATAATCTTCTGGTGTACCCTTATATGTAACTAGTGTCTTTTCTCTTGCTGCTTTTAAGATTCTCTAATTCTTAACATTTTAAATACAGTGTGTCTTTGTATAGACCTCTTTAGGTTCATCTTGTTTGAGGCTTTCTTACTTCCTGGACTGGGATGTCTGCTTCCCCAAGTTTGGAAAGTTCTCAGCTATTATTTCTTCAAATAAGTTTCCTGCCTTTTTCACTCTTCTCCTTTGGAGACCCCAATAATGCAAATGTTAGTATCATTGATGTTATCCTTAACCTATCCTCATTAAGTCTTTGTTTTCTTTTTGCTGGTGAGTGGATGATTTCCACTCCCCTGTCTTCCAGAATGCAGATCTGTCTTTGTACATCTTCTAATCTGTTGATTCCCTCCAGTGTATTTTTCAACTGTAGTCATTGTGTTCTTCAGCTCTTTGGGGTTCTTTTTTATTTTCTATCTCTTTATTGGAGTTCTCATTTAGTTCATTTACTCCTCCCCAAATTTGATGAGCAAGTCTATGACCATTACTTTAAGCTCTTTATCAGCTAGATTGCTTATGTCTGTTTAATTTCATTCTTTTTTTTGAGTTTGCTTTTTCTTATTCTTTTCTTTCGAAAATACCTTTGTCTCCTTATGCTGTCTGACTCTCTGTTTGTTCTGAGTATTAGGTAGTTCAGCTCCATCTCTTATTCTTAGAGGTTATGATCTTATGTAGCAGGCATCCCGTGAGCCCAGAAATGCAATCTCCCTGGTCACTAGAACCAGGTGTTTCAGGGGTGTCCCCTGTGTGGGCTGTTTGCACCCTCCTGTTGTGATTAGGCTGCAACTGCTGCGGGCATGATGATGGGTGGGGCTTGCCTTTGGGCTCGCTGCCTGCAATGCCCAGCTGCAACTACTGCAGGCATACTATACTGTTGGGCGAGGATGAACCCCACAATGACAAGGCAAGAGGCCCAGATGCAAATGTTGCTGTTGTAGTGGTCAGTGGGGTTAGTCCCAGGTGTGGCTTAATGTGGGCCCCACTATAACTGGTTTGAGTGTGCTGGTAGGCTGGGCTGGCCTTCCCTTTCCAGGGCAGGAGTCACTTCAGGGGCACCAGTCCTAGCTGAGGCTTCCTACTAGATATGGCATGTGGTAGCCACTTTAGAAAAGTGCCTGTAGGAATCAACAGATTGAGTGGGACAGGTCCACAGGGAAATACTGAGGCAGGGCGAGGAGGGTTAGCAAGGTAGGTAGTGTCAGAACTGAATGAACTCAGCTGAAGGACAAGAAAAATGGTGCCCACCTGTGTTTCTGTTCCAAGAGAAAGTTCCTTCAGATTCCTGCTCCTCTGGCACACACCCTAAAATTAGTCAATAAATCTCCTTCATCTATGGCCCAGGTGCTTTTTAAATTGTTGCCTCTGCTGAGTCTCAGTGTGAGATTATGAGTGGGCCCTTTAAGAGTGGAGTCTTAATTTCCTATAGCCCTTGGGCTGTCTTGGAGTTAAGCTCTACTAATTTTGAAAGCCAGACTTTATGGAGGCATGTCTTCCTATTGGAGATCCTTCTTGTTGCAGTGTGTGATAAAGGGTTTTCAGGGAAGACCTTTGCACATGTGATATCCCTCCTGCTTGTGGGTTATTACACTGAAGGTTTGGTTCCTACTGAGAGGACATCTATGCCTTTCCTGCCCTTCTCAATGCGTCTTTTTCTTGAAATCTTTAGTTATGAAAGTCTGCTAGCATTCAAGTCATTATCAGGGACAGTTGTTTTACATGTAGTTTTACTCTTGGTATGTTCATGGGAGGAGGTGAGCTCAGGAATTTCCAATCCAGCACCTTTTCTCCACTGTACCAGATATGGGTCTTTTAAAATAGTGTCAAGGAAGACATCTGACCCCTGAACATTGATTTAAATCATTGGCTAACATGCCTAAGTCTTTCACTTTCTCTCTTTATTAAGTTAATGGCACTTAGCAACTATTTGCACCTCAAAGCAAGGAGCTGGCTCCTTATGCTTTGAGCCAGTTATTGCCCAAGGTCTGGCCCAGGTGAGCATGAGAGAGAGAGGAACTGTAGCGCAGTTTCCCAGTGGTTTCTGTTTTCCCAGAGCTACTTCTCTGGAGAAGGAGCAGCTGTGAGCTGTTACTGGATAATACACACAATATCTGTGGAATGAGTGCCCGAGCTTATAGAAGGGATCTGAGTGGAGCACCAAGAGCATTAAGAATATCACTTAGAAATACCTTAAAGAAATTATCTGGGGCGCCTGGGTGGCTTAGTTGGTTAAGTGGCTGCCTTCGGCTCAGGTCATAATCCTAGGGTCCTGCATCGGGCTCCCTGCTCAGCAGAGAGCCTGCTTCTCTCTCTTTCTCTGCCTGCTGCTCTGTTTACTTGTGCTATCTCTCTGTCAAATAAATAAATAAAATCTTAAAAAAAAAAAAAAGAAATGATCTGTTTGATCAAAATGGGAAATTTATATGTTACCTGGACTCCCAGAAGTCCAGAGTGAGTTAGGAGACTTATTTTAGGCTAAGCTCTGCTATTAACTAACTGGAAGACTACTTTGGTCACTTTGTGCCTCAGTTTCTAAATCTATAAAATTAAAAGGAAAGTACAGACTCAGATAGTTTTACTTATGATTTTTTTTTTTAGATGTAAGGGTTATCGCTGTGTAACTTATTTATTTATTTTCCAAATATGTTTATTTTATCTTTTCAGTGTTACAAGAGTAATTGTTCATGCACCACACCCAGTGCTCCATGCAATATGTGCCCTCCTCAATACCCACCACCAGGCTCCCCAACCCCCCGCCCTCTCCCCTCCAAAACCCTCAGTTTGTTGCTCAGAGTCCACAGCCTCTCATGGTTCATTGCCCCCTCCAATTTCCCCCATTCACCCGTCTCTTCCTTCTCACAATGCCCTCCATGATTTTCCTTATGCTCCACATGTAAGTGAGACCATATGATTTTTAATTTTATTCCTTATGTTAAATGGGATGGCTGTGCCACAATATCACAATTACTAAGACTTTCATCAGTGATGAGTTGGGCTGGGATGCAGGTAGAATCACCAGCGTATTTAATTTATAGAGATACTAGGACAATTACAAGTTGAAGAACCATGGGGCTCATTGGTTACTAAGTGCCACCGATGATCTTAAGGAAGAAAATGATGGGTTTAGGTCAGATAACTACCAACTG
Source organism: Nasua narica (assembly GCA_028533885.1). Taxonomy (NCBI): domain Eukaryota; kingdom Metazoa; phylum Chordata; class Mammalia; order Carnivora; family Procyonidae; genus Nasua; species Nasua narica. Next base: position 54,797,198 of record CM052800.1, on the reverse strand, counting down.
AGTCACAATATAAAAGCTAGAGAGCCTCCCAGCAGTACTTAAAGAACACCTAATTTTCTGCAGCTTAAGGACAGACTGTGTTGAAAATTAGTCTCAGTATTTGATTGTATATAGCAGGATTATAAATAAAGATGAATTCACAGTCCTGGTAAGTGTCCTTTCCTAAAGTCTGGCCCTATAAGAAAGAGGTAAATAAAGCTCTGTGATAAAAACACCTGGAGAAGTCCACTCAAGAAGCCTAAATGCCCACATTCCCTTAAACACTCTGGAGATTACAGAAATGTCCATGGCCCCTTGCTAGATTGTAGCAGTCTGCTATTACCTGGAAACATGCAAAGGTCCCACCTGAGGCCAATGCCTTGCAAGATGGTATTTCCCCTTCTAAATCTATGATCTCATCCTTCCTCATGGCTTTTAGACCAATGGTGATCAAAAGCCATCATGGCCCAATTAAGGAAGTACCATCCATGCTTTAGTAAGAAAAAAATATTCACCAAAACAGTTTCAGAACCTGGTTAATATGTGCCAGCAGGAATGGAGAAGATATGGCTAGGAGTGAATCTGGGGGATGCTGTAATGGGACCCTCCAGGAGAAAGGGAGCAGGAGTGACATATGAGTGAGTAAGAGAAAGCTTGTTGATTAAAATGTATGGAGGACATTCTCTGATTACTCAGGACTAGTTTCACATATTCTTGCCTAAACTTTAAATTTGAATTCACTGCTTGGATGGCTCACTGAAGCTTGAAAATAGTGATAGCAAAAATAATTGAGATAGAGATGCCAGACTGCCTTGAGGAAGGACTCAAAAGTCATAAAGAGATGGGCATGCTAGTAAAGAACTATCACAGAAGATCAGAAAACCCACCAGACTGATGACCATGTTCTATGAGGGGGCCAGAGGACTCAGAACAACAAGGCATTTCTTAGTGAGGGTCCTCTGGCATCATGGAGACACAAACAATGGTTGACAGCCTCTATAGGTTAGAGTTAGTGGTAAGCGAAGTTACTCTAGAATTGGGCTCCATAGGGTCAATAGAGATAAATGGCTTCTGGAAATATCAGAGGCCAAATGATGTCAGTCATGAGATGCAAGGTAGAAATAATTACCGTAAAGAACAGAGTGAATAAAAAGTGGCGACTTAAAACTCTCATCCTTGAAGGATAAGTGGCAATAATGTTCTTTGGGAAAAATAGGCAGCCAACATGAATATTATCTGACATATATAAACATCACCTCTCCCAAGAAAATGCCAAGAACAGGCAAACAGAAGTCTGATGTCAGTTGTTGCAATGAAAAAATCACAATTCTGTATCAATTTTCTAGACTCCAGTCAATTTTCAGACTCAGACTCAATCAGCTGAAGAGAAGGCCAAATATTCTTGAGCAAAGAACTTGAGACACCATAGCATGACATACCACCTCACACCTGTCAGGATGGCTAAAATAAACAACACAAGAAACAGTAAGTGTTGGTGAGGATAAGGAGAAAGGGAAACTCTCTTGCAGTGTTGGTGGGAATGCAAACTGGTGCAGCCACTCTGGAAAACAGTATGGAGTTTCCTCAAAAAAAGAAATGAAAAAAAAAAAGTTAAAAATAGAGCTACCCTATGATTCAGCAACTGCACTACTAGGAATTTACCCAAAGGTCACAAAAATACAGATTTAAGGGAGTACTTTTAAAGGGGTACATACACTCTGATATTTATAGCAGCATTATTAACAACAGCCAAACTATGGAGAAAGCTCAAATGTCCATTGACTGATGAATAGATAAAAAAGATGTGATAAATATAAATATATATATATATATATCATGTATATATACATACATGTGTGTGCACACACACACAATGGAATATTACTCAGCCATCAAAAAGAATGAAATCTTGTCATTTGCAATGACATGGATGGATCTAGAGAGTATAATGCTAAGTGAAATAAGTCAGTCAGAGAAAGACAAATACCATATGATCTAACTTGTGTGTGTAATTTAAGAAACAAAACAGGAAAACATATGGGAAGGGGGAAAATAAAAAAAAAAAAAGGAGAGAGAGGGAAATAAACCAAAAGATATTTTTAATGAAAGAGAACAAACTGAGGGGTGTTAGAGGGAAGTGGATAGGAGATGGGTTAGATAGGTGGTGGATATTAAGGTTGACACTTGTGATGAGCAATGGGTGTTGAATGTAAGTGTTGAATCACTGAATTATACTCCTGAGACCAGTACTGCACTGTTTGTTAACTAACTAGAATTTAAATAAAAGTTTAAAAAAGAAATACCATAGAAAGTAGATACAATAATAATTCCTCCAATTCTTCCCCAAACTTTCTTATGGCTATTAATCAAAGTAACTGTACACTGGTAAAAGAAGAATACCCAGATATTTTGAGGGTCATTGAATATAGGGTTTGAATACAGTGACATCAAGGGACACAAAATGTCACTCCTATCTCATGGTTGGTCTAGTGGATCCATGAAACTACCTGGTCCCTGAGTATATATATATGTAAAATTACTATTATATATTATATAATATATATTATTATAATATATATATTGAGTATATACATATAAACATCCACATATATACTTAACAGTTGGCAGAATATATTAGTCTATAAACTAACACCTAGAAATCCTTGTCTCAGGGTCTATTTTCAGGAGAACCCCATTTAAGACTAAGTTTATTTTGACTGGAATTCAGTAAAGAAGGGAAAATGAGAGGAAGTGGAGAAGTAGTTAGGAGCTGGATCATGTGGGGTTTTGTAATACCTAAAATGCTTGCATTTAATTCTAGGGGTGAAGGGAAGGGATAGCATGAATAAATCTTTTTTTTTTAAGGTTCTGGCTGTTTTTGTTATTTATTTGTTTATTTATAAATTTTATTTAAGAGAGACAGCATGAGCAGGAGCAGAAGCGTGGGGGAGAAGCAGACTCCCAGCCAAGCAGAGAGCCCAATGCAGGGCTTGACTCCAGAACCCTGAGATCATGACCTGATCCAAAAGCAGACACTTAACCAACTCAGCCACCCAGGTGCCCTATGCTGGCTGCTTTAAAGAGAATTATATGAAAGGAACAATAATGGTTGCAGGGAGTCCAGTTACAAAGAGATGAAGGTAAGAAAGATAGCAATGAAGAAGAAAGAATGGGCTGATTCCAGATACTTTAGTTAAATTCTACAAAGCTTGCTGATGGATTGGTTTGGAAGGGCAAGAGAAGATGATTTTGCCATTTGCTGAAATGGAGAGGGTAGGATGGGACATGTTTTAACATTCAGGTTAAATATTCTTTCTTCTTGGGGCGCCTGTGTGGCTCAGTGGGTTAAAGCCTCTGCCTTCGGCTCAGGTCATGATCACAGGGTCCTGGGATCGAGCCCTGCATCAGGCGCCCTGCTCAGCAGGGAACCTGCTTCCTCCCTCTCTCTCTGCCTGCCTCTCTGCCTACTTGTGATCTCTCTCTGTCAAATAAATAAATAAAATCTTTAAAAATATATATTCTTTCTTCTTTCTTCTTTCATTTTTTTATCTAATGACGTATAGGATCCAGGTTGTTTTGGAAAGGTCAGTGTAGGTGGGATGTTAGAGCTCAGTGAACATCAATAGAATTGCCTTCACAAGTTGGAGAGGTAAATAGGCCGAGGATACATGTACTATTTTTATTTCTGTCATGCTCATTTTATAGGCATAGTGGAAAGACACTATTGTCTTCACTACATTAATTTTGTTATATAATTATAATTTCTTAAGGACAAAAATAGTCAGTTGCAAATTGTAAGTGTCATGACTCCTGGCCAAATTACATCACACAGACTACTGGAAGTCTATAATCCATAAAGGGAGAAGTAATTACAAATTGAGCCATGTTCTCTTCAGGCAGGAAAAGGAATAGTCAGCTTCCTATACAGCACAGGTTATCTGAGGAGGAGAACAGATAGTTTTTACGTATTAGGAAAGAGAAGAATAATTCTTCCTCATTTCTAGTTTTTCCTTCTGGATAGCTCTGACAGCTAAACTACTCTTGAATTTCCTCTCAACACTGCTTCCCTCCTCCCTAAAAGGGTAAATTGGGTATGTGTAGCCCAGCTCATTCCTCTGTCTTTGTGGGAGTGAGGCTGCTCACAGGAAATATGTGTTCTCTCCATTCCTTGATGCTCTCGGTTTTCCAGAGACAGCTCATGATGTAGAATCCTGTAGTGGTCAGTGTTGTTTGACTGGCTAAGTGTCTAACCCTTTGAGAGGCCAATTGGCCTGTAGATGTAATCCACATTCTTTAATATCTGGTTTATCAATAAGAAAGACAGTATTTCATTTACCATTTGCTGATTTTTGTCCTGTGTCTATATTAAAAACTCAGGCAGTAATGGAAATAAGTTTTTAGGTTCTACCAAACCCTTTTACTCACCTAGAGTAAGCTCCAGCTCCATTGTAAGATCACCTGTGTATTATCTAAGCAAGGAAAAGCTGGTTGATGTGGAGGCGCTGTTCACATGTTCTTTTTTTTTTTCTAATTTTATTTTATTTTTTCAATGTTCCAAGATTCATTGATTATGCACCACATCCAGTGCTCCATGCAATACGTGGGTCCTCAATACCCACCACCAGGTTCAGATGTTCTATCAAGAAACTAGCTGCAGGGAATGTATTGACTGGCAACCTCAGTTGCTGCCTTTTGGCTCCTTTGTGGCATTGACTCAGAGGCTAGAGAGACTGGGGCTATACCAGCCAATGACTGAGCACATTAGGAGTTCTAGCCAAGTCGGTCCTGATGGATGAAGATTTCATCTAACAGGTGACTTTGGCTCCAGCGCTTCCACATGCCTGGTCAGAACTTTCTCAGAACTGCGCTGCAGGGTGAGGTTCTTTCTAATCAGTCCTTCCTTCCCATTCTCCTTTAACAGATGTCAAATCTTCACTATGGTCAGAAGACTCTCCCTGCCTTCTCCTGCTCCTTTCTCCTTTACATAGCCATCTCCCCATATCTTGCATGTCTAATCCATCCTGGTATCTGACTCTTGAAGGACTTGAACTTACACAGGGAGTAAGAGCCCAAAGCAGAAAAATGGAGGATGGTTCTTGCTCCTTCATGTTAGAATCCTGCTTTGCATGGTCCATTTATAAAGCAGTACCAGAACCTGGCCTCCCTTGTCTTAACTACAGGATTTTCCATTTAATTGTTACATATTTAATGAAAAAAACTTTTAAAAATGTTTTAAAGGCCTAAATCCCCCACCATGTCCCCACCATGACCTCCTTTTCCTGGAGATTCTCCTCCTGCATGGAAGCCCTACAGCACTGGTTTTATAGTATTTCTTCCAGCCATTTATAATTGGAGTAGAACTGATTACTCTTAAAAGACAAGCCTTTTGTGAAAACAGTTCCAAACTTTCAGTATATTATTCTTGGTTCAAGTAGTTCATACTCCCATTAGAAGGGAAGAAAGGGCATTGTGTGGTTGTAAGTACAAGGACTCATTTGGAAAGGAAGGCCGGCCTGAGCTCTAGCTGTCTCATCCACAACTGAGTGTTGAGAGGAGACCACTCTTCAGGACTCCTAATTTCCTCATCTGGAAAATGAAAAGACCTCCCAGGGTTTTTTGTGAATGTTGGAGAAGAATGTGAATGTACTTTATAAACTGTAGAACTGAGGTTTATGATAATGATCAGTGGGACAGGTCTGGGCTACAGATGAGCTGGTTTGTCCCACATAGGATTATTATTTTTTATCTGAAATTCTTACAGAAAATATGACTTTATGACTTCTTTTGAAAAGTCCTACCTGGCAACAATCCAATGGCAGGGAATTGCAGCTGCTCCCTTACACAGGGTATGTTTTTACCAGGTCTCTCCTGGCCCTCAAAGTCCTCAGTCTTACTGAGACATCATTCATTTATGTTACCTGACAGACCACTCTAGGCATCTGAGTTTGGAACCCAACTGAGGTTTCTACATGATAAAAGTGTTCATCATATATGTGGGGACCATCAAGTACTGATAGGGAAGGTCCAAGAGAGAAGACAACCTGTCAACACTCAAGATGTGGGCTAAAAGATTGACTGCCCACCATACCCGAAATCATTTCAAGGGATAACTTCCTAGAGCTTCCATGACTTCCCTCTTGGTGTTATTGTGCTCACAGAGTAGATTTTTGCGTCCATAAAACTTGTGCTACTAAAAGCAACTAGTTCCCTCTATTCCTCTCTCTTCCCTCACACGGCCTACAGAGCTCTAGTCAGAACTTCCATGTTAACACCTGGGCCTACTCCAGGCAGTGAATTTCAACTGCCCTCTTCTTTACTTTTCAGTAGAGGGAAGTTTTAAGGTCAAAGCCAGAAGCATTTATGTTGTTTTATGGGACAAGTAAAGAAGTTAAAGGCTTGTACCTTGTAGGTACAGTCTCTGGTTTCTCATTCCCCATGGCTTGTTAGCAGGTGATTGTGCCTCAACCTGAGAACATCTGGGATCATTGGCTGAGACTAGCTCTGCCCTAAGCACTGGACACATGCAGTATCTTCTCAGTGGAGTGTCAGGCTTTCTTTAAATGGGCTTTTTCTTGGGATGCCTGGGTGGCTCAGTTGGTTAAGTATCTGCCTTTGGCTTAGGTCATGATCCCAGGGTCTTGGGAAGTCCCACATTGGGCTCCTTGCTCAGTAGGAAGCCTGCTTCTCCCTCTGCCTGCCACTCCCCCTGCTTGTGCTCTCTCTTTCTCTCTGAAAAATAAATAAGTAAACTCTTTTTAAAAATGTGCTTTTTTCTTGACAGTAAGATAATAAATTTTTTATTTGTTTTTTATAATCTTAGAGTAATACTTTTTCTATAGAAAAGGCCAGGCAAAGACATTAGCTCATCTAATCTTCACAATGCCACACAGAGATAGAAAAGTTACTATTATTTCTACTTACAAACAAGTAAATCACTGAGAAGTTAAGTCATTTGTGTAAGGTCACACAATAGGAGAAGTTGATGCTGGGATTTGAATTCTTAAAATCTGAATGCAGAGGTCTTACTTTTATCTACCTCTATAGAATACTGTCTCTCAAAAGATTTTAGCATGTACTTAGGGATAAAGGAAGCTGCTTAGGTCTAGCCAAGTCAAAAAATATTCTGCATAGTCTAAAGTACCTTGGATGCAGAGAATGTTATTTTGCCTCGAACCACAGGAATAAGATATGGTAGGCAGTCACTTTTGAGAGTGATATTCAAATCACAAAATCCCACAACAGCATTCTTTAAAACTGTTCTTATATGATCCTATAACTCCTGTTCCTGGAAGTTTAAATCCCCTGGACCAGTTAGACACAAGATGCCAGAAAGTAACTTGGTGGCTTGAGGTTCTCCTTATATACACCTATATCCTGACTGGAAAGGTAGCAGCTTTGGTCTGCTATCCTCCTTTGATCTCAATTCCTCCTTTGTGCAAGTAACAGGGAGCTCAGAGTTTACTTTTGGGGTTTAGTAAAGGGAGACATTGTTACACAGCAGAGGAGAACTGAGCACTAGCTTAACAGAGTCTCCTTCTCCACATGTTCCCCCAGGAAGAAGCCTGCAGCTCTGGACAAAAGAGGTCTTGATGACAGTGGCTCTCCATGACATCTGTCCTATAGGAGAATGGCAACATCAGCTCAGGCAAAGGTATTCATCCCTGAAGACATGGTTCAAATGCTGCTTTTCTGATTTTCAACTTCCTCCTGGGAGGCCATCCTTTTAATAATACAAAGATAGATTTAATGGGCCAGGGTGTAGCTCTTTAACTGAAATGGGAAATTTGAATGGAGTGGTCCATAAAATGAATAACTAACCTACTCTAGTAATAAACTTGGTTATAGAAGCATCCTGTGAGGATGGCTGCTTCCCTGTATCTTCTGTTTTAACACTGTCAACCCAACTCCCATCTGAATGGTATCCCATAGTCTCAATATTTTCATAGTATTTCCCTCAATGTACCTGGCTTCATTAAAATTTTATCACCACTCAGCCTCTGATTCAGAGAGTTGCAGGGGAACTGGTCTTTCCCCATTTTGCCATGCACAAAAAGTGGGAAAGAATAAACCTTCTTCCAAGCTACCTGCGACCTTCCTCATTTTACCATGATCAGAAAGAATCGTGGCCATGTATCCCATTGTTCTTGCTCATGGCCTCTGTAAAATTTAAATGTCTTGAATTTAAATCTCCTCTGCTCCTTCTGCACCATGCATGGAATGATCTATGGGCAGATTAAGATCATCAAGTACCACTTGAATGACATCTTATTGTGACTATTGCACATTAGTGTTCCAAAGCAGAGACAACTATAAGTACAGTGACAAGGGGATCCTTGCTTCAGAGTTAATGCAGTATAGATTTATTATATTTTGAAAGATTTTAGTCAAACAGAATATTATTCCTAAATAGGAGCAAGGATTATTATCTTTTATGTTCCCTAGACCTGTGCCTTAGTTTGGGTTCCCTCAAAAGCAGACTATAAGGTAAGAATGCAAGCTTATTTGAGTGGTAGAGGGTACCCTGGTAGGAGAGTAGGGAAGAAAAGTAACCACTAAAGTGAATATCATCAAGCCAGCTACTGCTCTAGGTAACTGGAGAGTAATTCCAAGGAGAAATTCCATGCCTGGTGGTAACTATAGTTTATAGTTCACTGGTACCTTTTGTGTCACCAGGCAAGAGTGTTCCTACTTTGTGGAGACCAGGACGTCTAACACTGTGAGCCTGATTTGGGGGGATGAGAAGTTCAATGTTCCCCTAGTGAGATATTGTGGATGATGGTGAGTAAAGCCATGCTAGCTTCTAAACCTGGTTCCTGGTCCAAAGGAGCTCCCTATTGTAGTCACTGTGCCATCTACAAATGACTCAATAGTACATAAAATGCATTCTGTAAATTTGTGCCCTGTATGAGTGGAAGCTTGAATTCTCATGTATTTTACTTTTACAAATGTTGTGTTCTATTACACATCTCTATAACTTTCTGGAGGTCATTCTCCCCTGGCTGCCATTCCAGCCTCGCCTGACATTATAATAATCTTAATATGCTGGCTGTTAGTAATTGAGGGCTGCCACATGGACTTTTTTGCCCCACCATCCCGTTTTTAGAAATGAGCCAGGACCTTTAACTATACCTCCTACTGTCTGTAAGTGGCCTGCAGAGGAGAGTTAGTGTTTACTTCTTACTGATGCAGATGCCCATCTTGCCAGTGCATTCCTAATGGATATGGGGAATGGGTGTCTTTGGGCTGTCCCATGGAACAAAATTCTGTGGTGGGTTTTTTATTATCATAAGATATATTTAATCCAGTATGTCTACATTCTTGGACTTTTTAGTTCTGTCTTCTAGTATCATTGAAATTAAGTTATTTCAACTTGGCTCAGCATGGCCTCTTGCATTTTCCAGACTTCTGAGAGTCACCCTAGCAGTAAATTTGCCCAATCCCCTGAGGACTTTGCCAGGATGTAAAATCTAACATTCAAAAGTAGTGGCTGACATCAACAATCTTTTCCTTATCTGGTCTAATGTTCTGGTCCTCTCATTCAAGCACACTCAAAATCCAAATCCAGGGCTGTCTTCCTGGCCCCTGCCAGCTCATGATGGCTAATCTTTGTAGGTTCTTTGAGATGAGGCTCCTTTCTCTTTTGTCAGGCCCAGTATCTCCACAGCTGGTTATGCTTATCCCCAGCTATCAGCCTAGATTCTAGAGAAAAGCAGGGCCAGATCTTATGTGGAGCTCTTGCTGCCTTGTGGGGAAGAGGCTACTACAGTGAGATGTGGGAGGTGAGCAAGAGGTGATTACCTCTTCATAGGGAAAAAAGGGTGTGCTAGCCCTGTCTGCTGTCTAACGATTCAGAGGAATATGAGAAATAACATAATCCCATGCCATTTAAGGATCCCAGGTTCATCTAACCAGGCCCTGACTTTGGTATAGGAAACTGGTCTCAGTTGTGCATTCAATCAATTTTACATCACAGCAACTCTATTCAACCTAGAGTTTGGTCTTCCACATCTTTTGCTTTTACTTCAGATGATAAGAGCTTTTTGTAAGCTTCTTAAAGAAGCTCTCTGGAATTCACAGGTTTCCCCCCCCCCCAAATACTTTTATTTTTTCAGTGTTATAAGATTAATTGTTCATGCACCACACCCAATGCTCCATGCAATACATGCCCTCCTCAATACCCACTACCAGGCTTGCCCAACCCCCCACACCTCCTTTCCAAAACCCTCAGATTGTTGCACAGTTTTCAATGGTTTGTTAATCACCTCAGTTTTTCATTCTCTCTCTCTCTAGTGGATCAATGTAACTTAGTACCAGCTAACCAATTCTATTGTCCTTGCCTACGTGTTCTTCCACACTCACTCATACTTCTGCAGAGGTTGAATGATAGCTCTGGCCAGGATGTTCACCTGCACTAGAATATTCTCCCAAGTCAATTTGGAGAAAATTTTGATGATTGGGTTGCCACCTTTTTCCATAGACCAGGGCTTAACAAATTTTTTGGCTTTGTAGACCAAATAATCTATGTAGCAACTACTCAACTCTACTCAACTCTTGTATGTATGTATGTACACATACACACAATATATAAGTGAATGCATATGGCTGCCAACCAGTAAAACTTTAAAAAAAGAAAAAACAGGTGCTCGTATAATTCTAACTATATGATTCCAGAAAGGCAACACTAATGAGATAGTAAAAAGATCAGTGGTTTCAAGAGACTTGGGAATGAATCGGTGAAGTTTGGCTTTTTAGGGTAGTGAATTTATTCTGTATGATACTATGGTAGATACATGTCATTAGAAATTTGTCAAAAGCTATAGAATGTGCAACAAAGATGAGCCATAATATAAACTATGGCCTTTAGTTAATAGTATTGTACCAATATTGGCTTATCAATGCAACAAATATACTACACTAATGCAAGATGTTAATAATAGGGGAAACTTGGAGAGAGGTGGCTGAGAGAATTTCTGCTTATTTTTCTGTACATTTATAACTGCTCAAAAAGTCTTAATATTTTTAAAAACTGAAGGTAAAATAAAGACTTCTCTCTTCTTTTAAATTTAATTTTATTTTTTCAGTATTCCAAGATTCATTGTTCATGCACCACACCCAGCGTTCCAGGCAAAATGTGCCCTCCTCAATACCCACCAGCAGGCTCACCCAACCCCCCAACCCCATCCCCTCCAAAACCCTCAGTTTGTTTCTCAGAGTGCACAGTCCCTCGTGCTTCATCTTCCCCTTCGATTTTTCCCAATTCACTTTTCCTTTTCTTCTCCCAATGTACTCCATGTTTTTCCTTATGCTCCACATGTAAGCGAAACCAAATGATAATTGACTCTCTCCACTTGACTTATTTTACTCAGCATAATCTCCACCAGTCTCATCCATGTTGATACAAAAGTTGGGTATTCATCCTTTCTGGTGGAGGCATAATATTCCATTGTATATATGGACTTCTTTATTCATTTGTCTGTTGAAGGCCATCTTGGCTCTTTCCATAGTTTGGCAATTGTAGCCATTACTGCTATGAACATTGGGGTAAATGTGGCCCTTCTTTTCACTATAGCTGTATCTTTGGAGTAAATACCCAGTAGTGCAATTGCAGGGTCATAGGGTAGCTCTATTTTTAATTTCTTTTTTTATTTTATTTTTTTTATTTCTACTTTTATTAACATATAATGTATTATTTGCCCCAGGGTACATGTCTGTGAATCATCAGGCTTACACATTTCACAGCATTTGTCATAGCACATACCCTCCCCCATGTCCATAACCCTACCCATCCCCCCACCTCCCAGCCACCCTTAGTTTGTTTCGTGAGTTTAGGAGTCTCTTATGATTTGTCTCCTTCCCCATCCCATTTTGTTTCATTTCTCTTCTCCACCCCCCACGACCCTCTGCCCTGCCTCTCAAATTCTTCATATCAGAGCAATCATGTGATAATTGTCTTTCTCTTACTGACTTATTTCGCTTAGCATGATACCCTCTAGTTCCATCCACGTTGTTGCAAATGGCAAGATTTCATTTCTCTTGATGGCTGCATAGTATTCCATTGTATATATATACTACCTCTTCTTTATCCATTCATCTGTCGATGGACATCTAGGTTCTGTCCATAGTTTGGCTATTGAAAACATTGCTGCTATAAACATTAGGGTGCATGTGACCCTTCGGATCACTACCTTTGTATCTTGAGGGTAAATACCCAGTAGTGCGATTGCTGGGTCTTAGGGTAGCTCTATTTTCAACATTTTGAGGAACCTCCATACAGTTTTCCAGAGTGGCTGTACCAGCTTGCATTCCCACCAACAGTGTAGGAGGGTTCCCCTTTCTCCGCATCCTCACCAACATCTGTCGTTCCCTGACTTGCTAATTTTAGCCATACTGACTGGAATGAGGGGGTATCTCACTGTGGTTTTGATTTGTATTTCTCTGATGCCGAGTGATGTTGAGCATTTTTTCATGTGTCTGTTGGCCATTTGGATGTCCTCTTTACTGAAATGTCTGTTCCTATCTTCTGCCCATTTCTTGGTTGGATTATTTGTTCTTTGAGTGTTGAGTTTGAGAAGTTCTT
>CM052800.1:54762926-54784142 GCA_028533885.1 Nasua narica | reverse complement strand
ACCAGGAGAGACTGTGGACTCTGAGCAACAAACTGAGGGGTTTGGAGGGAAGGGGGTGGTGGGAGGTTGGGCGAGCCTGGTGGTGGGTATTGAGAAGGGCACGTATTGCATGGAGCACTGGGTGTGGTGCATGAACAATCAATCTTGTAACACTGAAAAAATAAAATAAACATATTTGGGGAAAAAATGATCAGAGAAGATTAAAAAAAAAGTACTGTCTTGATTTTGGGTGCATACTTGTCTTCACATGGATTTCTAAACAGTTACTTAATAACCAAGTTAGATTGAGTTTGTATACGATAGCTTTTGAAGTTAGATTTCTGATGGGTTACTCCATTTAAATATAAAAGTCTCCTGTTGAGTTATTAATCAGTTTGGTAGATGAACTCTAGTAGCCATAAAGAGCCTACTGTCCCAAAGGAGAAACTGGTCAAATGATGTATTCAACATTTCTATCAAAGCTGAGGAGCTATTCATTCTAGTCTAAATTCTAAGCCAGCTGACCCTATAGAAAGTATCCTTGCCCATTCCTCATTCTCAGACCCCAGAGGCACAAAGGCTCCTCTTGCGTGAGTTGGCTTTTGCCTGCAAGGTTTTCCAAGACCTACAGAATCTCCACCATCTTTCCTTTAGGAATTCCTTCAGGATCACAAAAGGGAAAAATCTCTCCTTCTCCGACCAGAAGTACCCAGAAACCAGAGGATAAGTATAGGCTCTGAAACTAGGCAGGCCTTCAAGGGTTGAAAGAAACTGTCAGAGGTAGGTTTCTAGAAGTTGGTAAAAAGAGCCTGAAGCCTAATTTCTAAATGGGTAGAAACTTGGCTTCAGCTTATAACTGAGTATTCGTAGACTTGGGATATTAAAAATACCTATCTATGCCTTATGTGGAGCTCCAAGTTTATCCCCAAACAAAAAAACAGGTGGAAATTCACCTGGATCAGAAGCCTTGGTTAAACTTCTTTATTAACATAATTTTAGATATTAACTTTAGTCCCTGCTCATTTGATTTTTTTTAAGTATTGGATTAGGTTTGAACAAGCAAACCAATTTTCTAAACCCTTAATAGAGATTAATTACAAATCATCTGCTATGTCTTTCCAAAAGACCAATTGAGAGAAGTGATGTTTGAGAAGAACTGATTTGAGGTCACAAAGCACATCCAATTCTTGTTATTCCACATTCCATCCTCAGATTGAACAGGACTCTCACGTACTTGTATAGTATTTTCTTGGCTTCATACACTATCACATTTGCTGTGCTATGTTTTGGTGTTATGCCTTCAGCTTTCATCAAGGGATGCTATTAAAAAAAAAAGGCTATTGAAATCCACTATCCTCTTTGTTCTAGGAACATGGGAGACATCACCCACTACATCCTTCAGCTCTTGCTCTAGAAAGCCCCTCATGAAAATTTTCTGACAAAGTTGGCTGCTAGGAAAGGCTTTACATCCCTTGAGCAACAGCATAATTTTTTCTCAGTTGATAAGAATGTAGTAACTGTCTCTTCTGGTACTCTGCCTATCAGGAACTTAGAGCCATATTCAAAGGTCAGAGATTCAAGCTCCAATGTGAGGACATAGCTCATCCAACACTGACAGAATGTTTTCTAGATGGAGCTGGAGACCACAGACCCAGGAGCCTAAAACAACTTACCCCAGGCTGCCCAGAATAAATATCAGTCCATGAGGCTTCTGAACTAAGTGCCCAACATTGATTTTTTTTTGGATGAAGCCCTCTCTGCCAGCCTCTGAAGTTACTAAACTTGGAGCTTCTACACGGTAATCCATTGAGGTCCCTAGCTTGTAGCTATTGTCACACTTCCTTTAAAAGCTAAGTTAAACTCCACAAGGTTGTTTTGTTTTGTCAAAGAGAGTAGAGAAGGGAGTAATGACTTCTAGCTCTATGCAAAGGTACAATTTCATATGTGCCCTGAAATGACTGTTTCAGATTTTCCTACTCCAACCTTCTCACTTGGCCATTGTAAGCTGCTGCTTTCTGTTACTGATCTTAATGAGCTCATCACTTGTCACTCTGCTGAGGGTCTAGTGCTGACCCTCAAATTGATGTCCTCCTCTCAAATTCAGGAAGACAGAACTGATCACTATACCCCCAAAATGTCAGCCTTGCCAGGGCTAGAATGTAGACCTGCCCCCTTGAGTTTGGAGGCTTGTTCTAGAAACTGCTGTCCTGAATCCCCAATTCTCAGAAAAGGGTTGTTTTACAATGCCATTGTTGCACAAAGAAGAGATTGAGTTCCCTTTCACTCCTATCTGTCTCCACATGGAGCTCAGCAACAAAACTATGCCAGCCTCCTCACTCTCCCTGGTCCAAAAACACCTGTTATTTCTTACCCTAGAATTAATGTGGAAATGTCTTTCCCCAATCCCCAGGACTCATGGTGTAATCTCATCAGATTACCATAGTGTAGTCTTGTGGTATTAGTGGTGTTTTGGTATATTTCCCCAAAAGTGGGACATTTCATCATTTCATATTGGTTATGGTCAGGTTGTCATCTGATAAAGGGTCAGGGTTTTAACAGAACAGAACCCATAACATGTAGATATGTTCACATGTAAATCTAAGTTAATACTCCCTATAGTTGGTATATCATAGTAGCTAAATACTATGTGAATTTAAAATGATGATTATACCAATTGTGATTTATAGCTTCAATTTCACTAATAGTTTTTAAAAGTGTACATCGACATAGTAAATAAATTCTAACACAAGAACAACAGCATCAGTTTCCTTCATATCTTGACTGCCGTGACCCACCTCCACCAGAGGGTATCATTCCACATGTCTATACAGTTTGAATAATGAATTTTTTATTACAATCCTATAAATTTATGATGAGATTTATGGATTTTATACAGTAAGGCCTAACTTTAATATCCTGGAATGAGATATTTCCTTAGCAAGAGTAACTAACATAATTATTGGCAACCAGCCTATAAAATCATACAAATATTATTTATGAACTGGTCACTTGTGTTAGCACCATCATTTAGATATCCTTTGTGTTTTATAGCAATCTTCCTGATGTCAGGCTTTGGTGTACATTTCCCAGAAAATAAAATCTTTAGCTACCCCTTAGGGCTTAATAATCAAATAAGCAATAATTATAAAATAGATTTGATTCATAGAGTTCATTCAAAAGAAGAATGTTCAACTTTAATTTATCTGGAATCACTCTGTTGTCTCAAGTTATGTAACCTAAAACAATAACTTGGAATGTAATTTTTATCAACATTTTATTATTATTGTCTGATTAAATCCCAAACAAGCCACCAGATTTAAAGAGATGCCAGGCGATAATTAAAAGCAATCCCTCACCATCTAATCAGTTGACAAGCAAGTTAATTTGCTCTCAAAAATACATGGGCGTGGAATTGGAATTTTCCTAAAGCCAAATCAATAGTGGAGCTATCATCTTGTTCCTACTATCTGGGACAAATAACCCTTGGTCTTCCTCACACTGGGCACTTTGGCAGGACAAATAGGGAAACAAAGAAGCTTAAGAACTCTATGATGATTTTGCCAAACTGCTCTGAATTGCACCCAGTCTAAAAATCTTCCATGCAGTCTTACCTTTTTCCACCTGACGTTAGACATGTATTACAACCTGACAGCGTCACCTGACTCCCTTTGCATTTTATAAGCATTTTCTCTAATATATATATTTTTGCATTTAATACTTTCTGTCTTGGCATCTACTTCTCATGTGATACCGTGAGTCATCTGAGGAAAAATATGATAATGGGGAGATTTGGAATGGGCTTTTCCACTCCCCAATGGGAAAAGAAGTTCCCATACTTGGTAGACTAAGCATGAATAGAATCTCACAAGATGCTGGCTCACTTGATAAAGATTTTACCAGAGGAAGCCTGAAAAATGTCCTGGCTTTGAGGAGAATATTATTAAGTGCAGTGATGCAGGCTTTGAAAATACAGAGGGAAAAAATCTACAAAGACAGCAGAGTTGACTACTTCAGAGTTGTACTGATGCCCTGCAGCAGGTGAAGGAGAGACTGTGGGCTGTGAATAAGCAGTTTCTGAGTAAATGTGATTCATAGAGCCTCTGAGGTCATTACAAAGGGGCCTGGAGCTCCTGCAGCGGAAAGGCAGGTACAGCTAAGCAATAGTCTACAAACCTAAATTGTTACAGCACAGAACTCCAGAGACATTGGAATGCTCAGCCAGGTATTTTGTTAAGCAAAGATCAAGGTCTCTAGTGGGGAAAAACTGGAACTTTAAAATATGAGATCTATCTTGATGAAGTCCCCAAAGTTCATTTTTGCTTTTGTTTCCTTTGCCTTTGGAGACATGTCTCTTTTTTCCTCCCAAAATAATTTATGTTTTCAGTGTTCCAAGATTCATTGTTCATGCACCACACCCAGTGCTCCATGCAATACATGCCCTCCTCAATACCCACCACCAGGCTCTCCCAACCCCCCATCCCTCTCCCCTCCAAAACCCTCAGTTTGTTGCTCAGAGTCCACAGCCTCTCCTGGTTCATCACCCTCTCCGATTTTCCCCCATTCACCCTTCCTTTCCTTCTCAAGTGCCCTCCATGTTTTTCCTTGTGCTCCACACGTAAGTGAGACCATAAGATAACTGTCTCTGCTTGACCTATTTCACTCCACATAATCTCTTCCAATTCCGTCCATGTTGATACAAAAGTTGGGTATTCATCCTTTCTGAGACATGTCTTGAAAGAAGTTGCTGTGGCCAATGTCAAAGAGGTTACTGCCTATGTTCTCCTCTAAGATTTTGATAGATTCCTGTGTCACATTGAGGTCTTTTATCTATTTCAAGTTTATCTTTGTGTATGGTGTAAGAGAATGGTCAAGTTTCATTCTTCTATATATAGCTGTCCAATTTTCCCAGCACCATTTATTGAAGAGACTGTCTTTTTTTTTCCACTGGATATTTTTTCCTGCTTTGTCCAAGATTATTTGACCATAGAGTTGAGGGTCCATATCTGGGCTCTCTACTCTGTTCCACTGGTCTATATGTCTGTTTTTGTGCCAGTACCATGCTGTCTTGGTGAACCCAGCTTTGTAGTAAAGCTTGAAATCAGGCGTGATGCACCAGCTTTGTTTTTCTTTTTCAACATTTCCTTAGCAATTCGGGGTCTTTTAGGATTGTTTTTTCCAGCACTTTGAAAAATGCTGGTGGGTGTTTTTTGTTTTTGTTTTTGTTTGTTGTTTTTGTTTTGTTTTGTTTTGTGTGTTGTTTTTGCCAGTGGGCTTTTGATCGAGATGGCCTTGAAAATATAGATTGCTCTGGGCAGCATAGACATTTTAACAATGTTTATTCTTCTGATCCATGAGCACGGAATGCTTTTCCACATGGAGCACAAAGAAAAACATGGAGGACATTGGGAGAAGGAAAAGAAGGGTGAATTGGGGGAAATCGGAGGAGGAGATGAAGCATGAGAGACTGTGGACTCTGAGATACAAACTGAGGGTTTTGGAGGGTAGGGGGATGGGAGGTTGGGCGAGCCTGCTGGCGAGTAGTGAGAAGGGCATGTATTGGATGGAGCACTGGGTGTGGTGCATGAACAATGAATCTTGGAACATTGAAAAAATTAAATTGAAAAAATATGAGATCTAGATATATGAACGGAAGATGTAGAGATGCTTCGGCTCCTCTCTCTCTCTCTCTCTCTCTCTCTGACCTATCCATCTATAAGGAAAGCACATGTTCTTATCCATTCTGCTCTGCCATAACATAAATTTTCTGGGGCTGGACCTTGCTGGGGAATCCTGCCAGTGTCCAGTCTACCTGTGCTGAATACATTTAATTTTGAGTGCATTATTTACAAGTCTTTTGACCAAAATTCTGAATTACATTTCTCCCAACAGCTTAATAAGCTAAAAAAAAAAAAGTCTTTTGATCTCTACATTACCAATTTCTACGTCTATGTCCCAATATGTTCTAAATTCCAGTGAAGAAGAACAGTTACTACTCGTAGGGTCCTCCCTCAAACTCCAATATGGTCATCTGTATTAGTGAAATTAAATACTTTTTTTTTTTTACTATAGCAACATTTTGGTATTTGGGAAGGGAAAATGAAAAGGAAGTGGCATATTATCTGTCCATAATAATAACAGTGTGTATCCATTCAGAGTTCAAATACAGACAATAGACTCTACTGGTCCTTAAAGCAGAAAGGGGCTTAAAAGGGTGTCACATGGTTTATAGAATTGGTAGATTCTAGAGTAAACTTCCATGTATGAAGCCCCAAGCCACAACAGAATTGAGTTGCTAAGGAAGCTGCTTATAATCAAAAAGCTGTTTATATCCAGAAAGCTGGATGTTGCCTACTAATTTGTGCAGTGGGCACTACAGTTCCTAGCCATAAGACCAAGCTGTTTCTGTCATAATAAATATCAGTAAAATTGGTTTCCATGTGTTTTGACAATACATTGTGGTGCACTGTATGGTGACTAACAAAACATAATAAAAAAATGAAAAATTAAAATTAAAATTCAAAAATACATTGTGGTACATAACCTCCATGACAAAGCTAACTGACAAAAGAAGGAAATGTAAAATGTAGAAATACATTTCTGAAGGCCTAATTTTCCCCTTATAAAGAGCTGCTACAACATTATTTTCTTTACTCTCTGAAGAACTTCCTGTTATCCACTACTACATTTAAATTTTGTGGTCAGAGGAAAGCTCATTATAAGATGAAATTTTTCAATGAGTTTTGAATTTGGAATTAGATAATTACAAAACTGAGTGCCACTTTCAGGGCTTTTAATTTGTAAACGTATTAGTTCATAATTTATATTTTTCTGTTTTTAATTGAAATATAGTTGTCATACAGTGTTACATTAGTTTTAGGAGTACAACACAGTGATTCAACATTTCCATACATAGCAAAGTAATCACAATGATAAAGCAGGCTATGGTCTGTCACCATATAAAGTTATTACATATTATTAACTATATTCCCTATGCTCTACATTGTTTCTCTGTGCCTTATTTATTGTATAACTGAAAGTATGTACCTTTTGAATCATTTTTCTATTTTGTTCACTCCCCCTATCCTCTAGCAATCACCAGATTTTTCTCTATATCTATATGTCTGTTTCTGTTTTGTTTTTGTAGACTCCAAATATAAATGAAATCATATGGTATTTGTCTCTCTTGAACTTATTTTATTTAGGATAATATCCCCTAGGTCTATCTACATTGTCAAAGATAAGATTTCATTCTTTTTTATCACTGAGTAATATTCCATTGTGTGTGTGCGCATGCACATGCACACGCCATTTTTCCATTTATCTATTTTTTCCAATTACTTTTCTTTTTTCAGTGTCCCAAGATTAATTGTTCATGCACCACACCCAGTGCTCCATGCAATACGTACCCTCCTCAATACCCACCACCAGGCTCACCCAACCCCCCAACCCCCTCCCCTCCAAAACCTTCAGTTTGTTGCTCAGAGTCCACACTCTCTCATGGTTCATCTCCCCCTCCGATTTTCCTCAATTCACCCTTCCTTTCCTTCTCACAATGTCCTCCATATTTTTCCTTATGCTCCACATAAGTGAAACCATATTGTAATCGACTCTCTCTGCTTAACTTATTTCACTCAGCATAATCTCTTCTAGTCCCATCCATGTTGATACAAAACTTGGGCATTCATCCTTTCTGATGGAGGCATAATATTCCATTGTACATATGGACCATATCTTCTTTATCCATTCATCTTTTGAAGGGCATCTTGGCTCTTTCCACAGTTTGGCAATTGTGGCCATTGCGACTATGAACATTTATCTATTAAGAAACATTTAGGTCTTCTATATTTTGGCTGTTGTTCAATACTGCATTGAACATAAAGGATATATCTTTTTGAGTTAGTATTTTCATTTTCTTCAGCTAAATACCCAGAAATAGAATTGGTGGATTGTATGGTAGTTCTTTTTTTAATTTTTTGAGGTACATGCTATATTCCATAGTGGCTGTACCATTTTGCATTTTCACCAACATTGCAAGAGGTTCCCTTTCTTCACATCCTCACCAAAGTTTATTTCTTGCCTTTAGATAAGAACCATTCTAACAGATGTGAGGTGACTTCTCTTAGGGTTTTCATTTGCATTTTCTTGATGATTAGTGACATTAAGAATCTTTTCATGTGTCTATTGACCATTTGGATGTCTTCTTTGGAATGATGTCTGTTCAGGTGTCCTGCCCATTTCTTTAAATTGGATTGTTTGGTTTTTTGAACTGACTCGTGTGATATTTTTACATATTTGGATATTAACCCCATATAAATTATATTATTTGCAAATATGTTCTCCTATTTAGTAGTTTCCATTTCCATTTTGTTGGTGGTTTCCTTTGCTATACAAAAGCTTTCTAGTTTGACATAGTCAAACTATTTTTGCTTTCGTTGCCCTTGCCTGAAGAGACAGATTCAAAAGTATTGCTCAAACCAACGTCCATGAGCTTACTGCCTAGATTTTCTTCTAGGGGTTTTATGGCTTCTGGTCTCACATTGAAGTCTTTAATCCATTCTGAATGTATTTTTGTATAAGGTGTAAGAAAATTGTCCAATCTCATTCTATTGCATGCAGCTATCCAGTTTTTCCAGCACTATTTGTTGAAGAGATGATCTTTTCTCCATTGTATGTTATTGCTTCCTTTGTCAAAGATTAACTGGCCATGTAAGTATGGGTTTAATGTTGGGCTCTCTATTCTGTTCCATTAATCTGTGTGTCTATTTTCATGCTGGTCCCTTCTGCTTCAATTACTATAACTTTTTGTATGTATATCTTGAAGTCTGGGACTGTGATTCAGGTTTGTTCTTCTTTTTCAAGATTGCTTTGGCTATTTGGGGTCTTTTGTGATTTCATATAAATTTTAGAACGATTTGTTCTAGTTATGTGACAAATGCCATTGGCATTTTGATAGGGATTTCAGTGAATCTGTAGATTGCTCTGGGTATTATGGACAATTTAACAATATTCTTCCAATCCATTGGCATGGAATATTTTTCCGTTTGTATGTGTCTTCAGTTTCTTTCATAAATGTCTTATAATTTTAATGTATAGGTCTTTAACTCCTTGGTTAAATTTATTCCTAGACACTTTATTCTTTTTTTTAATTTAATTTAATTTTTTTCAGGGTTCCAACATTCATTGTTTATGCACCAAACCCAGTACGCCATGCAATATGTGCCCTTCTTAATACCCGCCACCAGGCTCACCCGTCTTCCCACACCCTCCCCTCCAAAACCCTGTTTGTTTCTCAGAGTCTACAGTCACTCGTGCTTCTCCGATTTACCTCAATTCTCTTTTCCTTTCCTTCTCCTAATGTTCTCCATGTTATTCCTTATGCTCCGCAAGTAAGTGAAACCATATGATAATTGATTTTGCTTGACTTATTTCACTCAGCATAATCTCCTCCAGTCCCATCCATGTTAATACAAAAGTTGGATATTCTCTTTAATGCAATTATAAATGAGATTATTTTCATAATTTTTCTTTCTGTTCCTACATTATTAGTATATAGAATACAATAGATTCTGTATATTTATTTTGTATTCTACAACTTTTTTGAATTCATTTATTAGTTCTAACAGTTTTGGGGTGGAGTCTTTAGGGGTTTCTATATATCATATCACGTCATCTGCAAAGAGTGACAATTTTACTTCTTCCTCATAAATTTGGATGTCTTTTATTTCTTTTTCTTGTCTGATTGATGTGCTTAGGACTTCCAGAAATATGTTGAATAACAGTGGAAATAATGGGCATATTTGTCTTGTTCCTGATATTAGGGAAAAAGCTTTAAGCTTTTCATTGAGTACAATGTTAGCTATTGTTTTGTCATATATGGTCTTTTTTATATTGAGGTATGTTTCATCTATATATACTTTGTTGAAAATTTTTATCATGAATGAATGTTGTATTGTGTCAAATGCTTTTTTTGCATCTGTTGAGATGATCATTTAATTTTTATTCTTTTGTTAATGTGGCATATCACAGTGTTTAATTTGTGAATTTTGAAATTAATCCCACTCAATGATGGTATATGGTCCTTTTAATGTATTGTTGAATTCAGTTTGCTGTATTTTGTAGAGGATTTTTGCAACATTATTAATCAAGGATATTGGCCTGTATTTCGTGTGTGTGTGCAAGTATGTGGTCTTCTAGTCTGGTTTTTGTATCAGGGCAAGGCTGCCCTTATTAAATGAGTTTGGAAGTGTCCTTTCTACTCCAGTTTTTTTAAATAATTAGAGAAAGCCTTAAGTATTCTTTAAATATTTGATAGAATTTATCTGTGAAGCTGTCTGGTCCTGGATTTTTGTTTGCTGGGTAATTTGATTTCTGATTCAATTTCATTACCAGTGATTCGTCTTTTGGGGATTTTCTATTTCTTCTTGATTCTATCTGGGAAGACTGCATGTTTGTAGGAATTTGTCCATTTCTTCTAGGTTTTCCCATTTGATGGCATATTATCTAATTATTTTTAATAGTCCCTTATAATCCATTGTATTTTTATGGTATCTGCTATAATTTCTCCTCTTTCATTTCTGATTTTATTTACTTGGACTCCTTTTTTCTTGATTAGTCTGGCTGAAAGTTTATCAAGGTTGTTCATATTTTAAAATAACTAGCTCTTCATTTCATTGATCTTTTCTATTGTTTTTCTTTTTTAGCTTCTATTTCATTTATTTCACCCCAATACTTATTATTTTCTTCCTTGTACTCGCTTTAGGTATTAGTTTGTTCTTCTTTTTCTAGTTCCTTTAAGGTTAGATTATTTGAGATTTTTGTCGTTTCTTAAGGTGACCCTATATCACTTAAACTTCCCTTTTAGAACTGTTTTTGTTGCATTCCATAGATTTTAGAATGTTTCCATTTCAATTGTTTCATGGCACTTTCTGATTTCTTCTTTTATTTCTTCATTGATCTGTTTGTTGCTGAGTAGCAGTTGTTAGCTTCCATATGTTTGGGTATTTTCCACTTTTCTTCTTGCTGTTGATTTCTGACTTCATACTGTTGTGGTCAGAAAGGATGCTTGATATGATTTCAATCTTAAATTTATCAAGACTTGTTTTGTAACCTAACACATGATCTATCCTGGAGAATATTCCATGTGCACTCAAAAAGAATGTGTATTCTGTTGTTTTGGGATAGGATGTTCTGTATATATCTGTTAGGTCCATCTGGTCTAATGTGTCATTCAAAGTCATTATTTCCTTAGTGATTTTTCTATCTGGGATGATCTATCCATTGATTTAAATGGGATGTTAAAGTCCCCCTACTATTGTTGTATCACTGTCTGTTTCTTTCTATCGCAGGCATCCTGGAATGTGGGATTGACCTCTGGCATGCTGACTGCAAAGTCTGGCTATGAGTGTTAAAGGCATTATACTGTGTGGGGCTGCCTCCTTCCCCAGGTGGGAGCATTTAGAAGGGGTTCTGGCACTGGCTAAGTGCACCATCCAGGTGGGGTGAAGTGGGAAGCCACTTGGGAAGGGCTCTAAGGCAGAGTGGGTAGGTTAAGAGGGGTAGGTTTCAGTGGAATGCCAGGGTAAGGCCAGCAGTACCAGCACAGTAGATGGAGAATATCAGAAATGGTACCTGCCAGTGCTGGGTCACCCAGGTAGAAGACAAGTTTTTGAAGTGCTGCCCAACAGTGCTTTTGTCCCCATAGAATGTCCTAGAAGGAAACTGCTCATCTGGCACATGCCCTAATATTAGTCAATGTATCTCCTTCATGTGTAACTCAGGCACTTTTTAAACTGCTGTCCCTGCACTGAGACTTGGGGCAACTGTGAAAGTGTACATGCTCTTTAAGAGCAGAGTATTAGTTTTCTACGGACCTTCAACTCTCCTTGACATAAGTCCCATTGGTTTTAAAAGCTAGCATGGGTGCTGATCTTTTTGGCGTAGGTCCCATAGGCTGTGGAGTCTGATGTGGGCCTTAGACATCTTGTTCCACAGGGAATGTGTCTATGGTTGTGATATCCCTCCCACTTGTGTGTCCCTGGGTTGGGGATATGGGTCCTGACTAAACAGCATCTTCATTCCTTTACCTGTCCTGATGTGTTTTTTTTCTTTTTATACTTGTGTACTGCTAGTCTGCAGTTCATTCTCAGTACTCATTCAATCTTAACAATATAAAGATGTTACTCTAAATTTAGATTTTGGGGTGTCTGTGGGAAAAAATGAGCTCAAGATCTTCCTACTCTACTATATTGATCTCACCTTCCCTCTATTTTTCTTTGTGTTTCTTTCCAATCTTTGTTTCCCAGGAGTTGATTGTTTTTCCAGCATTCATAAGAAAACAAAACAAAACAAAACAAAACTCCTATAGAGTAATAGGAAAAAGACCAATGACCCAATAGAAAAATTGGCAAGGTATGTAAAATGAGAGTAATCTAGTAGAAAAACTGGGCAAAGTATATGAACTATGAACAGACAATTCACAAAAAGTAATGGCTCTTATGTATGTGAAAAGATGATCACCCTCATTTATAAGATAAATGTAAACTAAAACTACACTGAGCTCTTCCCTTTTCTTTCCCTAGAGATGGAAAATAGGTGGCTGAAGAGGTTGGTAGAAACATTAAAGTCAGGCTGGAGACTTGGCATGAAACCAAGAAGGTACCCAGGATGGTCAGGAGATTGCTTGCATACAAAAAATAAGCAATAATGACAGCCAGAGAAGGGATTTACAAATATGGAAGGGTGAAGTCTAGAAAGAACCCTGAGATATTGGAGTTGTAGATAAGAGTGTGAAGTTATGCTTTTATAGTATAAAGAAATAGTGCAAGCATGTATACATCTATTTTCTAGTTCTGTTTCTTACAAAAACCTAGAAGCTACCCCATAAAAATGAGCATTCTAAATGCCCAGATGTTGATTTCTCAAAAGGTACAAACTTCCTGTGAATGTAATGTACACATGGTTACTATCATTAACCATGCTGTACTGTATATTGGAAAGTTGCTGAGAGTAAATCTTAAAGGTTCTCATCACAAGAAAAGTAAATTTATAACTATGTGAGGTGATGAATGCTCATTAGTCCTAGCATGATGATTATTTTACAGTATATACATATATCAAATAATTATGCTATATACCTAAAACTAACTCAATGTTAAATGTAATTTATATCTCAACTTTAAAAAATTAAATAAATACCATCCTTCTCTCATGGAGCACTGGATGTGGTGCATAAACAATGAATCTTGGAACACTGGAAAAAATAAAATTAAGATGTTAAAAAAACAAAATTAAAATTAAAAAAAATAAGAAGAGTGGCCAGGAACCTATGACTTCTAGGCCAAATTGGGCCCACTCTCTAGTTTTATAAATAAAGTTTTATTGGAACACAGCCATGCCCATTCATTTAAATATCACCTATGGCTGCCTTTGCACTATAACAGCAGTTAAGTAGGTGTGACAGAGCTCCATGGCTCACGAAGCCTGAAATATTTACTATTCAGCCCTTTCCAGAAAATGTTGAACTCTGACTTAAAGAAACCAGGATCCCTTGGAGAAATGTATGATTCCAGGGCTAGGTCAGGGAAAGTACAAGATGAGCCTGAGATAGCTTGTGCCAGAAAGTAAGGAGATGCTTAAAGGACTTGAGATCAGCTTTCAGGGGCTCCCACTGGGCAGATTTGAGATAATTTGTGTATAAAAATAAAGGACAGTAATGAATTATAATGGAATAAAATTGTATAAGTACATACTGATACAAACATATGAGAAAGAAATACTTTTCCTTTCAGTTGAATGTCAACTAATGTAGAAGAAATGGGGGGAAACCCCCCATTTGACAACCATTATAATGCTGATTGGTTCTAGTCAGAGTCATCAATGGATGCAAAGGCAGGTGAGTGGAAATTTGAGATTAAGCCAATATTCCATTTCTTATCAGAGATCTTTACACAAAATATTTCTCAGTTACAAAGGGGGAAATGGCAGGCTTCTCCACCTGTAAATCCACCTGACGCCAACTTGAGCAGGTAATCAAGGTTAACATCAACAGTGGAGGGGTGAGTCTCTGTTAGGTGTCTCCTGGTATGATGCACCAAGAAGAGCACAGCATCATTTATAAGCAGTAATGTTCCATCAGCATAGATATCATAGATATCCTGATTGGTATGGTTGTATTGTGGCTTTTTAAGTAACAGAGGGTCATTGTGTTCCAGAAATACACACTGGAGTGTTTAGGAGTGAAGGGGCATCATGTTTGCAACTTACTATCAAATGATTCAGAAAACAAATAATGACAATGACTATTTATATAGAGAGAGGATTACAGAGCCAACAGGCTAAATTCCTAATAATTGGAGAATTTTGGTGAAGGGGACATGGCAGTAATTTACTATTCTTGCAACTTTATTAAAAAACTTCAAACTTAAGTAAAACTTCAAAATGCACTGAGATCTTTTTTAAAAATTCATATGTTTATAATATTGATGATTGGCATTTTGGCAAGGGGTTGGAAAAACAATCACATAGATTTCATGATGGGAAGGCATATATAAAGTTTCTTATGAAAGATGGCTTGTCATTATTAAATTTTAAAATGTATGTACCCCTTGACCCAGTAATTCCACTTTCAGGAATGGATACTACAGATATATATTCCTATGAATATGAGATAATCTTCAATATATATGAAATATAAACAATTAGTGCAGAATTTTGAAATATGTAAACATTAGGGTAAAGAAGGAAACATGCATATGTATTTACCTATAATTACTGATAATGTCTAAGAAAAAAGAAGCTGGATGGCTAGGTGGAAGGGTAGACAAGAGATTTTGTTCCTCATTCTAAAAGTAAAAAGAGTGGTGATAAAGAAGTGAATTCCATCTATTTTTGGAATCAGTCTTAGATTCTGCCTTTCCATGGGAGAAACAATAATTCCCTCATTGCTTGAATCTGGACTTTGGCCCATTAAGTGTGGTAGATCTGAAAGTGCTCCAGTTCCAAGTCTAGGTATTAGATACCTGTAATTGCCATGAGACTATGTCCAGGAAATCTGGTTGGAAGATGAAATACATAAATGTGAGCCAGTAATCCAGCTGATACCATCTTAGACTAGACTAGCTAAGTCAGCTGACCACCAGAATAAGCCCAGCCAATCAGCAGGGAACCTGCTTCCCCTCTCTCTTTGCCTGCTCTCTGCCTGCTTGTGATCTCTCTCTCTCTCTGTCAAATAAATACAATCTTCAAAAAATTAAAAAAACAAAAGAATAAGCCCAGCCAAGACCAAATGAACTGCCCAGCTAAAATCAGCAGAATTATCCAGTGAACCCATAGTCCTGTGAGTCACTAAGTTTGGGATGTTTTCTAAAGCAGCATTAGTGTGGCCATAGATAATACTCAGCATGAACTCCTTCTTATTGGGTCCTGTGTGAGTCCTGGTGTATAACAGAGCTTGCCTACTGCTATTAACCTAGAAATCCAAAACTATATTCAACTTTCCCTTGTCGTCTTGGCAGCTGGACATGGGCATATCATGAGGACTCAATCAATTTCTTCTGTATGGGATTTTGAATGCTGTGCATCCACTAATGATAGTGTCAAAATTCTCCAGTATGCTAGTTTCTTGGTGTTGCTTGCTCCAGATTAATTGATGGAGGCATTGCCAGCTCCATGAGGTCCTAGAGCTGAAACCTGTATCTTCAGTTGCTTCTTGCATTAAATTTTTAGCTCTGCCTCTATTTTTTTAAGCTGATTTTCCTTCTGATAATTCCATAAGCTGCCTAATATCTTCTCATTAAGTTTATTTTCTTAATAGAGGAGATGGTAGACCATTTTGTTTTTAAGTTGAATGTCATTCACTTAGACAATTTGAAGTTGATTAGCCTGGAATCTTCCTGTGTGGACAGTCCAAACTATAACATTGGTGAAACTACAAGGAAAAAAAGTAGGAGAGAATTTTAGGAGTGGGGATAGTATTAATGTGCCTTTACAGTATTTGCCTTTGAAACATAAGCAAGGAGAGGAGATCAATATATGTCAATATATCTCTATTATGATGATATAGCACAATAAAAATAGAATTAAGTTATTGTGTGCCTTTGCAATGGGAATGAATTGTATGAAGATTCAGACCCTAACAAATTTTACATTAGAAATGACCAAAATTCAAGCTTTTGAACTCTATTCTTAATGCACTGCTTCTTTAGGTGTGTAGTTTATAAGTTTTGACTGATCTCACCAGTGTCTTGAAAAGAAATTTAGAATCACAAATATTAGTAATGTGCTTAAATGCCTTCTATAGTCCCTGAAAAAGTATCTTGGATACTCAAATAACTCAGGAAATTTTGAATCAGACAAGAAATTGGATAACTACCAATTTTCCCATCTCTTGGCTGCCAGTTGTCTCCCAATTAGTTTGAGGTTTAACAGAACTAGGACCCTGGATAAATTTCAGCTGGAATCTGTTCAATCTTTAAATCTCCCAAGTATATCATATCTCATTCCATAGTTTAGACTCTCATCTCTCATCTAGACAACCACAACAACTTGAGACAAGATTGGAGGCAGAAAGACCAAGTTTATAACAGGGAATAGGCCTTCTGTGATTTGGTTTCTGCTTCCTTCCCACTGCAACTCCTGCCAATCCCAAGATAGAAAGTACCTGATTATACCAATATTTTTAGAACACCAAGTACTTGCACATACTCTTCCCTGTAATTAGAATGTACTTTCCACTTAATATTTACTCATCCTTCAAATCTCAATTATCACCCATTATGTAAATCTTTGAGTTGCCCATTCACCTGCTCTTGCAGCCCTGCCATTTATTTATTTATTTATTTATTTATTTATTTATTTATTTATTTATTTATTTATTTCTGTCAGTCACCAGATAGTACATCATTAGTTTTGCTGTAGTGTTCCATGATTCATTGTTTGCATATAACACCCAGTGCTCCATGCAATACATGCCCTCCTTAATACCCATCACTGGGCTAACCCATCCCCCACCCCCCTCCCCTCTAAAACCCTATTTGTTTCTTAGAGTCCATCGTCTCTCATGGTTCCCCCCTCTGACTTCTCTCCCTTCATGTTTCCCTTCTCTTTCCTAATTTCCTCCATGATATTCCTTATATTCCACATATGAGTGAAACCATATGATAATTACTTTTCTCTGCTTGACTTATTTCACTAGCATAATCTCCTCCAGTGCCATCCATGTTGATGCAAAAGTTGGGTATTCATCCTTTCTGATGGCTGAGTAATATTTCATTGTATATATGGACCACATCTTCTTTATCCATTTGTCTGTTGAAGGGCATCTTGGCTCTTTCCACAGTTTGGCTATGAACATTGGGGTGCATATGGCCCTTCTTTTCACTACGTCTGTATCTTTGGGATAAATACCCCATAGTGCAACAAACAGCCCTGATATATATTTAACCCTATGTCTACTATATAGCATTGATGTCCTGTTGTCTCTCCCACTGTTCGGAGTTCTCTTATATCCACTTGTCATAGGCTATTATACTAGAGTACTCAAATCATATCTACAGACAGCCTTGGAGGAATAGCAAAACAAGCCCTGCCACTCAAAAAAATCTAAAGTCACAACTCAAATCTCTATTCTGCAAAAAAAAAAAATGTTCATCCTTCCAACAAAAATACCCCTGACATTTAAGAACCATACTTAGAAAAAGAGTAATAAAATGAAAATGATTGACAGTTACTGACTGGGCTTTCAAGCATTATTCTTAAGAAATCTATCAATCACATTAAGTAAAGGAAACATACTTTCTACCTTCTTAACTAAGCTGAAAGGCTGGCAGGGTATCATGGAAATTTTACAATCACTGGCATCAGTCATGGTTTGAATCTGGCCTTAGATAAATTTCTTGCCCTCTGGATTTCAGTTCCCTGAATTAAAAGGATTGCATTGCACTGCTAGGAATATTTCTTTAGAAATACTTACACAGTTTTGTGACTTTTCCAATGAATGTACTTTATAAGAGCTAAACACTCAGCACAACCAAAATTTTTGTTACATGGGAAAGGTTTTAAAAAACCATGTGATATCTGTACCACCCACTTTTATATATCATTTTAAAAATACTGAACCATAACTATGTGTACTAGTTTGGAAATATGTCCATGTCCTGTTTGGTGAGGAAAAATGTTGAACAAATGCACTTATGATCCTATTGAGCATTTAAAAAATCTATACATAAATATGTATAAGATACAAATGGTTTGAGAAGAAATCACCAAAACTGAAGTATGTAATATAAGAAATAGGGTGCAGGAAAAACAATAAAAAAGAAATAATTTTATTACTAGTTCTATTTTGATTTAAATATTATTTTGATTTAAATATTATTTTAAGGACACTGTCACAGGCCATTTGGGTTTCTATAATAAAATACTACAAGTGATAGTTTAGCAGAAATTTATTTCTTAGTTTTGGAAGCTGGGAAGTCCAAGTTCTGGTGCCAGTATGGTCACATAGAAATTGCTCATGAAGAATACTTTACCCATCAAAAACATAAAATGTATTGGTGGGAGTAGAAGGGTATAATTTTTGTGTGTGACTGGAGCTAAGTTGTTATGAGCATAAAATAGACTATTGTAAGATACTATAAGATGTTTCAAGTAAGCCAGAAGGTAACCACAGAACAAATTTAAAGTAGATATACACAAAATGAAGAGAGAAGAACCAAAGTACACCACTGCAAAAATTATCAATTTACAAAGGAAAATAGCAAAGTAGGAAGAAATGAACACAAGAACTACAAAAGCACATAAAACAAGATGGCAATAAAATTCTTACTTACCAAGAATTACATTAAATGTAATGGATTAAATTCTCCAATCAAAAGGCACAGAGTGACTGGGTGGATTAAAAAAAATAAGGCCCAACTATATGCTACCTACAAGAGACTCACTCTAGCTCCAAGAACACATGTAGGCTCAAAGAGTGGGAATAGAAAAACACATTCCATCGAAGTGGAAACCAAAAGAGCAGTGGTAGCTATATTCATATTAGATAAAAGACTTTAAATCAAAACTAATGAGACAAAGAATGTCATCATATAAAAGATAAAGGAGTCAACTCCTTAAGAGGATATAACAATCATAAATATTTATGAACCCAACCTCAGACCACTGAAATATATTAAGCAAACACTAAAGATAAAAGGATGAACAGGCAACACTAAAATAACAGTAGGGGACTTTAATACCCTATGTTCAACAATGCATAGATCATCCAAACAGAAAATCAATAAGGAAACATTAGAACTGAAGTATAC
Organism: Nasua narica; assembly: GCA_028533885.1. Taxonomy (NCBI): domain Eukaryota; kingdom Metazoa; phylum Chordata; class Mammalia; order Carnivora; family Procyonidae; genus Nasua; species Nasua narica. Next base: position 54,764,859 of record CM052800.1, on the reverse strand, counting down.
TTTAGATCAACTGTACCTAAGAGACATTTACAAAATATTCTATCCAACAGCAGCAGAATATAAATTCTTCTCAAGTACAAAGGAAGCATTCTCCAGGAAAGATCTTATAATAGGTCACAAAACAAATCCCAGCAAATCTTAAAAGGGTGAAATCATACCAAGTATCTTTTCTGACCACAATGAGAAAAAACTGAAAATCAACAAGAGGAAACTGGAAAAATTCAAATATGTGGAAAGTAAACAACACACTCCTAAACAACCAATGGGTCAAAGAAGAAATCAAATGGGAAATCAAGAAAATCTTGAAACAAATGAAATGTAAACACAACATACCAAAACACAGAATGCAGCAAAGTAGTTCCAGGAGGGAAATTTATAGGTATAAATGCCTAAATTAAGAAAAAATAAAGATCTCAAATAACTTTATACTTCAAGGAACTAGAAAAACAACAAACTAAGCCCAAAGAGAGTAAGAGGAGGTATGTAAAGATCAGGGTTTAAAGAAATGAAATAGAGACAAAAAAATCACAAAACCAAGAGGTGATTTTTTTTTTTACAAAGATAAAACTGACAAATATTTTCCTACACTAAATTTTTTAAAAAAAGATAATTCAAATAAATAAGATTAGAAATAAGAGACATTACAACTGATACTGCAGGAACATAGGATTATGAAAGACTACTATGAACAATTATAAGCCAAAAAATTAAATGACCTAGAAAAACTGGATAAACTCTTAGAAATATACAACAAATCAAAACTAAGTCAGGAAGAAATAGAAAATATGAGCAGACCAATAACAAGGAGATTGAACTAGTAATCCAAATCCTCCCAACACAGGAAAGGAACAAACTACCTCACAGGTAAATTCTACCAACACCTAAAGAAAAATGCCAATTCTCATACTCTTCCAAAAATTAAAGAGGAGGGAACATTTCCAAACCATTTTACAAGACCAGCATTGCCCTGATACAAAAGCCAGATAAGAACACTACAAGAAAATTATAGACCAATATCCCTGAAGAAAGTTGATTTTAAGATTCTCAACAAGTCATCTAAGAGAGAGAGTTTGACTTCTTTGCTGGTTTGAATGCATTTTCTTTGTTTTTGTCATCTGATTGCTGGTGCTAGGATTTCTAGTACTATGTTGAACAACAGTGGTGAGAGTGGGCATCCTTGTCGTGTTACTGATCTCAAGGGAAATGCTCTCAGCTTTTCCCTATTGAGAATGATCTTCACTATGGGTTTTTTGTAGATGGATTTTATGAAATTGAGGAATGTTCCCTCTATATCCCTATACTCTGAAGCGTTTTAGTCAGGAAAGGATTCTGTATTTTGTCAAATGCTTTTTCTCCATCAGTTAAGAGGACCATGTAGTTCTTGTCTTTTCTCTTATTAATTTTTTCTATCACATTGATTGATTTGTGAATGTTGAACCAAAACACCCTTGCATACCAGGGATAAATCCCACCTGGTCGTGGTGGATAATCCTTTTAATATACTGTTGGATCCTATTAGCTAGGATCTTGTTGAGAATTTTGTCATCTATATTCATCAGGGATATTCATCTGAAATTCTCCTTTTTTTTTTTTTTAGCAGTTCAGAGGTTGTATTTAGTGCCATGTTCCATACATATATGAATACATACATGCACACACATGTATATACATATCCATAGACATACATGATTACATTTACACGCCTGAATTTTTTACATTTTTTTCTCCCCAAATATGTGTATTTTAATTTTTCAGTGTTACAAGATTGATTGTTCATGCACCACTCCCAGTGCTCCATGCAATACGTGCCCTTCTCGATACCCACCACCAGGCTCACCCACCCCCCCACCCCCTCTCCTCCAAAACCTTCAGTTTGTTGCTCAGAGTCCACAGTCTCTCCTGGTTCATCACCCCCTCCGATTTCCCCCCATTC
>CM052800.1:54725895-54762426 GCA_028533885.1 Nasua narica | reverse complement strand
CAATTGCAGGGTCATAGGGTAGCTGTATATTTAATTTCTTGAGGAATCTCCATGCTGTTTTCCAAAGTGGCTGCACCAATTTGCATCCCCACCAACAGTGGAGGAGGGTTCCCCTTTCTCCACATCCTCTCCAGCATTTGTTATTTACCACCTTACACCAGTTAGAATGGTCAAAATCAACAAGACAGTAAACAACAAATGCTGAAATTCTCCTTTTTGATGGGGTCTTCACATGGTTTGGAACCAAGGTCATGCTGGCCTCGTAGAATGACAAACTCTCTCTCTTTGCAGATGATTTGATACTTGATGTAGAAAACCCAAAAGACTCCACCCCCAAATTACTGGAACTCATACAGCAGTAATGTGGCAGGATACAAAATCAATGCACAGAAATCAGTTGCTTTCTTAAACACTAACAATATAACTGTAGAAAGAGAAATTGGAGAATCAGTTCCATTTACAATAGCACCAAAAGCCATAAGATACCTTGGAATAAACCTAACAAAAGAGGTAAAGAATCTATACTTGAGGAACTACAGAACACTCATGAAAGAAATTGAAGAAGACACAAAAGGATGGAAAAACATTCCATGCTCATGGATCGAAAGAATAAGCATCGTTAAAATGTTTATGCTGCCCAGAGCAATCTACACTTTCAAGGCCATCCCGATCAAAAGTCCACTGGCATTTTTCAAAGTGCTGGAAAAAACAATCCTAAAATTTGTATGGAACCAGAAAAGACTCTGAATCACTAAGGAAATGTTGAAAAAGAAAAACAAAGCTGGAGGCATCATGTTGCCTGATTTCAAGCTTTATTACAAAACTGTTCACCAAGACAGCATGGTAGTGGCACAAAAGCAGACATATAGACCTATGGAAGAGAGTAGAGAGCCCAGATATGGACCTGCAACTCTATGGTCAAATAATCTTTGACAAAGCAGGAAAAAATATCCAGTGGAAAAATGATAATCTCTTCAATAAATGGTGCTGGAAAAATTGGACAGCTATGTATAGAAGAATGAAATTTGACCATTCTCTTACACCATACCAAAGATAAACTCAAAATGAATGAAAGACCTCAACGTGAAACAGGAATCCATCAAAATCCTAGAGGAGAACATGGGCTGTAACCTCTTTGACATTGGCCACAACAACTTCTTTCAAGACATGTTTCCAAATGCAAAGGAAACAAAAGCAAAAATGAACTTTTGGGACTTCAAGATAAAAAGCTTCTGTTTTTTGTTTTTTAGTAGTTGCATTTTATAATTTATATGTTTTGGATACTAACCCTTTATCAGATATGTCATTGGCAAATATCTTCTCCCATTCCATAGATTGCCTTTTAGTTTTATTGGTTGTTTCCTTCACTGTGCAGAAGCTTTTTATTTTGATGTAGTCCCAATACTTGTTTTTTGCTTTTCTTTCCTTTGCCTCAGAAGGCCTATCTAGAAAAATGTTGTGATGGCCTATGTCAGAGAAATTGCTGCCTATGCTTCTTCTAGGATTTTTATGGTTTCAGGTCTCACATTTAGGTCTTTAATCCATTTTGAATTTATTTTTGTGTATGGTATAAGAAAGTAGTCCAGTTTCATTATTTTGCATGTAGCTGTCCAGTTTTCCCAACACCATTTGTTGAAGACACAGTCTTTTTCCCTTTAGATACTTTTTCTTGCTTTGTCAAACTTTAATTGACCATGTAGTTGTGGGTTCATTTCTGGGTTTTCTGTTCTGTTCCATTGACCTATATGTCTATATCTGTGCCAATACCATACTGTTTTGATTACTACAGCTTTACAATATAACTTGAAGCCCAAAATTGTGATGCCTCAAGCTTTGCTTTTTCTTTTACAAGGTCGCTTTGGTTATTCAGGGTATTTTTTGGTTCCATACAAATTTTAGGATAGTTTGCTCTAGTTCCATGAAAAATTCTGTTGATATTTTGATGGGATTCCATTGACTATGTGGATTGTGGGGGAGCAGTACAGACATTTTATTTATTTATTATTTAGTTAGTTAGTTTCAAATGATTTTATTTTTTCAGTGTTCCAAGATTCATTGTTCATGTACCTCACCCAGTGCTCCATGCAATACATGCCCTCCTCAATACCCACCACCAGGCTCACCCAACCCCCAACCCATCCCCTCTAAAACCCTCAGTTTCTCAGAGTCCATAATCTCTCATGCTTCATCTCCCCCTCCAATTTCCCCCAATTAACCCTTCTTTTACTTCCCCCAATGTCCTCCAGGTTTTTCCTTATGCTCCACATGTAAGTGAAACCATGATAATTGACTCTCTCTGCTTGACTTATTTCACTCAGCATAATCTCCTCTAGTCCCATCCATGCTGACATAAAAGTTGGGTTTTAATCCTTTCTGATGGAGGCATAATATTCCATTGTATATATGGACCATATCTTCTTTATCCATTCATCTGTTGAAGGGCATCTTGGTTCTTTCCACAGTTTGGTTTCTGTGGATATTGCTGCTATGAACATTGGAGTACATGTGGCCCTTCTTTGTACCACATCTGTATCTTTGGGGTAAATACCCAGTAGTGCAATTGCAAGGTCATGGGGTAACTCTATTTTTAATTTCTTGGGGAATATTCACACTGTTTTCCAAAGTGGCTGCACCAACTTGCATTCCCACCAACAGTGTAAGAGGGTTCCCCTTTCTCCACATCCTCTCCAACACTTGTTTACTGTCTTGTTGATTTTGGCCATTCTAACTGGTGTTACAGACATTTTAATAATATTTTCTCTTTCAATACATGAGCATGAAATGTCTTTTCATTTCTTTATGTTGTCTTCAATTTCTTTCACCAGTGTTTTATAGTTTTCAGAGTACAGGTCTTTCACCTCTTTGGTTAGGTTTATTCCTAAGTGTCTTATTATTTAGGGTACAATCATAAATGGTATTGTTTTCTTACTTTCTCTTTCTGCTGCTTTATTATTGGTGTATAGAAATGCAATGGATTTCTGTACACTGATTTTGTATCCTCCGAATTTACTGAATTCATTTATTAGTTCTAGCAGGGTTTTGTTGTTGTTGTTGTTTGGGTTTTTTGTTTTGTTTTGTTTTGTTGGGTTTTTTTGGCAGTCTTTCAGGTTTTCTATATGTAGTATCAGGTCATCAGCAAATAGTGGAAGTTTTATTTCTTCCACTGATTTGGACCCATTTTATTTCTCTTTGTTGTCCAATTGCTGTGGCTAGGATTTCCACAACATTCACTATGTTGAATAAAAGTGGTGAGAATGGATATCCTTATCTTTTTCTGACTTTAGGGGAAAACTCTCCATTTTTCCCCCTTATGTATGATGTTAACCAAGTGATTTTCATAGTTGGACTTTGTTTTGTTATATTCTTTCTAAACCTATTTTGTCGAGGGTTTTTTTTTTTTTATCACGAATAGATGTTGTACTTTGTCAAATGCTTTTTCTGCATCTTGAAATGATCATATGGTTCTTATCCTTTCTCTTATCCATGTGATATATCATGCTGATTGATTTGCTAATAATGAACCACCCTTGCAACACAGGAATAAATCCCACTTGATTATGGTGAATTATTTTTTTAAATATATTCTTGGGGATCCCTGGGTGTCTCATCAGTTAAACATCTGACTTCGACTCAGGTCATGATCTCAGAGTCCTGGGATCAGGCCCCATATCAATCTCCCTGCTCAGCAGGGAATATGCTTGTCCCTTTCCCTCTCCTTCTGCCCCTCTCCCTGCTTGTACTCTTTCCCTCTCAAATAAACAAAATCTTCAAAAATAAAAAACCCACACAGAATCTTAGAAATAAAATAAAATGAATTATTGGATTTGCCTTGCTAGTATTTTGTTGAGGACTCTGGCATCTATGTTCATCAGAGATATTGACCTGTTGTTCTCTTTTTTACTGGAGTCTTTATCTTGTTTTGGTATCAGGGTAATGCTGGCTTCATAGCATGAATTTGGAAGTTTTCTTCTTTTTCTATTTTTTGAATACTTTGAGAAGACTAAGATAATATCTCTTCTTTAAGTGTTTGGTAGAATTCATCTATTTACCCATCTGATCCTCAACTTTTGTTTGTTGGTAGTTTTTAAATTAGAGATTCAAATCCTTTGTTGGTTATTGGTCTGTTCAGATTTTCTATTTATTCCTGTTTCAGTTTTGGTAGGTTGTATGTTTCTAAAAATTTATTCCTTTCTTCTAGGTTGTCCAATTTGTTGGCTTATAGGTTTTCATAATATTCTTTTGTAATTGTATTTTTGTAGTGTTGGCTGTTATTTCTCCCCTCTCATTTCTCATTTTATTTATTTGAGTCCTTTCTCCTTTTCTCTTGATAAGTCTGGCTAGAGATTTAATTGTATTTGATTTCTTTCAAAGAATCAGTTCCTGGTCTTATCGATCTGTTCTATTTTTTTTTAAGTTTCTATATCATTTATTTCTGCTCTAATCTTTAATATTTCCTTATTTCTGCTTGGTTTTGGTTTTGTTGTTCTTTTTCTAGCTCCTCTAGGTGTAAGTTAAGGTTGTTTATTTGAGATTTTTCTTGCTTCTTGAAGTAGCCCTGAAGTAGCTCTAAACTTGCCTCTTGGAACAACTTTTGCTGCATCTCAAAGGCTTTTGGACCATTGTGTCTCATTTTCATTTTTTTCCCATGTTTTTAAAAATTTCTTCTTTTATTTAATCTTAGCCATTTTCCGTTTTAAGTATTATGTGTCTTGGTGTGAGCCTCCTTGGGTTTAGATTAATTCTCTGTGCTTCCTGAGTCTGGATGCCTGCTTCCTTTTCTAGCTTAGGTAAATTTTCACTATTATTTCAAATAAATTTTCTGTTCATTTATCTTTCTCATCTCCTCCTGGGATCCCTGTAATGTACATGTTTGTTCCTTTGATGTTGACCAAGAGATTTATTAACTTCTCATTTTTTAAATTCTTTTTTTCTATTTGCTGTTTAGCTTGAGTTCTTTTTTTCCATTACCCTTTCGGGTCATGGATCCATTCTTCTGTATCTGCTAATCTGTTGATTCCCTCTAGTGTATTTTTCACTTCAGGTATTGTGTTCTTCAACTTTAATGGGTTTTAAGTTTTTATTCAAATTCCAGTTAGTTAACATGCAATGTAATATTAGTTTCAGATGTACAATATAGTGATTGAACACTTCCATACAGCACACAGTGCTCATCACAAGTGCCCTCCTTAATCCCCATCACCTATTTTATTCATCCCTTCCAGCCTCCATTCTAGTAATCATCTGTTTGTTCTCTATAGTTAAGAGTCCGTTTCTTGGTTTGCCTCTCTTTCTCTTTTTTCCCCCTTTACTCATTTGTTTCTTAAATTCCACGTATGAGTGAAATCATATGGTATTTAAATCATATGGTATTTCTCTGCAGTCAGACAAATAAAAATTATTCACTTAGCATAATACTATGCAATACTATGTTGTTACAAATGGCAAGATTTCATTCTTTTATGGGTGAGTAATATTCCAATACATATATCCATATATGTCTATATATGGACATATATATGTCTATGTATGTGTATATATATATATATCGTCTTTTTTATCCATTCATGAACCAATGGACACTACTTTAGTTGTTTTCATGATTGGGCTATTTTAAATAATGTCGCTATAAACATCAGAGTGCATGTATTTCTTTGAATTAATATTTTTGTATTCTTTGGGTAAATACCTAGTAACTTTTTTTTCTATCTCTTTGTTGAAGTTCTCACTGAGTTCTTCCACTCTTCTCTCTCTCTGGTTAGCATATTTATTATTATTGCTTTAAACTCTTTAGTAGGCCTATTGCTTACTTCCTTTTAATTCCTTTTCTGAGGTTTTGTCTTGTTCTTTCATTTGGAGCATGTTCCTCTGTCTCCGTTTTGCTTGACTTTTGTGTTTGTGTTTATGAATTCTGTGGAACAGCTACTTCTCCTAAACTTGAAGGAATGATCTTGTTTATGGTCATCTCATAGATTTGTGTAGATTGTATGTGCCTGGGGACTCTGGCTGGCTCTCTGAGGCTGTGGCTGGTGTGGTCTAGGCGTCCAAGGGAACTCCATGAAGTGTCTCTCCTGGTAGGCTGACCAGAACTGAGGTCGACATAGACTGGAGATGTATGGGACTCTCTACACTGAGGAACCCTACCAAGTCAGCTGAAACTGAAGTCGGTGCAAGCCAGAGTGTCCCTGGGCTCTCCATTCAGAAGAAACCCTACTGGGGTGGCTGAAGCCAAGGCAGTGGGTAGCAGTTCCCAGGACACTCCACACAAGGGGCTCCCTGATAAGGCAGATGGAGCTGAGGTAGGGTGTGGGCTAAGGGGTTTTGAGGTGCTCCATGCAGGGGGGACTCTGGCAGGACAGATAAAGCTGAGGCACATACAAGCTGAGATGTGGCAAGGCGCTCCACAAAGGGAGTGCCCTGGAGAAGCAGCCATAACTGAGGCAGGCAAGAGCTGGGCATTCCTGGGGTGTTATGAGCAGGGAGCACTTTGATGGGGTAGCTGGAGCTGAAACAGATGTGAACCAAAAGGATTTAGAGCACTCTGTGTCTGGGCTGCCCTAACAAACTACCTGGAGCCTAGAGTATTCCTGGGTGCTTTTCATCTGTATCACGTTGATATAATGGCTGGAGCTGTATTAAGTGCTGACCGGGGGTTTCTGGGTGTGTGCCATGCTTAGGTCACCCTGGTAGGTTGGTTAGGGCTGGTATGCAATAGGAACTGGGGCTAACTGAGGTGGTAGGCCAGCTTTGGCATCCAAATTCTGCTCCCATCCAGGCTATCACAGTGGAAGAAGAGTGTAAACCATGGTGCTCACCAGACCCTCTGACCTGGACAGAGTTCTAGCAGCTCCCCTACATATGGTGGAGTTCTGGGGCTGGACCTTTTATATAGTATTTACTCTTTTAAATGCAGCTTTTGTTCTGTGTTCCAGGGCAGACAACACTGCTCATGATCCCTCAATACTATCCCTTTCCACTGCAGATCACAACATCAAGGGTAGGGGTTTCTTTTGTTACTGCCTCTCTCCCTCCCTCTCTCTCCCTCCCCCCTCCACCTCTCTCTCTCTCTCTCTCACCATTCCCTGTGTTTTCTTATTTTTGCTCTGTAAATAGGTGGAGGGTGTGTTTATGATGGAGTTGAGTTCAGGGACTTCCTATGTCTCCATCTGGGACTGGAAATCTCCTTGTAATGTATTGCTGAATTTGGTTTGCTAATATTTTGTGGAGACTTTTTATATTATCTTCATCAAGATTATCAACCTGTAATTTTCTTTTCTTGTGTGGTATTTTCTGGTTTTGGTATCATGGTAATACTGGCCTCAAAAAATATGTTTGGAAACTTTCCTTCTTCTACAACTTTTTGGGACAGTTTAAAAAGTATAGGTATTAACTTTTCTTTGAATGTTTAGTAGAGTTCATCAGTGAAGCTCTCTGGTCCTAGACTTTCATTTTTTAAGAGGTTTTTGATTACTGTTTTAATTTCATTACTAGTAGTTGGCCTATTTAGATTTTCTATGTCTTCTTGATTCAGTCTTGGAAGATTATATGTTTTCTAGGAATTTATCTATTTCTTCTATGGTGTCCTATAATTTTTGTAATAGTCTAGCTTATTCTCATATAACTTTTTCTAGTAGTCTTTTTTTAATTTAAATTCAATTAACATATAGCATATTACTAGTTTCAGATGTAGAGTTCAGTGATTCAACAGCCTTATACTCAGTGCTTGTTATATCAGGCGCCCTCCCCAAAGTCCATCACCCAGTTACTTTTCTCCTCTACCTCCTCCCCCATAGCTACTCTCAGTTTGTTTCCTATGATTAAGAGTCTTTTAAAGGGACGCCTGGGTGGCTCAGCGGGTTAAAGCCTCAGCTTTCAGCTCAGGTCATGATCTCAGAGTCCTGGGATTGAGCCCCCCATCATATTTCATCACCTCATCACATCGGGCTCTCTGCTCGGCAGGGAGCCTGCTTCCCCCTCTCTCTCTGCCTGCCTCTGCATACTTGTGATCTCTCTCTCTCTGTCAAATAAATAAATAAAATCTTAAAAAAAAAATTAAGAGTCTTCTATGGTTTGTCTCCCTCTCTGATTTCATCTTGTTTTATTTTTCCCTCCCTTCCCCTCTGCTCCTCTGTTTTGTTTCTTAAACTCCACATATGAATGAGATCATATGACAATTGTCTTTCTTTGATTGACTTATTTTGCTTAGCATAATACCCTCTAGTTCCATTCACATCATCACAAACTTTTTCTTTTTTTCTTTTTTTCCCCAATACTTTTATTTTTTCAGTGTTACAAGATTCATTGTTCATGCACCACACCCAGTGCTCCATGCAATACGTGCCCTCCTCAATACCCACCACCAGGCTCACCCAACCCCCAAACCCCCTCCCCTCTAAAACCCTCAGTTAGTTCTAATAGTTTTATGATCATTTCTATGATATCACTCCTCTCTCATTTCTGATTGTATTTATTGGAGACTTCCTTTTTTTTCTTAGTGAGCCTAACAAAAGATTTGTCAATTTTGTTTATCTTTTCAAAAAACCAGCTCTTAGTTTCATTGAACTTTTCTATTGTTTCTTCAGTCTCTTTTCACTGATTTCTGCTCTGTTCTTTATTTTCTTCCACTAATTTTGCATTTTGTTCTTTTCTAGTTTCTTTGTTCTAAAGTTAAATCATTTTAGATTCCTTTAGTTTTTATTTATTTAAAAAAATTTTAATTTTTTTATGTTCAGATAAACACTGACATCATTAGTTTTTGATGTAGTGTTCAATGATTCATCAGTTGGATTTTTTTTTCAGTAGGCCTACATGACTATGAACTTCCCTCCTATAACCACTTTTTGCTTCATATCATAGATTTTGTTATGTTGTATTTCTGTTTTCATTTGTCCCCAGGTTTTTCGGGGTTTTTTTTCTGTTTGTTTGTTTGTTTGTTTGTTTTACTATTTTGATTTCTTTGATGACTCACTGGTTATTCAGTAGCATGTTGTTTAATCTCTATCTCTTTTGTGGTTTGCCCATTTTCTTCCTTTAATTTCTAGTCTCATAACTTTTTTGTCAAAAAAAATACCTAATATGACTTCAACTTTCTTAAACTTACTGAGACTTGTTTTGTAGGCCAACATGTGATCTATCCTGCAGAATGTTCCATGTGCAGTTGGGATAAATGTTTATCATGCTGCTTTTGGATGGAATATTTTCCATCCAAAACATATATATATATATATATATATATATATATATATATGAACATATTTGGATAATATATGAACATATATATGTTCATATATTATATCTATATTAAATCCATCTGGTATAATATGTCATTTAGGGCCAGTTTTTTCTTAGTGATTTTTTGTCTGAATGTTCTGATTGTTGATGTGAGTGGGATGTTAAAGTCTATTATTATTATTGCATTGCTTTTATTTTCTTCTTTCAGGTCTATGAATGTTTGCTTTATGTATTTGGTGCTCCAATGTTGAGCATATATACATATATATATACATATAGTATATATACATATATATAAATGTCATACTTTCTTGCTGAACTGACCCCTTTTTCATTATGTGAAGCCCTTCTTTGTCTTTCATTAAAGTCTTTGTTTTAAAAGTCTTTTTCTGATATGAATATAGCTATATCAGTTTTCTTTTCATTTCTATATGCATGGAATATGTTTTTCCATTCCTGTACTTTCAGTCTGTGTGTGTCCTTACTTCTGAAGTGACTCTTATGTAAAAAGCATAGGATGCGTCTTATTTTTTCATCTATTCAGTCACACATTTCTTTTGATAGGCAAATTTAGTCCCTCTACATGTAAAGTAACTATTGAAAAGTATACACTTATTGCTATTTTGTTCATTGCTTTCTACCTGTTTTGTAGTTCCTCTGTTTCTTTCTTCTCTTTTTCTCTTCCCTCATGGTTTGATAGATATTTTTAGTGTTATGTTTAGATTTGTTTCTCATTTACTTTTGTATGTTTACAAATGTAAACATACATTTGTAACTTACATATGTAAGTTTTTTCCTTGTGGTTATTGTGAGGTTTATATAATATATCCTATATATGTGCAGTCTGCTTTAAGTTGATAATTTTAAACACATTGCAAAGTTCTTTTTACTCCCACATATTTTATATTTTTGATGACTATTTTATGATTCCCTAAATTATTGTAATTTTAGTTAATTTTACTACTTTTGTCTTTTAGTCTTCATGTTTGTTTTCTAAGTGATTGATTCGCTACCTGTTATATATTTACTTTGTACAGTGATATTTTTATTTTCATGTTTTATTTTTAATCAGTGCCATTTCTTTTTAACTTAGAGAAGTTCCTCTATCACCACTGAACCAGCCCTACAAGCAATGTTAAACTCCCTTCATTTTTGCCTCCCTGGAAAGCTCTTAATATCTCCTTCAATTCTGAATGAAATTTTAGTGGGTGGAGAATTCTTGGTTGGAAGTTTTTCCTTTTAGCACTTTAAATATGACATGCCATGTCATAAGTCCCTTCTGGCCTTAAAAGTTTCTACTGAAAAATCTGCTGACAGCCTTATGGGTTTTGCCTTATATTTTATTTGGACTCTCTGAGATTCCTGGATCTGGATGTGTGATTTCTTTCCCAGATTAGGGAAGTTTTCAGTCATTATTTCTTCAAATATCTTTTCTCATTCTTTCTATCTTCTTCTGGGATCCCTATAATGCAAATGTTATTCTGCTTCATGTTTTTCCAAAGGTCCCTTAAGGTATCTTTACTTCCCCCAATTCTTTTTTTTTTTTTCTTTAATTTTGATGCTCTATCTGGCTAAGTTCCATTGATTTGTCCTCCAGTATGCTGATTCATTTTTCTACTTCATCCAGTCTGCTGCTAAAAAACTCTAATGTCTTTTTAAGTTCAGTTATAACTTCTGTTTGGTGCTTTTATATTTTCTATCTCTTTTTTGAGGTTCTTACTGTGTTTGTCCATTCTTCTCCTAAGTTCAGTGAGCATTTTTTTTTAAGATTTTTAAATTTATTTACTTGACAGAGAAAGAGGGAGAAGCAGGCAGAAGGAGAGAGAGAAGCAGGCTCCCCACTAAGCTGAGAGCCCGATGTGGGGCTCAATCCCAGGACCTCAGGATCATGACCTGAGCTGAAGGCAGACAACTGACTGAGCCACCCAGGTGCCCCTCAGTGAGCATCTTTAATGACCATTACTTTGAACTCTTTATCAAGTAGATTGCTTATTTCTATTTCACTTATTTCTTTTTCTGAGGTTTTTGTCTTGTTCTTTCATTTGGAACATTTCTCCATCCCCTCATTTTGTCTGACTCTATGATTGTTTCTACACATTTGTAGTTCAGCCACTTCTGTTCCTGAGGGATTGTGCTTACACAAGAGATGTTCTGGTCCCCAGAAGCACAATCTCCCCTGGTCACCAAATCCAGCAATTCAAATGGTATCCCCTATGGGGGCTATGTGTACCCTCCTATTCTATCAGTGCCATAGCCATGGTGTATCAGTGGCCAGGGCTTACATTGGGACAAGTCCATGACTGCTGTGGTGTATTGGTGGCAGGACTTTCAGGAAGGTGTGACCACTGGTGCTAGCGAGTTAGAGGGAGAATTCCAAAATTGTGCCCACCAACACCAGTATTAATTAGACTGAGGTTGCAAAAATGGATCCTATCAGTGTCTTAGTCCCAAGGGATTCCCTACTGTTTCCTACCTCCCCAGCAGATGCTTTAAGTTAGTAAGTGGATCTCCCTTGCCTATGGTCTATGTACTTTTCCAATGAGTGTTTTTGTGTTCGTTTCCAGGTCAAGTGAGTCTGCAATCAGAACCTTTAAAAGAGGGGTATCCAATACCCTACAGTTTTAGTTTTCCTGAACATAATCCCCATTGATTTTCAAATCCTAATGTTTGGGGGCCTCATATCTCATGTGCAGGATCTAAAGGTTGGTGTGTTTAATGTACAGCTTGAATCCCATGCTCCTCAAAGAAAAATTCTATAACTTTGGTATCCCTCTTAATGGTGACTCGTTGTAGCTGGGATGTGAGTCCATGTCTCTGCCTCTCTTTCCTGCCTTGATGCTATCCTTTTATCCTTTGTTGTGGAGGCTATATTCATGCAACTTTTGGGTCCTTCTCAGAGAGAATTATTTCATATGTAGTTGTAGGTTTGTTGTGTTAATGAGTGGAGGTGAGTACAGGATCTTACTACGTTGCCATCTTGAATCCTCCAGTGACATTTTAATGCCCAGTCCAGGCATATAAGTCAGGGAACTGGTTGGGAAAACTTAGGATGGGGACATCAGGATAGAGTGGCTCTGCATATCCCCTCAAACATCAGAGGTTTACAGAGTTGGCCTACGTTGTCCCTTGTAAGAGCTTGCACTTCCCACTAAAAGACTATGATCACAAATGCAATTTGATTTCACTCATACGTGGAATTTAAGAAACAAAACAGATGAACACAGGGGAAGGGAAGGAAAAATAAGATGAAAGCAGAGAACAAGGAAAACCATAATAGACTCTTAACTATAGGAAACAATAGGGTTGTAGAGGGGAGGTGGGCAGGGGGATGGGGCAATTGGGTGATGGACATTAATTAGGGCACAGGATGTAATGAGCACTGTGTATTATATGCAACTAATGAAGCACTAAATTCTACCCCTAAAACTAATAATACACTATATATTAATTAAATTGAATTTAAATAAAACATTTTTTAAAAATTAAAATAACCATTTTTATCCCCCACCCCTCAAAAAAAGAAAGAAGACTGTAGTCACAAAGGCTATCAGGAAGGTGTTGATGCATGAGACATCAGAATCTTTGAAAAGTTCCTTCTGTTGCAATAAATGATTTTGAGAGTCCAAAGTGGCTCTCTTCTGTGGGCCAGAGCTGACTACAGAAATGGGGACAGAGCTAAGCATGCATGCATGACACACACACACGTATATTATATACGTATATATATTTTATATATATATAATATATATATATATTATATATGGTGATAGCCCACACCAGTAATTGAGAACTCAAACCTCTCCTCAACAGAGGTCTAGGATAACCAGATGAGCTTTCTATTCCAGCAAAAATACTAGCCAACAGAATGATCTAGAATGGTGGAAAAAAAATGATGGAAATTATTTATGACCTCAGGACCATATATAGCAGTGGGAGCTATAGTTAAACCTCTTATAGGTACCCTCCAGAAATTATGACTACTTCATGGACTTTCCACATCCATTTGAGTCTCACTTTAAATTTATACTAACCTGTCACTGTTTCTATGTGATATTTGGACCTTAGCAGACACTGTTGGTGCTCCACCCAGATTCACATGGATCCTTTTTATCATTTCTCTATGCCTCTCCCCTGAATTCAGTATGCCTTCACTTCCAATAGCTCACACCTGCCTCATCTCCTAAAGCCTATCACTGGATTCTGTATGTGGAAAGCCCATGGGGGCTACATTCCTTATGTTTGGCCCTTATCTGATGATTGCTATTCAGCATGGCCCCATAAAATGTGAGCAGTCCTTTAGTATGACTATATCCATCAATGTTCCTTCCTCTGTGGTATAAAACTGAAACCAACATAAGCAGGACTTTTTCCAAAATCTCACCTTTGCTTGTCTTTTTCCCCCCTTTATCTTTCTACTTTCCTCTATTCACTTAACAGTTTCTCCTGGGAGCATTTCTTTAAAAAATATTATGTTGACATACAATGTTATATTAGTTTCAGATGTACAGCACAATGATGACAATTCTATGCATTACACAATGCTCACCACAATAAGCGTAGTTACCATCTGTCACTGTACAATGTCATTACAATATTATTGACTATATTCCTTATGCTGTACTTTTCATTTCCATGATTACTTATTTTACAAGTAGAAGTTTGTACCTCTTAATATCTTTCCCAAGTTTCACCCATTCCCCCCCATTCTGCTCACCTCCGGCAACCACTAGCTTTTTTTTCTGTATTTATGAGTCTGTTTCTGATATTTACGTTTGTTTGTTCCTTTAAGATTCCATATATAAGTAAAATCATATTTGTTTTTCTCTGTCTGGCTTATTTCACTCAGTGTAATACCCTCTAGGTCCATCCATATTGTTGCAAATGCCAAGACCTCATTCTTTTTTTGGCTGAGTAATATTCCATCTTCTATTCATCTTCATTCATCTGTTGATGGACACTTGGGTTGCTTCTATATCTTTACTATTATAAATAATACTGCAGTAAACATATGGGTGCATATATCTTTACTCAAAGAAAATAAAAACACTAATTTGAAAATATTCAGGAATTTATACAATTCTGGCGGAATTACTGGATCATATGGTAGTTCTGTATTTAATTTTTTGAGGAACCTCCATATTGTTTTCCACAGTGTTTGCACCAATGTAAATTCCTACTGACTATGCATAAGGGTTTTCTTTTCTCTACATCCCCACAAATACTTATTTCTTGTCATTTTGATACTAGCCACTTTGAAAAATTTAAGGTGATATCTAATTGTGGTTTTAATTTGCATTTCCCTAATGATTAGTGGTGTTAAGAATCTTTCCATGTGTCTGATGGGCCATTAAAATGGAGTTTTGGTGTTACTTGGTTTGGGGCTACTTGGGGTTTGGGGATGTTGTAGTTCTTTGGAGTTACTTTGGTTTGGGGGGTTTTCTTGGGTGTTACTTGAATTGGTGGTCCTTGGGCTTTTGGTGTTCCTTGGGTTTTTGGTGTTAAGTTGTAAGAGTTCTTTATATAGTTTGGATACTAACCCCATATCAGACATATTATTTTCAAATTTCTCCTATTCAGTAGCTTGCCTTTTGTGTTGTTGGTTTCCTTTACTATAAGGAAGCTTTCTACTTTGATGTAGTTCCAATAGTTTATTTTTGCTTTCGTTTCCCTGCCTGAGGAGACGTATCCATAAATACGTTGTTAAGGTCAATATCCATGAGATCACTGCCTATTTTGGGGGGGGGAGATTATTGTTTCATGTCCACATTGAGATCTTTAATCCATTTTGAGTTTATTTTTATGGATGTTATAAGTTGTTCAGTTTCCTTCTTTTGCATGTAACTGGTCCAGTTTTCTCAATACTATTTATTAAAGATGTTTTCTTTTCCCCATTGTATATTCCTGCCACCTTTGTCATAGATTAATCAGTCATATAAGCATGGGTTTATTTCTTTTAAGATTTGACAAACAGACAGCAGGGAGAGGAGCAAAGGGAGAGAGAATAGAGGGATAGAGAGAATCTCAAGCAGACTCACCAGTCTGGATCTCATGACCCTGAGATCAAGACCTGAACTAAAATCGAGAGCCTGATGCTTAACTAACTGAGCCACCTGGTACACCAAGTATGGGTTTATTTCTGGGCTCTGTCTCCTGTCTCATTGAACTATGTGTCTATTTTTGTGCCAGTATCATATTGTTTTGATTACTATAGCTTTGTAGTATATCTTGAAATCTGGAATTGTGATACCTCTAGCTTGTTCTTTCTCAAAATTGCTTTAGATATTCATGATTTTTTTGTGGTTCCACACAAATTTTGGGATTCTCTAGTTCTATGAAAAATACCATTGGTATTTTGATAGGGATTACATTGAATCTGTAGATTGCTTTGTAGTGTGAGCAATTTTAACAATATTAATTCTTCAAATCCATCATCACGGTATACTTTTTCCATTGCTTATATCACTTTCAATTTCTTTCATTAGCATCTTTAATTTCCAGAGTATAGGTCTTTCCCCTCCTTGGTTAAATACATTTCTAGACATTTATTCTTTTTCATGAAATTGTAAATGGGATTTTTTTCTTCTCTTTTTGGCTACATTATAATTAGTGTATAATGTAACAGATTTCTGTATTTTAATTTTGTATTCTGCAACTTCACTGAATTTATCAGCTCTATTAGTTTTTTAGGGTATTTATACATAAAATCTATATCATCTACAAATAATGACAATTTTATTTCTTCATTACCAATTTGGATGACTTTTATTTCTTATCTGATTGTTGTAGCTAGGACTTCCAGTACTAAGTTAAGTGAAAGTGGTGAAAATGGACATTATCATCTTGTTCCTTAAAGGAAATTTTCCAGTTTTTCACCATTGAGTATGTTGTTAGCTGTGGGTTTGTTATATATGGCCTTTATTATGTGGAGGTACGTTCCCTCTAATTCTATTTTATTGAAAGATTTTATCATGAACAGATGTTGAATTTTGTCAAATGTTTTTTCTATATCTAAGGAGATTATTCTATGGTTTTATTCTTCATTTTGTTAACGTGATGTATCATATCAATTGATGTATCAATATTTAACCCTTGTTGCAGCCCTGGAATAAATCTCACTTGATTGTGGTAAGTTATCCTTTTAAAAAGTATTGAATTTGGTTTGTTAATATTTTGATGAGAATTTTGCATTTCTGTTCATCAGGAATCTTGGCCTCTAGTTGTGTTTTGGTTGGCTGGATGTCTTTTTGTTTTTTTATAGTGTATTTGTATGGTTTTGGTATCAGGTTAATAATGGTCTTGTAGAATTAGGACATTTCCCTTCCTCTTCTAATTATTTGAATAGTTTGAGAAAGATAGGTATTCTTTAAGTGTTTGGTAGAATTTACCTGTGAAGCCATCTGGTCCTAAACTTTTGTTTGTTGGGAGTTGACTAACAATTCAATTTTGTTACTAGTAATCAGTCCATTCAGATTTTCTATTTCTTCCCAAATCAGTTTTAGGCGTTTGTATGTTTCTTGGAACTTATTAATTTCTTCTATGTTGTCCATTTTGTTGTCATGTAATTTTTTGTAGTAGTCTCTTAGAATTAACATCACAGAAATAAAATGGATTATAATTTCTCATCTTTCATTTCTGATTTTATGCAAGTCCTCTTTTTCTTGAGTCTGTCTAAAGGTTTATCAAGGGGATTTTTTAAAATTTTAGTTTACATACAGTGCAATATTGGTTTCTGAAGTAGAATTCAGTGATCCATCCCTTACATACAACACTCAGTGCTCATCACAAGTGCCCTTTTTAATACCCATCACCCATCTATCCCATCCCCCACCCAGCCCCCTCCATCAACCCTCAGTTTGTTCTCTATTATTAAGAGTACCTTGTGGTTTGTTTCCCTCTCTCTTTTTTCTTCTGCATTCCCCTATGTTCATCTGTGTTTTTTTTTTTTTCTTAAGTTGCACACGAGTGAGATCATATGGTATTTGTCTTTCTCTCACTTATTTCACTTGGTATAATACATTCCAGCTCCATCCACGTTGCTGCAAATGGCAAGATTTCATTCTTTTGATGGTTGAGTAATATTCCATTACACACACACACACACACACACACACACATTATTTTTTTTCACACATCACATTGTTAGTTTTTTTTTTAACCTGTAAAAAAAACCCAGCTTTTGATTTGTCATCCTTTTGGTCTCTATTTCATTTCTTTTTGCCCTAATATTCATTATTTTCCTATTTGATTTGGGCTTTGTTCCTTTAGGTGTAAGGTTAGATTGTTTAGGATTCATCTTATTTCTTGAAATGGGCCTAAGAACCATAAACTTCCATCTTACAGTGTCCTAAAATCTATGGGATTCAGCAAAAGAGTTCGGTTTCCATTTTTGTTGTCTCATGGTATTTTGATTTCCATTTGATTTCTTCATTGACACCCTGGTTGTTCA
This sequence comes from Nasua narica, assembly GCA_028533885.1. Lineage (NCBI taxonomy): Eukaryota > Metazoa > Chordata > Mammalia > Carnivora > Procyonidae > Nasua > Nasua narica. Next base: position 54,744,752 of record CM052800.1, on the reverse strand, counting down.
GTAGCATGCAGGTCTTCAAGTGTTTATGTATTTCCCAGTTATTTTCTTGTAATTTAATTCTGGTTTCATAACATTGTAATCGGAAAAGATGTTTGGTATAATTTCAATCTTCTTAGATTTTGTTTTTGGCCTAACGTGATTGATCCTGGAGACTGTCCCATGTGCACTTAAAAAGTATATTCTGCTGTTTTGGGTTGGACTGTTCTCCATATATGTTAGGATCATCTGGCATAATGTATTGTTCAAAAACACTGTTTCTTTGTTGATTTTTCTGTCTTGGTTATCTATCCAATGATGTAAGTGGGGTGTTAAAATCCCATATTATTGTAGTACCATCAATTTCTTCTTTAATAGCTGCTTGATGTATTTAGGCACTTCTTTGTTGGGTTCATAGATATCCACAACTGTTATATCTTCCTTTTGGACTGATCCCTTTATCATTGTATAATGACCTTCTTTGTTGCTTACTATAGTCTTCGTTTTAAAGTCTATGTAGTTTATTCTTCCTCAGCTTGCTTTTTGTGCCCATTTGCATAGAATATCTTTTTCCATCCCTTCACTTTCACTTCACACCTAAAGATACTTATATACTGAGTTTCTTAAGGGCAGCATATAGAGTGACTAAATGGATTAAAAAAAACGAGAACCTTGTCTTTTGGAACATTTAGTCCATTTACATTTAAAGTAGTTATTGATATTGAGGGGGTGCCTGGGTGGTTCAGTTGGTTGATCATCTGATTCCTGGTTTTAACTCAGGACATGATCTCATGGGATTGAGCCCTGTGTTGGGCTCCATGTTTAGCACAGAATCTGTTTGAGGAATTTCTCACTCCCTCTGCTCTCTCTCATATAAATCTATGTATCAGTACCTATTTTTTTTTTATTTATGACAAGCCAACCGCAGAGGACTCCAATAAGGGAATCTCATTTCTTTCAAGTTTTTATTTAAATTCTAGTTAACATAAAGAGTAATATTGATGAATCACTAAATTATGTTTTGAAACCACTTATGTATAATGCCCCATGCTTATCACAAGTGCCCTTAACACCCACAGGGGGAGATTCTTTGCCTTAGAAGCTACTACAGATGTTAATTCTGAGAATCAAGATGGCTGAAGAGCTGGTGGTCATTTGTCAGTGTTCTACTTCTTATACTCTCAAGATTTTTCCTTTTACCATTTCAATGTAGTTCTTAAACATCTGACTCATGATGACTATTGCTGAGGCTTCATGGATTTTGCTGCAGAACGGTGTTGGTGTTTGCTAACACCAACTAACTTAGAAGTTCCTTATCAACTTTTGGCCATGATGGAGTTAAAGGGTATTGTCTTTCATAGTTTTCTTGAGGGTAATACCTAAGAGTGGACACGAGGTTGAACAGGGCTATTAATTTCCTATTGCTGCTATAACAAATTACCACAAATATAATGACTTAAGACAAATGTCTTAAATTTCATTGAGCTAAAAGTCAAGGTCTCGAAGGCTGCATTCCTTCTGAAGTTTCCAAGAGAACATCATTTTCCTTACTTTATCCTAGCTTCCTAGAGGCTATCTTCATTCCTGGGCTTGTGGCCTTGCATCACGTTAAGCTCTACTTCCTCTCCTTCTCACCAATTTCCCTTCTTTCTCTTAGAAGAACCCATGTGATGATCTTGGATTACCTGGGTAGACTCCATGTAATGTCCCCATCTCATCATCCTCAACAATCACATCTGCAAATCCCTTGTGCTGCATAAGGCAACATTCATAGGTTCATGAGAAGAGATTGTTGACTTTTTTGAAGGGAGGCCTTCAGGTGGGTATGCAGATCTGGCTTGTGTGAAAGGAAAGAAGGGAGCAGATTGGCCAGAAAGGGTCTTCACTGTGATACAAAGTTTCAGCCAACCCCAAAGGAAGCTCCATGTTAAAGATTGCTATTATTAGGGTCACACATTTGGACAGAAATTACTCATAGTAATGACTGCAATGCTTAGTTATCAGCTGGGGGCTGCCCAAGAAAACCATACTTGCTCAAAAGCTAAGGTGGATCCTCAAGGACCACGGCTAGAGGTTGCCCACCATTTATACTTCTAACCGTTGAATAGAAAGTTATTTCTTGAAGGGAGATTTGTGCAGAATACTTCCATTATCACACTTTTCTTTGATAACTGTACAAACTAATGGGTGAAAAGAAGGACTGTCCAAGGCTAGATTTATTACCTCTTGCCTTGGACAAGTTACTCAGCATCAGTATTGAAAAGGGGTTGTTACTGTTCTAATCATTTACCCTACAGAAATACTGGTACATAGCAAAGCTACAGTTGTAAGTTTGTTCAGTACATTAATTTTTCATTGTCAAAAAGCTAGACAAGCCTATACGTTTATCAATAAGGAGAAAAGTCATGGTTCATTCACAGTACAGAATACTGGGCATGCATTAAAAAATAAGTAGACCTTTATTGAAAAGTGACCGAGATTTTTTTAGTATAAAAGGGAAATTGACTATAATGTACATGTTTATAGGCAAATGTTTACAAAACAATTCTTGTGCTTCTACAAGCCTTTATGTTCATTTGTACTTGCTCAGCCTTTCTGAAGCATGATCTTAAGACTTTCTGACAGGGGATGTTTGTTCAGGAAGAACTCTGACTTTGAACCTCAAGATAAATATATAAAGCTTTCCTATAGAGAAGGCATTGCTTTTCTTTCTTTAAATTTTAAAGAAATGAACATTCATTCTGACTGTTGCCACAAAATGTTTACATTTTAAAGTATATTTTCAGCTACAAGGCTGGCACATTACATGTTTAGGTACTCCAATTATTGGAGAAATAGAGAAATGCAATTCACCTGGTTGTAATCTGAGCCTGACTCCTTACTTTCCCCTCCCCTCAAATATGTTTATCTAATTCCTTATTTTCTTATGAAATGGTGACTCAGCAGAATTGCTTAAAAAACTTCAGGAGCATTCCTTGAGCAGTCAATGATTTTAAACTTCCAAGTATCATCACAAGATGGCAGAAGAGGATAAATCATGGGACAGCTGACAGTAATGGCTTGGACCTGTAAGTGGTAAGATTGTATAAGTCATTCTTATTCTCTCTTGTGTGTGTGTGTGTGTGATTTTATTTATTTCTCTGAAAGCAGAGGGACAAGCAGACTTCCTGCTGACTGGGAGCTAGGTGCAGGCCGATCCTACAACTCCGAGATCATGATCTGAGCTGAAGGCAGACACTTAACCAAAGAGCCACCCAGGCACTGCTCTCTCTCTCTGCAGTTAATCAAATACTTAAGATGATGTGTCAGGGTTTAACCAGAGAAAATACCAGTAGGAGACAAATTAATATATCAATTTCAAGAAGTTAGGTAGTTCAATTGTGGAGGTTGGTAAGGGAAATCCAAAATCTGTAGGGCAAGCTGTCAGAAAAGATATGGTACAACTATTACCCGTGGCTGAAACTTATCCACAGGCATAGTTTTATCTTAAAAGCAGTGCTGAACTTATTTGAAGTCCTTTAAACTGATTATTTTTTGGTGTTTTTAAGGGAGATTAAATCAGACATGTACAGGTACCTTATTATATACTTTACATCTATAAACTACCTTCACCGAAGCATGTAATTAATGTTTGATTGAACAACTGAGGACTGTAGCCTGGCCACACTGATACATCAAAAGACCACCCCCTGTCAATTTATATATTACTTTAAAGCATACTTAATATAGGAGACCATAGTCTCTGTCTCTCAACAAAGATCAACAATTAGGTAGCTATCCATGAACAAAAACAGCTCTTAGAGTTCTCTGGGGTATGGAGAAGTGGTTAGGAATAAAGAAGAAAAGAAGAGGCTACCACTAGCAGGCCTGTAACAGGAGAAATCATAGTTCCTAGTGACCTACACTGTAGACTAAAAATTAACTACCAGTAGCCACTGCAGACCCCCTTTAGATTTCACCCACTTTTGCCCCACAGGTGTTCTAATCTACTGACACTAGCCACTTGGATCCTTCCCTACTCCTTCTGCCACCTCACCAGAGTCCAGGATCCATAACTACAGCCATCCAAGGTCTCTGTGGCCAAAGTGTAAAGTGCCAGCCCCCTAAGTTTTTCCCTGGACACACAATCACCTCAGGCTTCTGTATCTGTGTGAGTGCAAGAAGCCAACCTAAGTCCCGTAGAGTAACTACCACCACTGTGCCTGCATACCACCAGCCTGCCTACTGTCATCAGCTTCCACTGCTGTATAAATGCCCAGGGGTGAGGGTGGGGAGCTGTGCAGCCACAGGTGAGTATACTGATAGCCAAGTCCTCTGCAGCCACTTATGAGTCTGGATCAAGCCCTGCCTTTTGTCATGAGCCAGCACTGCCACCCCTAGCTGTAGCTAGTGCCCCCAATTGTGCACCTGTACATCCCCAAACTAATCCCCATCACTCTCCTCCATTTAAATATGCAGCCACAAGAGAGAAGCCAATAGCTACAGACTCAGTAGGTCCTAGGGAGCCCTTGCTACTTTCCCTGCCCTCTATCACCAAGTGTCTGCAATTGGCTTCTGCCACTACATCGGCACTTACAGCTGGCCTCCACAACTAAGAATGGGTAACCACTGGCTCCAGTCACCACCATTGTCTGTCCTGGTCTCTAGCTCATCAGTCAGGAGGTATTGATTAGAACACCACCCCTTGTAGCTACTGCACACCCTGCAGAGTTCTTAGCAAGGGCCACGGAGTTGTTGATACTGTGGGCTCCAGCAATGTGAGCCAAAGAAATATCATGGCCACCCAGACCCAGTGACACCACCCTTCTCCTTACTTGGTGCCATGCACCATTGGACCTAAGGTCACAGCATGATCAAGCATGCCCCACCAATAGGTGAAAGATTTCCCTTACCGAAGTCAAAGTCTGGAAGAGGTGACTGCCTCTTCAAATGTACAGATACCTACACAAAACTATGGAGATCACAAGGAATCAAGGATATATGTCTTTATCAAAGGAATACAGTAAACTTACAGTAAAAATTACAAAGAAATGGAGATCCAAGAATTGGTGACACGTAACTCAGAATAATTATGCAGATGGTCAGAGAACTACAAGAGAACACAAAGAATTTAATGAGATCAGGAAAATAATACAAGGACAAATTGGTTCTTTGTTTTATCTTCTCAAATTTGGGAGCTAAATATATTGACTGAACTGAAGAATTCAGGAGGGGGCTTCAATGCAGATTTGAGAAAGCTGGAGAGAGAATTAGAAAGCAAAAAGATTAAAATTATCAATCAGATGAATGTGTGAGATAGATTATATATGTGTGTGTATATATACATACACATACGCAATTGAATACTCAGCCATAAGAAAGAATGAAGTCTTGATATTTGCAACAACATAGATGAATCTAGAGGGTATGGTGTTAAACAAAATAAGTCAGAAAGACACATACTATGATTTCATTTATATGTGGAAGTTAAACAAATGAAAAAAGGAAAAAAATAGACAAATATAGAGAACTGGTGGTTGCTAGAGTGGGATGAGTGTGTGTGAAATGAGTGAAGGGGATTAAGGCTACATTTATTGTGATGAGTAAGGAATAGAATTGAATCATTATGTTGTAGACCTGAAAATAATATAACACTGTATGTTAATTATACCTGAATTTTTTTTTAAAGATTTTATACTTATTTATTTGACAGAGAGAGAGAAAGATCACAAGTAGGCAGAGAGAAGGGGGGAAGCAGGCTCTCTGCCGAGCAGACAGCCCGATGCGGGGCTTGATCCCAGGACCCGGAGATCATGACCCAAGCTGAAGGCAGAGGCCTCAACCCACTAAGCCACCCAGGCACCCCTAATTATACCTGAATTTTAAAAATAAAACTTCTTAAATTAATAGAGAATGAAAAAGAATTAGAACCAAAGGAAATAATATACATATCACTGCAGTCTTAGTGGGAGAAAAGAGTAGAAATATTAGATGATGGCTGAGAATCTCCCAAACCTGGGGAGAAATTTGGATATCCAAGTTTATAAATTTAATAGATCACCTTGAAATTTCAATCCAAAAATCTCTCCTCCAAGACACATAATAAAACTATCTAAAGTCAAGCACAAAGAATTTTTAAGGCAAGAAGAAAAAAATACAAGGGAACACACTTGGGGCTATCAGTGGATTTCTGAGCAGAGATCTTGCTGGCCAGGAGAGCATGGGATAATATTTTTAAAGTGTTAAAAAGAAACCAGTTGCTTTCCTATACAACAATGAAAATATGGAAAGGGAAATTAGAGAATTGATTCCGTTTACTGTAGCATCAAGAACCATAAATACCTGGGAATAAACCTAACCAAAGAGGTAAAGGATCTGTACTCGAGGAACTATAGAACACTCATGAAAGAAATTGAAGAAGACACAAAAAGGTGAAAACGTATTCCATGCTCATGGATCAGAAGAATAAACATTGTTAAAATGTCTATTCTGCCCAGAGCAATCTATACTTAAATGGCATCCCAATCAAAATTCCACCAGTTTTTTTCAAAGAGCTGGAACAAATAATCCTAAAATTTGTATGGAACCAGAAAAAAACCTGAATTGCTAAGGAAATGTTGAAAAAGAAAAACAAAGCTGGGGCATCACATAAAGATTTCAAACTTTACTACAAAGCTATGATTACCAAGACAGCATGGTACTGGCACAAAAACAGACACATAGACCAGTGGAACAGAATTGAGAGCCCAGAGATGGACCCACAACTCTATGGTCAAATAATCTGACAAAACAGGCAAAAATATCCAGTGGAATAAAGACAGTCTCTTCAATAAATGGTGCTGGGAAAACTGGACAGCTATATGTAGAAGAATGAAACTTGACCATTCTCTTACACCATACACGAAAATAAACTCGAAATGGATAAAAGACCTCAACGTGAGGCAGGAATCTACCAAAATCCTAGAGAAGAACATAGTCAGTAACCTCTTGGACATCAGCCACAGCAACTTCTTTCAGGATATGTCTCCAAAGGCAAAGGAAACAAAAGCGAAAATGAACTTTTGGGACTTCATTAAGATAAAAAGCTTCTGCGCAGCGAAGGAAACAGTCCACAAAACAGGCAACCCACAGAATGGGAGAAGATATTCGCAAATGGCACTACAGACAAAGGCCTGATATCTAAGATCTATAAAGAACTCCTCAAACTCAACACTCACAGAACAGATAATCACATCAAAAAATGGGCAGAAGACATAAACGGACACTTCTCCAAAGAAGACATACAAATGGCTAACTGACACGTGAAAAAATGTTCATATTTAGCCATCAGGGAGATTCGGATCAAAACCACACAGATACCACCTTACACCAGTTGGAATGGCCAAAATCAATAAGACAGTAACCAACAAATGTTGTAGAGAATGTAGAGAAAGGGGAACCCCCTTCCACTGTTGATGAGAATGCAAGTTGGTGCAGCCACTTTGGAAAACAGTGTGGAGATTCCTCAAGAAATTAAAAAATAGAGCTACCCTATGACTCTACAATTGCACTACTGGGTATTTACCCCAAAGAAGCAGATGCAGTACAAAGAAGGGCCACATGTGCCCCAATGTTCATAGCAGCAATGGCCACAATCGCCAAACTGTGGAAAGAACCAAAATGCCCTTCAACAGATGAGTGGATAAGGAAGATGTGGTACATCTACACAATGGAATATTATGCCTCCATCAGGAAGGATGAATATCCAACTTTTGTATCAACATGGACGGGACTAGAAGAGTTTATGCGGAGTGAAATAAGTCAAGCAGAGAGAGTCAATTATCTTATGGTCTCACTTATGTGTGGAGTATAAAGAAAATCATGGAGGGCATTGTGAGAAGGAAGGGAAGGAGAATGGGGGGAAATCAGAGGGGGCAATGAACCAGGAAACACTGTGGACTCTGAGCAACAAACTGAGGGTTTTGGAGGGGAGGGGATGGAGGGTTGGGAGAGCCTGGTGGTGGGTATTGAGAAGGGCACATATTGCATGGAGCACTGGGTGTGGTCCATGAACAATCAATCTTGTAACACTGAAAAAATAAACATATTTGGGGAGAAAAAAATGAAACTGGGTCACTATCTTATACCATACACAACTCAAAATGGAGTAAGAACTTGAACAAACCTAAAACTCCTAAAAGATAGGCAATAAACTCCTTAATATTGCTCTTGGCAGATTTGACCCCCAAACAATGGCAACAAAAGCGAAAAATAAACAAATGGGACAATATCAAACCAAAAATCTTCTTTATGGTGAAAGAAGTCATCAACACAATAAAATCAACCAACTGGATGGGAGAAGATATTTGCAAATCATGTATTTGATAAGGACTTAATATCAAAATATACAAAGAACACATACAAATCCGTAACAACAAATCTGATCGTGTGGGCAACTAGGGAAAAAGGTGGAGTAGGTGGGTCCTGAGATCCTTGTCCGATGGACCCCCTGAGACAATACCTATATCTATGCAACCTACTTTCAAAATCACCTAAAGATTGGCAGAATAGATTTTCCACAGCTATTTGTAGAAAGCAGGCCACATCTGTAAGGGTGGAAGGGGTAGAGATGTCATCAAGAACCAAACCCCATGTGCAACCAACCACAAACAGGAGAGTCACACAAACATGGAGGAACAAGGGGATCAGACCCCACACCAGGCACCCCCCAGCTTGGGGACCCATGCTAGAAGACAAGTCCAAATAATATCTGGCTATGAAAATCAATGGGACTTAACTCAGAAAGCTTTAAAAATCAGGAGAGCTTAACTCCAGGAAAGCTATAAGACAACAGGGAACTGAGTTTCCACTCTTGAAGAGCCAGTAACTTTGATAACTCAGACCCAGTGACAGCACAGAAGCAGCTAAGTCAAAGCGTCTGAGATATACATGAAGGAAATAAATTGAGTAATCTTAGAACATATGCCAGAGGGGCAGTAATCTGTAGGAGATTTCTCTGGGAAATCTGGCAGATGCCATTTTTCTTACCCTCACCCAGCCTAGATAGAACTGTGTGACCAGCCCTGGCATTCCCCTCTAGATCCACCCCACCCCGTGTACTGGCCTCGGTAAACATGATTCCAAAGCCTGTCCTGCCCCAAACAAGTGGCAGGTAGCCCAAGCTAGGTCCACCACTACCTCAAAATGTTTATTGCCTTGGAGATAGGGGGAGATAACCCCACATACCCACACACCTGCATTAGCTGGTATAGCTGGCTACGCAAGAAGCAAGCTCTTCCACTTGTGCCTGCAGCTAATTTCAGACAGCAAAACAGTGCCAGTCAATGAGCCCACCAATAAACCAGGAGTCTCAAAACTGTAGTGAATAAACCCTGCCTAGTGTTTCTGTAGCAGGCAATGTGAGTTATCACAGTTGGCTGGGCTGAAGGCCAGTCCTCTCAACCAGTGCACCCATAGAAATCGTGGCTTAGCCACAACAGGAGGGTGCATGCAGAACACAAAGGGAACACCCTGGAATATCTGATTCTGGTGACCAGAGGGCATTGCATGATAGGGCACCACAGCTCTTTTTATTTTTTCAGCGTTCCAAGATTCATTGATTATGCACCACACCCAGTGCTCCATGCAATATGTATCCTTTCAATACCCACCATCAGGCTACCCAACCCCCCAAAACCCCTCCAAGATCCTCAGTTTCTCAGAGTCCACAGTCTCTCATGTATCATCTCCCCCTCCGATTTCCCCCAATTCACCCTTCTTTTCCTTCTCCCAATGTCCTCCATGGTTTTCCTTATGCTCCACACATAAGTGAGACCATATGATAATTGACACCATCTTCTATAGTACACCAAGGCAATTCTGGCATTTCAATTTCATTTAGTATAGGCCACCTTTCAGTCTATGTTTCAGACAAAATAACTAGAACCTTTCTAGGTATAAGCTAAAAACTAGACCCAGAATTTAGGCTTAGCCCATATCAATAGGTTCAGACTGATCCAACTTTATATTCTTTCTATCACCATCCCACACCTGGAGATCCATTCCCTATATACACCTGAGAGTAGAAACTGGGGGAAAAAAATCATGCAGTTATGTTTGTGTATCATATACCCCCTCATGAGTCACTTTCCTATCTCACCCTTTCGGAGTTTCCAGAACTTGAGTCTAGTTTCTAGATTTAGAAACCAAGAGAGGTGGCAGGGCCAGGTCCTAAAGAGAATCAGAAGTGCCTATCAAGGCAAGTATCTCAAGCAAAGGAGCACTACCCTCCTCAGGCAGGGATAGAAAGGCAACTTCTACTGGCAAGACAACTCAGCAGAATTTAGGGGTTTGATGTCCCCAGTTTGTTGGGATCAGCCCAAATGTCTCCATTCCAATGTTCAGAATCTCATTCCTTATCAATGTACTCACTTTAACCGAAGATATCCTGTGAGGTTGGGAATTCAATTTGCATTGAGATTCAGCCATTCATGAGACTCTGGGTTTGGTTTTCAGAAGTTTTGGCCCTACAGCTACAACAGACAAAGGTTTCTTTAAAGACAGATATGAGAGTGTTCAAGGTTTTTATACAGAGTTTTAGCTGGAAACTTAAAGCCCTGAGCTATTTTCACATCTCCAGGGCAGTCAGGAGCATCTAGCCAACTTCATTATACTTCCTAATTTGACAAAAATGTGTTAATAGTAGCAAATACATGGTCATCCAGAACCTCACCTTCTATAGATATTTGATTTTTAGTATCCAACCGTGCTAGTACCCCATTGCAGAGACTGGCTAGGCAAGTTCAAAATCCATAGGAAAGACTTTTAGGAAGTGCAGAATGGAACTCAAACACTGCTGAAACTTCTGTCCATGAATACAGTTACTTCATCAGAGAAGCCTCAGGTCTGCTTTTAAGACCTTTTAACTAATTGAATTAGGCTCATTAGATTGATTTTAAGTAAGGGACATTATCCTGAATAATGAATTATGGACTTAATCACATCTATTAATTACCTTTTCAACACCTAGATTAGTCTTTGAATAACTGAAGACTGTAGGCTAGCCAGGTTAGCTTATAAAATTTATCATCATAGAATAATAACCCGGAGTGGGCACTTTCAAAACCTCATTAATGAAATGCATTCATTTATGATTGGGTGAGTTGAAGGTCCATAATTTGTGGTAATGGTGTTGATCCAGATTGTAGACAATGAAAAGGAGGAAGGAAATAAATAAGTAGAGACAGACTTACTTATGGTCTCAGAAAGAGCCAGTAGTGGGTGGAGACCTAAAGAGAATGCATAACCAAAGAGTCAAGTGTTAGGTGGGAGATGTTAATTAAAAACACTAGAAAAGTTGGCCTTGAACCCAGAATATCCCGAGATTAGAGGAAAGAAGAATCAGATGTAATTAAGTTTTACACAGGATGGAGAAGGGATATAGAAATTGAGCGGGAGACATGGCAAGTAGAGTTTTGGAGTTGTTGTAGAGTATGGGCAAAGAAATAGACTATCAAAAACTAATCAAAAACTAGATCTAAAAACTAGACTATCAAAAAATAACCCTTAGCTAAATGAATTTAAATTTTAAAAAATAGACTATAGGGCGCCTGAGTGGCTCAGTCGTTAAGCGTCTGCCTTCAGCTCAGATCATGATCCCAAGGTCCTGGGATCGAGTCCCACATCGGGCTCCCTGCTCTTCCGGAAGCCTGTTTCTCCCTCTCCTTCTGCTGCTCTCCCTGCTTGTGTTCCCTCTATCACTGTGTCTCTCTCTGTAAAATAAACAAATAAAAATCTTCAGAAAAATAGACTGTAGTCATTCATAACCAGTTTACTGAACTTCTCTGCACTCTGTAGTACAAAATAGAAAATTATTATTTATTACCCAACCTCGGTCATGTTGTGTCCAATCTCTTTCCTTGGATGGTCCCAAACTTTTTGTAATAACTGAAAGTGACCTGAATCCAGTTCCAAACTCATACATCAGGTCAAAATTAAGGTTTGGGTAGGGAAGAAGGTGATATATTTTTTTTTTTATTTATTTTTTGGGGGTGGGGAAGGAGGTGATATGTAAAGACTCACCTCCAATAATGAGATACTAAGCATGTTCACTCTTCTTCCCTCCTCATTTTAGTTCTTCAGGTGGAGAGTGAAGAGAAGGAGTTAGAGATAAATAACAGAGTCTTTTAGTTTGATTGGACCCATGGTTGCAATCCTTTGCATGTATTCCTTCTGCAGTTTCTGGGAGCCACTACTGGGGTCATTAGAGGGACTTGTGATATAGTCACCTGCCACAAGTCATCTGACTTCAGACCTACATCCACCAAATTTCCAGCCACATTCTCATTCCAAGTCATATTCTACTCTGCTCTTTCTCTAGAGTCAACCTTTCCCACGAGGTATGGACAAGGTATGAACTAGTCACATTGAACAGTTACAGGAGCTATTTGTCTCCCTTGTCCTGCCATCTCTCTAAATATTTCCTGGATTTCCCAACCAACCTCATACTTGTTACATTTCAACCACAAAGTTCTATGGAAAGAAAAGCTAGCATTTAACAGTATTGCAATAGCAACTCAGAACCAAAATTCAAGACAATAACACAGCATGTGTTTTGGATCAGGGCATAAGAGGACATGATGGAGGGAAGATGGACAAAAAAATCTTTATTAAGTTTTCATTCTATTTGGGGGCAGACACTTGTTACAGCTATAAAAATGTAGGTTTAACTACCACATTAATGAGAATAGAATGCATGACTACCAAAGTTAACAAAAGAAAATTTGACTTATATGGAACCAATGAATCATTGAACACTACATCAAAAACTAATGATGTACTATATGTTGGCTCATTGAACTTAATAAAAATAAATAAGTTAATTAAAAAGAAAATTTGACTTACCCAATTGGGAGCAAGAAAAGAAATAAAAGTAAATGGAAGTAAATTAGCTAAAATTACTCAATATAATAATATATGTAAATAGTTTGGTCAAGCTTGCTATAGCATATGCTGTTGGTGCCCCATCCATGTCACCTCCCACTTACCAATTCTGTGCACATCATCCTGCATTTTTTTGCCCAAAGCCCTCTCAGGATCAAAGCAGTTGTGGCAAACTGAAAAATGTCAGGAAAGCAACACCCTCTTGGAACAGCCCTCAACAGTGAATGATGGAAAACAGTGTATAGAAATCTCAGATCCCTTAGCTCAAGTTGATGATTCTAAGTCATGTGTCTATTCTGGAACCCAGCACTTCCTCAGCAGAATTAAGCTTCAGTCATTCTCAGAACAACGAACTTGATAATGTGCTCTATTTCTGAAGTGAATAAAATGTCAGTAAGGGATGAGAGATTGAGACAAGGAAGAGAAGATAACCAACAAACTGCAGTTACTTGAAAATTTGCATCAGGGTCTATTTCTGGGGCTACCCAAAGTAAGGCAGTTGTGTTCCAGAAATGATGTTAGTAATGAGATATTTAAGAAAGGATTCCAAAGTTGAATTATTTGCTAGCCAAGTGGCAAAAAGAGATCTAGGGTTGTAGAAAGCAGTGGGATAAGTCTAGCACACTGTAGCATCACAATTACTGAAAGTCAGTTGTGAATTGGGGTGCAACATAGAATAGTGGTATAAAGCTAGAGCAGTATTCCTATATTTGGAATGTGATACCTCTAGAATACAAAGAAACAAATCAGGCCTTGTGCTTCTTTCCCTATGAGATAGAAGAAACAGCTGTTTATGTTGGAGTATCATCCTAGAAAACCCTTAACCACTGAACCCCAAAAACTTCACTGAAGGAGGTCTTTAAATCTTCATAGCATTTCTCTTTGACCATCTGATGCACTTGTGTTTAACCAAGGACTCCAGCATCCTAGTCACCTCTTGTTTCTCCTAGTTAATCATTCATGATATTTTGATGTACTAGATCAGTATAATGTTCTGTGGGATGACCAAGTGGTCCAAATCTCTTCAGATTAAATAATCAAATAGGAGAGTTAACATAGCCCAAAGGCAAAAATGTTCCTGAATATTGTTTTATACTACATATGAATGCCACAGTCTCATGTTCTTTTCTAATCAGAGTAGGAAAAAATGCATTTGCCAAAACAACAACTGCATATCACATGCTTAAGTCTATATTAATCTTCTCTAGCAAAGATACTACATTTGGAACAGTGGCTATAGTTGAGACTAGTACTTATCTGAGTTTACACTTGTCCATTCTCATCCTGCAGGATTAATATGAGCTCTGAAGGTGCCAGACTTGTGAATTAAATGGAGTTATCATGGGAACTACCAACCCTGCATTATTTATAATCTTACCAGTGGCACTTATATCACCATCCCTTTTTTGGAAGGATGTCCTGCATCTCAAGATCCTGGATCCTAAGAACTCAATGCTGGAGGGGAAAGGGAGAGGTATGCTATAAATGACAACTGTGAATTTTAATATTTGCAGGGTCTAGGGACATGACTACTGGACTGGTCCAGAGTCAAAAATGGCCCACAATAAACTCACCTTTGCCTGGACTGTATTCATAACCTGACCCTAATATGTCTCTATTCTAACAAGGAGCCATGACGACTCTCTGGATCTCTGTTGTCAATGGGACTTAGTCAAAATAAGAACAAAGACTATTTTTTTTTATTGTGTTGTTAGTCACCATACAATACATCATAAGTTTTTGATGTAGTGTTCCAAGATTCATTGTTTACATATAACACCCAGTGCTCCATGCAATACATGCCCTCCTCAAGACTATTTCTCTGATACAATACATAGTATGTTTGAGAAGTACCAGCTTATGCATTTCTCTCTACCAGTACACCATCATAATTTACCACAAAACCATTTAATTATTGGAACACTATCTTGTGGCAGGGCTGTCTGTGTTCCATCTACTAACTATATAAGGTCTATATAGCCAGCTGGATAGTGAGAAACCCCGCCTAAATCCAGCCTGAATGTATCATATTATTGCCTGCTTTCTTAGACACTCCTGGAATCAACTGTCTTAAGTTGGGTTCTCCAAACAGATGTTTAGAAAAATTTGGTATTTATTAGAAATGAATAGGCATCTAAGAAAGGAATAGGTAGTAAAGTTGGTCAGAGGGAAAAGTGAAACTGCAATGGAGACCTGAAGCAAACTTTACCCCATTCCACAGAGAGTTCTGGACTCATTAGAATTGTCCCATAGTGGATGAGAATGGCTGGGCCTTTATACTTCGAATATAATCAATTATTAGATTGGAAGAGCACACCTTTGAGTGAAGTGTCTCTGCAGGTGAGGCAAATTTTGAAAAGACAAACAACTGGAGACTATACTGACAGCCCCCCCACAGTAGATGGAATTTTGAAGTGATTCCTCAAAGGGGAATCTGGATGAATACCCAACTTTTATATCAACATGGATGGGACTGGAAGAGATTATGCGGAGTGAAATAAGTCAAGCAGAGAGAGTCAATTATCTTATGGTCTCACTTACATGTAGGGCATAAGGAAAAACATGGAGGGCATTGTGAGAAGGAAAGGAAGGGTGAGTGGGGGGAAATCAGAAGGGGGAGATGAACCATGAGAGACTGTGGACTCTGAGCAACAAACTGAGGGTTTTAGAGGGTTTGGGTGGGGGGTTGGGTGAGCCTGGTGGTGGGTATTGAGGAGGGCACATATTGCATGAAGCACTGGGTGTGGTGCATGAACAATTAATCTTGTAACACTGAAAAAATAAAAGTATTTGGGGAATAATATAGAAATGAGCAACAGACTCAAGGTTTTGGAGGGAGGGTGTGGGGGGTTGGGCGAGCCTGGTGGTGCGTATTGAGGAGGGCACATATTGCATGGGGCACTGAGTGTGGTACATGAACAATGAATCTTGTAACACTGAAAAAATGAAAGTATTTGGGGAAAAAATAAAGTAAAAAAAATAGACATTAAAACTCAAAAAAAAAATTTGGACACCATCTTAACAGGGCATTAAGGTTGGCATCACATCAGCATGAAAAGAGATTGCCAAAGTATTTCTGGCATTTCCACCTTATTTTCTATAGACTGAGTACTGAGGAAATAGTCAAAAGGCTCAGATTTGGGTAAGTAGTGTGGATTTGTTCTATAAGACCAAGAAATCCACCACCCAATTATGTTCCCCAAGAAGGCCTAAAAGCTTCACTGAAGAAATAAGAATTGTAGTAGCAAGGGAGCATGGAAATCTTTGATTTAGTGTTGGCTGTTCTATGCAGGCCAAAACGTTGATGACAAAAAGGAGCACTATATTGCACTGAGCTCTTGGTCATCAGAGGGTAACTTAGTGTCCTAGAATAGCAGCCACCATAAGTCAGCATTTAACTGTCAGAAGCAAGGTAGATGTAATTACTATGAGAGGCAGTAGAACTATAGTGATGATCAGGGCTCTGACCTACAGTATCTCTGGCAATAGCTAATAAACCACAGTGTTAATAAGGGTGAAATAGATTGACAGCCAATGAGAGCAATGAGAGCATTGTTCTCATATAACCAAGAACTATGAAGATCAGGGAAATAAAATACTAATGTCAGTTACTCTTGCCCATTTTCCAGACCCAAGCTAGTTATCAAACCCAGAGCCCATTAGTAATGGCACACCAAGATTCTGATAAAGTATTGAAGGAATAGCTATATACTTGCTGTGATGAGAGGTCCTTCTTAAAGGTACCTAAAAACATTAACCAGCAAAAGCAGTAGCACCAACATCTCCTGAGACTGCTATCTTACATAGTTTCTTTTGTGCCCCTTCCCAAATGATATCCTTCCCTTCAGCCTACACCTTGGACATGAACATCTTGCCTGAAGACACTAAAGATTAACCAGTTTGAAAAGTGGAAAACCAAGAATGAGCATAGCTTTCTTGAAATGTCAGTCTATTACTTCAAAGGATATTTGATAATTATTAGGTTACTTCTGGCAAGAAGTGAGATAGGATAAGAAAAAAGGCTACTGCCTTATGTATGCCGTAAAACTTTCTTCTCAGTTCAGTAGAGTGCTAATAAATAATTTCAAAATAAAAATAGGTCAGGCTTCAGAAAACAACTTACATGGATGGATCCTACTGGTAAAACAAGAACTTGAGAAACTGAAATGCATAACCAGAAAAGGACAGTCACCTGATGGTGTGGCACTTATCCCAGTGCTGCAAATTCTTCATTATGAATATATTGGTGAGTTCCAGTGAAGCAGTTCTGACCACCAATGGGAGGCTACTCCCTTCCCATCTACCTTGCTAGCACTCCATGCCCAAGTGTTTCCTTGCAGACCAACCCCACCCAGCCCACCTGCCTCAGCAAGCAACCCTCCAAAGTGACTGCTGGGGATGGAAATGGAGGGGAGATAAACTTACACAACAGTGCATCTACAGATGCACTATATAGCTAGACCTTTTAGTTGGCTTTGCGGGGAGCAAACCCTCCCTTCAAGTGGGCCTGAGCCTGAGAGAAAAGCTAATTGCAGATAGCTAGACTGTGTGCTCGCCCAACTCACCAGTGAACCAATGGTGGCCACAGTCAAGCCTCTCAACAGTGTGGAGAGCAAACCCTGTCCAGTGTGCCCACAATGGGCAAAGCAAGTAATTGCAGCCAACTAGGCTGGAAGCCATCCCAACCTACCAGGATGCCCACAGTAGTAGCAGCTCAGCCATAACAGGAGGATATACAGGACCCACAAATGAGATAATTCTAGAATGCCTGCTTCTGGATACCATGGGGAGAATGTACTCTAGACCCCACAGGACCTCTTCTACAGAAGGTCATTACTTTCAAGACCAGAAGACATAGCTGACCTACCTAATACATAAACAAATACATAAACAAAATGAGGGGACCAAGAAATAGGATGAAAATGAAAGAACAAGACAAAATTGAGGAAAAAGAGCTAAATAAAATGAATATGAGCAATATGCTTGGTAAAGAATTCAAAGTAATGGTTATTAAGGATACTTACTGAACTTAAAAATGGATGAACTTATTCAGAACTTCAACAAAGAAAATATAAAATAACTAGTCAGAGCTGAAGTGCAGAAATACACTAAAGCATATCATCAACAGATTAGTGGGTACGGAAGAATGGATCAGAGATCTGGAAGGCAGGGTAATGGAAAACAACAAAACTAAACAGCAAAGAGAAAGACAAATACCATAGGATTTAACTCATCTGTGGAATTTAAGAAACAAAACAGATGAATATGGGGTAAGGAAGGAAACAAAATAAGATAAAAACAGGGAGGCAAACCATAAAAGACTCAATTATAGGAAACAAACTGAGGGTTGCTGGATGGGACATGGGTGGGAAGATGGGGTGATGGGCTTAAGAAGGGCATTTGTGATGAGCACTGGGTGTTATATGCAACTGATAAATAACTAAATTCTAATTCTGAAACTAACAAACTCATAATACACTATATGTTAACTGAATTTAAATAAAATTTTATGGGGCACCTGGGTGGCTCAGTGGGTTAAAGCCTCTGCATTAGGCTCAGGTCATGATCTCAGGGTCCTGGGATCGAGCCCCACGTTGAGCTCTCTGCTGGGCAGGGAGCCTGCTTCCCCCTCTCTCTCTGCCTGCCTCTCTGCCTGCTTGTGATCTCTCTCTGTCAAATAAACAAATAAAATCTTTAAAAAAAAAAAAAAGATGATTCCCCTTTCTCCACATCCTCTCCAGCATTTGTTGTTTACTGTCTTGTTGATTTTGGCCATTCTAACTGGTGTAAGGTGGTATCTCAGTGTGGTTTTGATTTGAATCTCTCTGATGGCTAAAGGTGGAGAAAGGGGAACCCTCCTCCACTGTTGGTGGGAATGTAAGTTAGTGCAGCCACTACGGAAAACAGTATGGAGATTCCTCAAGAAATTAAAAATAGAGCTACCCTATGACCCTGCAATTGCACTACTGGGTATTTACCCC
>CM052800.1:54674617-54725395 GCA_028533885.1 Nasua narica | reverse complement strand
GGGGTTATGGGTGGGTGGGGAAGAGAAATGAAACAAGATGGGATGGGGAAGGAGACAAACCATAAGAGACTCCTAAACTCACGAAACAAACTAAGGGTTGCTGGGAGGTGGGGGGGTGGATAGGGATATGGACATTGGGGAGGGTATGTGCTATGGCAAATGCTGTGAAATGTGTAAGCCTAATGATTCACAGACCTGTACCCTGGGGTAAATAATACATTATATGTTAATAAAAAAATTAAAAAAAAAAAACAGAACAACACTGTAGACTGACTTCTTCTAAAGGTCCTAGGACTTTGAACCATTTAACAGAAACCATTAAACAAGTCCTCATGGGATCGAAATCATGTGGGACTTGGAAAACAGCACCTTGATCTGTCTTAGTCAATTTGAACAAGTTATAGAGATCATACTTAAGAGAAGTTTCTAGATATGATGAAACAAAGGAAGTAAAATAATTGCCCTCTGCACACTTTCACAACCTACTTAGAACAGAATGTTAGTCCCCTATGGCTTCTGTCTCACTTACCAAATATCCAGTAATTAATAGTAGATTTCATTTGGGGAGCTCTGTAGGAAAGTCAGTGGTTCTTAGGAGGAAAGCTATGCTAAGAACACAGTCATGTGTAAAAGGAGGCAGATATTAGAAAGAATGGTCAAATTTTTTAATTTTTTTTCATTATGTTAGTCACCGTACTTCATTAGTTTTTGATGTATTGTTCCATGATTGTTTGTGTGTAGCAACCAGTGCTCATTGCAATATGTGCCCTCCTTAATACCCATCACCAGGCAAACCCATCCCCCTACCCCCTCCCCTCTGAAACCCTGTTTCCCAGAATCCATAGTCTATCATGGTTCATCTCCCTGATTCCCCCCCTTCATTTTTCCCTTCCTTCTCCCAATGTCCTCCATGCTATTCCTTATGTTCCATATAAAGGTGAAACCATATAATTGTCTTTCTCTGCTTGACTGATTTCACTTACCATGATCACTTCCAGTTCTATCTATGTCAATGCAAATTATGGGTATTCATCCTTTCTGATCGCTGAGAAATATTCCATTGTATATATGGACCACATCTTTATCCATTCATCTGTTGAAGGGTATCTCCTTTCCTTCCAGTTTGGCTATTGTGGACATTGCTTCTGTGAACATTGGGGTGCATATAGCCCTTCTTTCACTACATCTGTACCTTTGAGGTAAATTCCCAGTAGTGCAATTGCTGGGTCATAGGGTAGCTCTATTTTTAACTTTGAGGAACCTCTGTACTGTTTTCCAAAGTGGCTGTACCAACCTGCATTCCCACAACAGTGTAAGAGGATTCCCCGTTCTCCAAATCCTCTCCAACATTTGTTTCCTGCCTTAATTTTTGTCATTCTAACTGATGTAAGGTGGATCTCAGCATGGTTTTGATTTGAATTTCCCTGATGGCTAATGATGTTGAACATTTTTTCATGTGTCTGTTAGCCATTTATATGTCTTCTTTGGAGAATTGTCTGTTCATGTTTTCTGCCCATTCTTCGACTTATTTGTTTTTTGGGTGTTGAGTTTAAGAAATTCTTTATAGATCTTGGGTACCAACCCTTTATCTGTAATATCATTTTCAAATATCCTCTCCCATTCCGTGGGTTGCCTCTTTGTCAACTGTTTCCTTTGCTGTGTAGAAGATTTTTATCTTGATGAAGTCCCAAGAATGGTCAAATTCAACATGTTACTGGATACAGAGAACTGGAAAAGGTAACCTTTAAGGAAGGGCATTTTGTTCTCATTCCTGGGAGACCTTGTCCCCTCCTTCAGTGTTTGTCTCTGCTGCAAGGGCATGCCCTTCCCCTGGCAGCCCACTTGCAGTTACTAATTACAGAGAACATACAAAGGCCAGCCATCTCAGGCCACCATGGAGCAATTCTGATGTGTCAACATATGCCAGTGCTCCCAGGACCCAGCCAAACACTGTTGTGTCTACACTGCAGTTAACTGCAACCACTTCCCAATCTTGCATCTTTTCCCATCCCCTATATAAGATTTCATCTAAAGAGGGATCTTCATGCCAAACTCCACCTTGATATCCAATTCTGAAAAACCCAACCTGCAATATTAAGCAAAAGGGGCATGAAGGAATATGATTCCACTCTTTCTGGCCCAGGTTGCCTTTTCAACATCACAACATAGCCCTTCTCAATTCTAAAAGCTCCCAAAGAATTCAAAGAGTTCAGCATAGTTCTGTTACCTCTAAGACAGACGATGGTTTTCCATACTCTTAATTTCAGGTTACATGCAAACACTTACTGTTCTTTATGGCCCTATATTTTAATAATTTTTATCCTCTGACCTGGTTTCCTATCAAGTATTAGCTTCTCAGCTGGAGATCTGGG
The DNA here is from genome assembly GCA_028533885.1 of Nasua narica. Taxonomy (NCBI): domain Eukaryota; kingdom Metazoa; phylum Chordata; class Mammalia; order Carnivora; family Procyonidae; genus Nasua; species Nasua narica. The sequence goes on along the minus strand of CM052800.1, from coordinate 54,723,023 downwards.
TATCTGTCACATATCCAGTCCAAACACAGATGTATTAAAAACTAAACCCACCCTACCTCCCAAGATTAGAGAAAAGCACAGTCCACTAAGGGTCATTGGTTTGGAATAAAGATCAAGAACAGGCTCTACATGTTCTGTAATTCCAGGGAGGATCCCAACAGTCACCATTAGTAGAAGGTGAGATACCAGACATCCAAGTTTTCACACTGCTGCTCAGAGAGAAATTTAAACACTGTACTGTTATAATTTCCATGACACCAAAAAAAAAAAAAGTAGATACATTCTCCACACATGTAATTTTAATGTGAAATATGCTAGGCCAAGTCAGAATTCAGTTTTTTTGTTTTTTTGTTCCAATACCTAGGATGATTTCCTTACTATTGATCTATAACCTACAGAAATAGTAAGATTCAGCCCCCAAAGTAGTAAAAATTAGATGAGTTATAAGAACTGTCTTGATGTTACCTTAGTGTTCTATCTCAATTTCCCAATATCTCAGGAAGAGCTGAAACTTCAGAATTTTTTCAACATTCAGAGATACTCCTTGCAATCTCATTTACTATTTGTAATTTATTATGATTGGCACAGTTTTTTTACCCAGGAGTCATTATGCAAATTGAAAACACACTAAAGAACCTATAGGTGCACACCAGCAAATCCAGATGTGCATGCTTCAAGGGCAGATGGTGGTGAGCTGCTGTCTTCCCCCCCCCGCCAAGGTCCACACTTCATATTCACATTGTTTAATTTATAGTGCCTCGTGCCTTATCCCCACATGAAGAAAATTAAATGAGCTCTGGAGGTCTAGAAAAGCTCCTATGTTCAGGGAAGAGATGTATGTGATAAAACACCCCAAAAGATGAGTCCATACAAGACACACTTAGCCATACAGTTACTATTCCTGGTGACTTATTTTCTCTATGCTCAAGAGAAAAACATGCAAGTATATTTGTAGAAAAGGCATCATGCTGCTTAAGCACATGTGCAAGTAGGATACACTCTACTGCTATGACAATCCACTCATCTAGGAGTGTGTCACTGATATACTCCTGATGAGAACTAATGTGCTTCCCTGGGCACTGTATTTTACTTTAGCCTTAAGAGTCTGTTTAGGTTTTCCTTCTGCTGGATAGCTTTAACATCAACAGAGATCCATTTTCCTTTTCACTTAACTCATTCTCTACCCAAAACTGCCTCCATCCAGAGCTGTATACCTGAGATATCTCTTAGATCAACTAGTCAATCACTGCTGGTCCTTCTACACAGAAGCCATCTCAAAAACAGTCCAGCTGAGGCTCCACCTTACCTACGTAGTTTCAGGGAACATGAAGTTCCACCACGTGTATGAGTGCTACCATCTCCTGGCTAAAATGCTGAACATAATCTCAGCATTTCTACCCCACCGTTCACCCTTGGGTCTACCCCCAACATGCACTTCCAGCCAGGATGGGAGTGGCTCAGCAACACTCACATGTTAGAAGACATATCAGAGAGAATCAGTTAATAGCTGTGTCCTATGGACTCAAACCTATTTCTAGACTCTACTACCATTTTGCTTATAGAGGAAACTCGCCTCAAATAGGGTAAACCATTTAGCAAATAAATCAGGTTAGGGTGTCTAAAAAAGAACTATAAAACTACCATATGCAGATTTGTCTTCACATGGAGTTCCAACATGATTCTTTTGCCCACTGGAATAAAATTGGTCCCTAAGTGACAGCATGTGGAAGGAAGACCTCATATTAATAAAGAGCATCCCTTATTGATCTGAATAGCTAGATTAACTGTTGCCTCAGAATTCCAACTCTGAAAATTCCAGGTCTAGCTTTTTCATTGCTTATTATTCCTTGAGACTGGTCAGTTGACCACCCTGATAAGGGCATCAAACAATAAAAAATTTAGCTAATATTTGGTGTTGGTTGCCTAGTTAACACCAAGCTCAGTTGTAGGACATTTCTGAGATGACTTTGGGGAGGGGTATTATACTCTAACAAAAGCTACTTTGCTAAGAAAATTGTGAGTATACCACAATAGTCACTGTGCGTGCTCTACCTCAGCCCCAAAGACTTCCAATTAACAAAATCCTCAATATATTCAAGGCAAAACAGTAATTTCATTGCATCTCCAACAACTTTCCCATTTAGACATCAAGCCACTTAGCCAGTTTTACAAAAATTTGAGCTAAAACATAACACACAGAACTCAGACATGTAGGTAATTGGTAAAATTTCTCAATTCTAAGTGCAGCTGGGATCAGGAACCATTAAATGAACTGAATAGCTCCACCCCATTGTATAAGGAGTTCACCTGAAGTTTCAACCTCCCCCCCTTCAGATATTAGTGGGTTTTCAGCCATCTTTTGGGGACCCAGTGGTCTACAACACACTCCTAGGCTTCTTGCACTTCATGCCCTGCTCTAGTATCTGTAGATCATGTCCACATCAAGAGGACCCCAGTAGTAGGAAATAGGACTACTTTCTAAGACTGGCAAGCATAGTAGCTTAGGTATAAATAAAGGGAACAGCAAAACCAATATAGCTCATAATCAAGGACTCCTCCTCCATTTTCCTACCCTTCACTGGTACCAAGGTATCTCCTTTGAACCCTCTGAGGGAAGAACCTAGTGTTGCACTGAGGCCTCAGATCCTGTTGATACTGAGACAGGGAAGGGAACTTCTCTCTGACCATGAGGCGGAATCATGTCCAGCCATGCCCATCACATAGTGATGATGTCTGAGATTCTCTAAACTGCTTCAGAAAAAAAGAGCCCCTCATGTCATGTGACACAGTTAGTTTTACACACCATGTGGATGGGTCTTCAAAACAGAGTTCCTGACTTTTCCCACAGAATCTGATCTTCCTTTCAGGTCCTCCACCAGAGCAAACAAGAACATTTAGTTCTGTTGTGTTCTAGCAGACAGTGCTGTTTCCAGAAAAGCTTCTGATATGTAAGAGCAACTGTTTTAAGAGACATCTAACTATTGCTTTTTTCATTCTTCACATTCCTTATACACCAAAATTTAATTCCCTCTAAGTTACCTAAATCTATTTTCCTAATCAAAACTGAGCAGGTGGTATTCAAAACAGCAGCTAAAGAGATTTCTGATTTCTAGCACCACATGTATGAAGCTTAGAGGTTGCCTCTCTGTCCCGACAAATAAAATACTGGAAAAACTTTAAAATTATTTATGAATGCATACAAGAAAGGTACACATAGGGCAAGCTGTTCTCCCTAGATTGGAGAGACAGGCAGATGCAGGGAGTCCCTACTTACAATCACAGATACTCAAGGGGAACCCAGCACAGGGTAGGAAATCCTGCACTACATATGACCAATTTGAGAAGTTCAGTACAGATAAGTCTGAGTTTTATAAACTCCAGAAAGCCTGTCCAAAATATCCTAAGATTTACCTCCAAGAACTTGACCAGTTTCCCAATAAGAATCTACGAAAATTCACTCTTGTGTTTAGCAGAAACAGAAAAAGAACCAATAAAAATATGTCAAAGCACTCTGCTCTTCTAAACAAGGCCTCCTACCTCAGGGGAAACTAGTACACCAAACCTAACCTACTGAAATTTTATCAGAGTCCAACTGATCTGGAAGGGCTATACTCAACTGCATGCCACTCTACCCATTTGTTCTGTCTACAAGGGGAAAAAAACAACTATAATCACCTGTGAATTTCATGCTTCTAAGGCTTAAGTCACAGAAAGCCTGAGACTTAATCATATGATCATGGAATGCTCCTCATAAACTTCCCTGCAATATCAAAGTTTTATTTACAATTCCTTCTACCCAGTACATCATGTCTGGCTATCATGAAAAAGACTAAGAACAAAAACAACAAACAACAACAGGAAAAAAAAAAAAAAAGGCATACCAAACACAAAATGGCAGATGAAAAGGCATTACTTTTTGGAAAACAGTGTGGACATTCCTTAAGAAATTAAAAATAGAGCTACCCTATGACCCTGCAATTGCACTACTGGGTATTTACCCCAAAGATACAGATGTAGTGAAAAGAAGGGCCACATGTACCCCAATGTTCATAGCAGCAATGGCCAAAACCACCAAACTCTGGAAAGGGCTGAGATGCCCTTCAACAGACGAATGGGTAAAGAAGATATGATCCACATAAACAATGGAATATTACACCTCCATCAGAAAGGATGAATACCCACATTTTGTATCAACATGGATGGGACTGGAGGAGATTATGCTGAGTGAAATAAGTCAAGCAGAGAAAGTCAATTATCATATGGTTTCACTTACTTGTGGATCATAAGGAGTAATATGGAGGACATTAGGAGAAGGAAAGGAAAAGTGAATTGGGGGAAATTGGAGGGGGAGATGAACCATGAGAGACTGTGGGCTCTGAAAAACAAACAGGGTTTTGGAAGGGAAGGGGCCGAGGGATAGATGAGCCTGGTGGGGGGTATAAGGACGGCATGTACTGCGTGGAGCACTGGGTGTGGTGCATAAACAGTGAATCTTGGAACACTGAAAAAATAAAGTTAACTTAAAAAAAATACCCTTTCAAAAAAAAAAAAAAGCCCCTTATACTCAATTTATGCCTTCTATTGCTTCCCTGCATAGATGGTTACCACACTTCCACACTTGGGCAGAATCAAGATAAAACAGATTTCCCAATTGGCAGCAAGATCTCCAAGAAAAATCTACTCATCATGGTAACACAGGGGCATATGGGACTTCAAAGTAGACCAGAAATCTCTGGGCATTTTTTAAGCAACATCACCAAGTCACTTATAACTTCAACAGCAATGCTAAGCCAGAAGATGGTATAGAAAATTTGAACATTATCAAGAAAACAGAGGTGCCAGGCTGGCTCAGCCAGTAAAGTACACGACTCTTGATCTTCAGGGTCATGAGTTCAAGCCTCATGTTGGGCATGGAACTTATTTAATTAAAGAGAGAGAGAGAGATCTTACCAAAAAAGCAGAGCTTTTAAGAATAAGTGGACATCAGAAAGGATGAATATCCAACTTTTGTATCAACATGGACAGGACTAGAAGAGATTATGCGGAGTGAAATAAGTCAAGCGGAGAGAGGCAATTATCTTATAGTCTCACTTACGTGTGGAGTATAAAGAAAATCATGGAGGGCATCGTGAGAAGGAAGGGAAGGGCGAATGGGGGGAAATCGGAGGGGGTGATGAACCAGGAGAGACTGTGGACTCTGAGCAACAAACTGAGGGTTTTGGAGGGGAGGGGGTGGGGGGGTGAGCCTGGTGGTGGGTATCGAGAAGGGCATGTACTGCATGGAGCACTGGGTGTGGTGCATGAACAATCAATCTTGTAACACTGAAAAATTAAAATAAACATTTGGGGAGAAAAAAAAAGAATAAGTGGACAAGATGGTAACATATACAACTCAGAATACTGCTCCAATGATCCCTTACTTTGGAATCCACAAGAGAACTTTAGAAAAACCAAAAGTGACTGGTAGGACACTAATATTTATACTAATATCTGTGCCAGAAAGCAGTGCTAGAAAAGTACAGTATACATCAAGAAACAGAAAAGGTGTTTATATACCAATCTTCCTACTTCTCCACCATGATGACCAGGCTAAGACTCCAGGCAGCTTCCCTGGCACCAGACGATCCAGTTATCTGGATCATGGGGTACCCTATGGACAATTAACAGCCAGTTGTCTGCTCAAAACAAGAATATTTAATCCCATTATGACAAAGCAGACAACTCTTAGCCCAGTGAAGTGCTAGAATTCCAGAGCCTCCAACGTGGGGAGACTCTATACTTGATCAGAGCACCAGGATGTATCTGTATTTACACAACGGCCTGCTCTCCTAGTCCTATGAATTTTCTTAGGAGCCTCATAGGAAACATTCTGTCATCTGTATCAGGTTCATTACTCTTAGGTAGGTCTTACCTAAGACCTACAGATGTAGTGAAAAGAAGGGCCACATGTACCCCAATGTTCATAGCAGCAATGGCCAAAACCACCAAACTCGGGAAAGGGCCGAGATGCCCTTCAACAGACAAATGGGTAAAGAAGATATGATCCACATATGCAATGGAATATTACACCCCCATCAGAAAGGATGAATACCCAAATTTTGTATCAACATGGACAGGACTGGAGGAGATTATGCTGAGTGAAATAAGTCAAGCAGAGGAAGTCAATTATCATATGGTTTCATTGCCATACAACGTTTAATGCCATGGAAGGAGCCGAGATGTCAAACCCATTCCCCCCGCCCCTTTCAGGAACGAAGGACTTATTCTCCCAGCCACTGGGAATGGTATGGACAGGTAACCCTCAACTGTCAGCTCCTTTTGGCCTTAGATCAGCTGAAGAGAACCCCTCATCCAAGGTCACACACCCCTTCCATGGTGGCTGGCATCTAGAGAATGGTAACTTAGCAATCTGAGAGAATATAAACCCTAAACTCTCATCCCAACCCAGGTAACTCTCAAGGGTCATCCCAGACTGACAACTCCCCACGGGGGTAGCTCAGGCTTCTATCTGATCTGGCCTACAATTCAACTTCTCCCTCTGTCCAATCCTGCTTCCCTTTCACAGGTGTTGACCCCAGGAGAATTCCTCTCATCTCCATTGAAAGGTCTGCTCCTTACCCCAGACACTCATCCTGTGCCACTTATGTGATTTGTTTATTCATAAATAAATTTATTCATAAATAAATATGGTGCTCTAACCTGTTCTTAGGTGGAAGAGAAGCAAAGCTGTAGCCCAGACACAGAAATCTCCAATCCTTCAAATTGGATAACCAAGAAGAAATGGATAATTCCTAGAAGCACACAAGCTTCCAAACCTGAATTAAGAAGAAGAAAATCTGAACACAGTTACTAATAAAATTGAATAATCAAAAATTTCCCGGGACGCCTGGGTGGCTCAGCTGGTTGAGCAGCTGCCTTCGGCTCGGGTCGTGATCCCAGCGTCCTGGGATCGAGTCCCGCATCAGGCTCCTTGCTCGGCAGGGAGCCTGCTCCTCTCTCTGCCTCTGCCTGACTCTCTGCCTGCTTGTGTTCTCTCTCTGTTAAAATAAATAAATAAAATCTTTAAAAAAAAAAAAAAAATTTCCCAACAGACACAGAACTTTTCTATTCCTTGTGTTTCTAGAAGAGGACTTACTGAGTGCTCACCCAAAGAAATGTTCTGGACACATGCCCAGGAGTTTAAAACTAGAGGAAAAGGCACATGAACCCTACACAAATAGACCCTATTGCCAAAGTCTGCAGCTTATAGAGGATGAGGGGTATCATGATTTGAAATGTAAAACTCTACAAGAGGGGGCTATTTTGTTTGTTTTTTTTTTTAAAGATTTTATTTATTTGCCAGAGAGAGAGAGAGAGAGAGATCACAGGTAGGCAGAGAGGCAGGCAGAGACAGAGGGGGAAGCAGGCTCTCTGCTGAGCAGAGAGCCCTATTCAGGGCTCGATCCCAGGGCCCTGAGACCATGACCTGAGCTCAAGGCAAAGGCTTTAACCCACTGAGCCACCCAGGTGTCCCATGAGGGGGCTATTTTGGAAGGCTTCCTAACGCTTACAAATTCTCACACCATCTTCCAAAATATTTTATTTGGGCCTAAAATAGAGAGCAAGGACTCCACAACACTTGACAAAACTTTGTTCTTGTGATAAAAGCCAAAGTTCAGCCTGCAAACTATGAGCGGTTACATTCTTACAAAAGGCATGTAGCAAAGTGTTATTTGAAGGAATAGACCAAAAACCCTTACTTGCCACCTGTTTTGTCTCTTCCACCCTCTAACCACAAAGTCATTAATAAACCATGTGGAGGCCATTCCTATATCCTCCCAAAATCCTTTTTAACTTTACTCCGTAACCCCTCAACTCAGTGTCATGTGTCTTCCAAGGCCAGTACCTGCAACTCTTTGGGAGAACTACCCTTGGATTATTGGACTTGTTTTGCCTGCACACCCCAAGAGCCAGAGTGCCTGAGAGTTTACACTTCTCCAACCAAGAGTAGCCAGTACTAATCAGTACTAATCACTGGCAGTTACTGGCAGGAGTGTGAAAGCCCAGCTCACAATTAACTTGTCTGGTGCTCCCTGTGGGATCTGGACGAAGAATACAGTATGCAGGCATTTGCCAGAGATCACAACTTTGCTTGGCTTCCTACCAACTCCTGCCTGCCTCCCTAGTCCTTTACTGGTTTCCCCTGGGCATACTTGCTTAATTACTTTCACATAAATCTCTCATGGTCTGTTTCTAGGGAACCAATCTAAACAGACTTGGTCTCATTTTAAAGTCATGGCAACTCATGACACCTAGTTTTGTTGATCTGCTTCTTGATAAAACAGTGTCTGGAGGAACAGATTCGGGGAAAGGCTCCCCTTTCTAGCTCCAGATTTCAGGATATCCTCTATCAGAGTCTGTCCCTGCTCAACCCCCATCTCCTTAGATCCCCCTCTTCCATATTTGGCACAGACGCATCTGGTGATTTGATTCCTAACAGCCGGGGACTGGACCTTTGGGGAGGGACAGGGGTTGGCTTTGCAAGAACTCAAAGATCTGGGAATTTAGTCCCCAGAGTGGCAAATTTTAAACAATGATTAATGGGGTAAAAGGGACTGAATACTGTTCCCTTTACTGAAATAATTTAGGTCTAACATCTACTGCCTGCATAGGTCCCCTGTCATAAAGACCTTTGTTTACCATCCATTGGATTTTGCTTGATATCACGCCCTTGCCTTGCCTCCTCTTGCCCATCCCACTTCTCTACTACCTAATGGAATTTTACTTGGTTTTTAAGTCCTGATCATTCGCAAATTCTCATCTTAGGATCTACTTCTAGAGAACCCAACTTAACACACACACATACACTCCACACCCACAGCCCCTTGGCACAGCGAATTCTTTCACAGACAGCACCCACCTCTCACCACAAAATTCCATGTATAGTTCCAACCACACAGATGATGCTGTTAACCACCTGGTAGATTTGTATCTGAGCATGCTCTGTCTACCACCTACAAGGTTTGTATAGTTGACAAGGATGTGGCTCTAGAAGGTATGAACCACTTTCTCTAGGACTTAGCAGAAGTAAGTTGTGAGGGAACCCAAGTACTCCTGAAGTCAGTGTATGACCATCAGCTGCACCCTGCTTCCCAGAATGAATGAGGTCACACAGATGTATTTGGGGACAAATACCTGAACTGGACCCTGTTGGATTCACATTCCTTGGGCTCTGAAAATCATGAATATGTCCATCCTTGTGATTTCCTGGAGAACTACTTCATGAAGGAAGTGAAAGGCCTTAAAATGAGTGACCTCCTGACCACAAGGGCATACAAGAGGAGCCCCAGACTAGCAGGGAGGTGCCTTCTGAGAAGCTCAACCTGGAGTACAACTGGGGTCCCCTGAACTCAGGAGACTAATACAGTCTTTCCTGTTTGAGGCTGCTATACAGGATCCTAGGGCTTTTGCCTCATGTTCATTGGTGAAATGTTTCATCTGACTTCAAATCAACCGTTAAATATCCCCAATATCATATCCAATTTACTCTAAGTTGTAGGAAGCCAAGCCCCCCCGAAGGGATACAATACTGTAATCATAACCAAGAGAGAAGTAGTATGCTTCCTCTCACCACACACTTTGTGATCAGATTAGAGATGGGATGCTTTGTTCTCATGACTTTAGGCCTGGCATAATCAGCAGCCCCCAGAGAGGAAAGACTTCCACCAGGAAATACAGAATAAGTTCCAGAGAACCTAAAACAACAGTCTTACTAGGCATCTCATGCCTTTGGCCAGTAGGCAAGTGGGAAATTACTAATATAGCAGGGGTCATTGACCCTGAGCATTATGAAGATACAGTACTGCATTTTGTAGGAGAAACCTATGTCTAGACTGGTAAGGTGGACTGAGTCCTTCTTAGTGACAGTGTGTGGTGACAAGTATACTTACTGCAGCAACCACAACCTACCTAGAGTAAGGTAACCATATACTCAGATCTTCATGGATATGTAACAATTGGGTCCCCCTAGGAGTAGGCATTTAGATCAGCAGAGGTAGTTACAGATAAACAGCGTTCTAGAATGGGTAAAAAGGGAAATGATTAATACCCGTTAAATTCTAGGGACTCATTGCAGCTGTGGGTATAGTGGTTTGTTACACTCATCACCCTACTTTAATTTTTTTTAACTTAAGTATAATGCGTACACAGTGTCGTATTGATTTCAGATATATGATTCAATGATTCTATACTCACCTCAGTAAGTGTACTCTTAATCCCTTTTATCCATTTCACCCATTTCCCACCCACCTCCCCTCTGGCAACCAACATTTTGTCCTCTATATTTTTGAGTTTTCTGAGTCTTTTAGCTTTTGTTCCCTTTGTTTTTTGAAATCCACATAGAAGTCATATTGCATTTGTCTTTTTTCGACTTACTTATGCTCTCTAGGTCCATCACTATTGTTGCATATAGCTAAAGCTAATTTTTATGGCTGTCTAATATTCTATTGCATATGTGTACCACATCTTTGTGGATGGACATTTGGGTTGCTTCTGTATCTTGGCTATTGCAGATACTGCTGCAACAAACAGAGTGCGTGTATCTTTTTGAATTAGAGTTTTTCTTCTCTTAGGGTAAATACCTAGTGGTACAATTACTGGAGCATATGGTAATTCTAAGATCCTTTTTTAGGATCCTCCATATTCTTTTCCACAGTAGCTACACCAATTTGCATTCCTACCTGCAGTGCATAAGGGTTGCTTTTTCTCCACATCCTCATCAACACTTATTTTTTTATTTTAGCCATCCTGACAGGTGTAAGGGGATATCTCGTGATTTTGATATGCATTTCCCTGATAGTGATGTTGAGCATCTTTTAATGTACCTGATGGACATCTGTATATCTTTGGGAAAATAACTATTCAGGTCCTCTGCCCTCTTTTAATTGGATTGTTTGGTTATTGGGTGTAAAGTTTTATAAGATCTGTATTTTGTATATTAATTCTTTATGAGTTATTTCATTTGCAAGTATCTTCTATTTAGTGTGTTGTCATTGTTTGTTTCCTTCAGTGTGAAAGTTTTTTGTTGTAGTGCAATCCCAATAGTTTAACTATGTTTTTGTTTCTCCTGACTGAGATACATCTATAAAAATGTTTTCATGGTCAATGTCAGAGATTACTACCAATGTTTTCTTCTAAAAGTTTTATGGTTTCAGGTCTCACATTTAAGGTCTTTAACCTATTGAGTTTACTTTTGTGTATGTTGTACGGAAGTGGCCCAGTTTCATTTTTTTGCATATAAATATCTAGTTTTCCCAGCATCATTTGTTGAGAAGACTGCTTTTTCCCCATTTCTTGCCTCTTTTGTCATAAGTTGACAAAAAAGAAATCATCAGTTTATTCCATTGATATGTGCCTATTTTTGCCAACACCATACTATTTTGTTCCCAGTTTTGTAGTTCATCTTGTAGTCTGGGATTGTGAGACCCCAGCTTTGTTCTTTCTCAAGAGTGCCTTGGCTACCTAAAGTTTTTTGCAGTTCCAAATTCTAGGATTATTCTAGTTATGTGCAAAGTACAACTGGCATTTTGATAGGGATTACATTAAATTTGTAAGTATCTTTGTATGGTATGGACATTTCAACAGAATCAGTTCTTTCAATACATGAGCATGGAGTATCTTTCCCTTTCTTTTGTCATCCATTTCTTTCATGGTCTTAGTTTTTGGAGAATAGGTATTTTACCTCCTTGGTTAAGTTTATTTTTAGGTAGTTTGTTCTTTTGGTGAAATTATAAATGGCATTGTTTTCTTGATTTCTCTGCCACTTCATTATTGATGTATAGAAATGCAACACATTTCTGTATAATTTTGAATTTGGCAGTTTCAGCATACATTTATCAGTTCTCATGGTTTTTTTGGTGGAATCTTTGAGATTTGATACATAGTGTCAGGATGTCTATCAATAGTGACAGTTTTACTTCTGATCAATTTGGATGCATTTTCTTTTTGTCTGATTGCTAATGGCTAGGAATTTTAGTACTATGTTGAATAAAAGTGGTAAGAATGAACATCCTGGTCTTGTTTCAGATCTTAAAGGAAAACTTTTTCACAATTACGTTAGCTGTGGGTTCATTACATATGACCTTCCTTACATTTAGGTATGTTACCTATAATCGTGCTTTGTTGAGAGTTTATGAATGGATGTTGCACTGTATCAAATGCTTTTTCTGCATCCATTGAAATGATCTTGTGGTTTTTATCTGTAGTGGTTGATTAAGATGGCAACCAGTTAAAACAATGAAGTCAATATGGCACACAGGTGGCTCTAAATGTGTAAGCCATAGGTAAGCAAAAGACTCCTTTGTTCAATTTGTTGAGGTCATCCAAATGAAATCTACAGACTGTTACAGTCTGTGTGCCCATGTGTTCTCCTGTCACAGTTCCATGCTTATGTATGTGCAGGGCAGGCCAAGAGTGTGGAGAGTAAGCCCTTCAAGGGTTACTCAGCCCCTAAGAGGATGAGTGGGGTGGTCTGACCTTTGGAATTCTACCTACATCGTTCCTCTGAATTATCTGGAGGATCCCTCTGCAAGCTTGGTTCAAGTTACCCACAATTCACTTACCATATTTTTAGCGATTTGTCTTCCCTTTTTCACTTCCCTAACGCCCTCCACGTTACCTGGAATCACCTTCTGAATAGTTCACTTGCACCTAAATCTTTGTCTCAGGGTTGCTTTTTGAAGAATCCAAACTAAGCAGAAATGAATCTCAGTTAACTGATCTTTCTCAAGATCAGTCATGAAAAAAGTTACTCATGAAAAAGCTAGTGTGAGAAAAAGCATTTAAGCTTGTCCTGTCCACACTTTGTCTCTCAAATCTGAGTAGCTTCATTATAACAAGGAATAATTTGAACACCAAAGCTCAAAATCCACAACTAATACTATAATAAGCCACTCAGAATCCACGAAGACATCAATGCCAAAGTACACAAACCTAAGAAGATACACATGATCAGGCCATGGGGGAAGAACCTAAGCACCTGTCCTTAAATCCTACTATTCTGCAACTAGACATGAGTGCTAGAAAGTACCAAGTCTACTGGCACTTCAAATTGCAACTAGTTATAAGAATAAAGTAGCTTGTAGATACAAGAACACACAAAGAAGATCAGAGAAACCATGACTTTCTAAGAGCAAATACAGACCCACTTGTTCTCAGATATGTCCCTTTCAGTCTCTATAGTCAAAGAGCAACCAGGATCTTTAGAGTTCATGTCTATTATTGTGAGAGTGCCCATCATATATCCCACAGTACGTCAATACAGTGGACCACATCCTTTCATGAGTACCTGCCCCTTTTCAGGTAGAGATTGCCTCCCATTCCCTTCTGTAGTATACAGATTAAAGCTTCCAAAGATTTCTTGAAGCTGTGAATAGCTTAGGTTACATGGCAGGGGGAATTATAGTTGAAGAATATAAGGCTGCTAATTAGCTAACCAAGGAAAATTAACCTTGGATGATTGGATAGTATAATCATGGGGGTCTTTAAATGTGAAAGAGGGAGGTAGAACAGTTACTGTCAGAGTGAAGGGATAAAAAAGACTCAACTAGTTATCACTGGTTTTGAAGATAGAAGGAGGCCATGAGCCAAGGAACACAGGTAACCAGTATAGCTAGAGATATCAAGAAAATGGATTAAATCTCACCTAGATCCTCCAGGAAAGACTGAAACCCTGCCAATGCTTGTTTAGTGACAGCAAAGTCCTTTCAGACTTTTTAAAGGGTTATGCATGAAATTGTACCTATAGTATAAATCCTTTTGAAAATTTAGGTATATGCATAGAGTATCTGGAAGAAATAAAGAAGACATGGGTTGCTTGGGGGAAAGGATAGAAAAAGAAACTAAATTTTTTCCATGAATAATTTATGACCATAATGAGCTTTTAAAAAGTCCAAGTATAGGGGTGCCTGGATGGTTCAGTGGGTTAAAGCCTCTGCCTTCAGCTCAGGTCATCATCCCAGGGTCCTGGGATCGAGCTCCACATCGGGCTCTCTGCTCAGCGGGGAGCCTGCTTCCTTCTCTCTCTTACTTGTGATGTCTCTCTCTGTCAAATAAATAAAATCTTTTAAAAAAAAAGTCCAAGTATAAGAAACTATACCAGAAAAATTAACAGATCTATGCAAACCAGTTGAAATAAAAGTATATTATATGCTGATGTCTAAAATCCCTAATATTCAAAAACCTTGGAAGGAGTGAAAGGCCTGCACTGGTAACTTAACACATACTCATGAAACATAAAACTGTACTCAATTCACAAGTAAAATTATGTTTTCACTTCAAATTGAAGGAAGGTGAAGATAAAAAATAGCTACTTCATTCTGACTAGGTTTCAGGAAGATATGCAATCCTATTCCTAATGCCATCATAAGAAGTTATTAAAAATCACTGTAAAATCTACTTATATTTTGACTCTTTCAAAGTCCTTAAAATGGTCTCCCAGATACAAGTGAAATCGGATATATAGTCTCTCAGAGACAAACTCAAGGACATCCATTCAAAGCCTGTAAAATCACACCAGTTATGTGTTCTTATGAGAGCAAAATTAATTCCCTCAGCTTCTGAGAACTTTTCCAGCAAAGAGGACCCAAGGACTTTAAGGAGTTCCAGAGCTGGGGAACAGAATCCTATATTGACATATTAACCAATAAATATTAACTTCACATCTCTCCCCCTATAGGAGTCACCCTCATCAAGTGCTTTCACTTGAAAATAGCTGTCTTTACACAAAGACTAGATGCCCTTCATTATGCCCTCTCCTACTATATAACACCATTATTCACCAAGATTCCCTACTCAGTAGCCCAGCAGTTCTGTCAATGACTTCCCACCTGCCACATCCACCACCAACTTCCATCGATTACAACTCTTGCTCCGTGGGGACTAATAGCCCCCACACCTATGAATGTATCTGATATTCTTGTTGTGGTGCCCAATAGATACTGGATGCTCCACAATTGAAGCCTGGCTGACATCTCTAAAATATTATTCCTGAATAGCCACTATTTTTCTTCAATCCAGTGGTATAATAACCAGTTGTCTACTCTCACCCAATCTGAAATGAATGCTACCTTTTCTGAGCCAAAAAAGTGTGTAAGTCACTTTACTGACTTGGGTGTGGATCAATTTAGAATTACTGTGCCTTTTTGAGCATTAACCAAGTTCCCTAAGAATTAGAAAGTTTTATGAAGACTGGGTAGGTTGCGAGGTGCTCTTCAACAAGCCTTTGGGGCAACCCCTCTAACAGGAAGCAGGGATTGGTACCTGGGGCATAAGATTCTAAATGAATCACAATTACAACAAATGGGAGTAGCTGAGATTTGAATGCAATGATAACTAAATCCACAAATTTAGTTTCGTTTATTGTGGCCACTAGAGTTTTTGTTATGTGGCTCACATCTCTGTTGGACAACACTGCCCTCAGGGCTAAGATAGCTCCCAGGGATGAGAAAAGAATGAATCCCAAATATCAGGAGGAAAATCTCTATGGTAGTACCGAGGGTGTCCATTTCAGGCTGTGGGTGCTCTAGCGAGGACTGGCATGCCTGCTTCTTTGTCATTCCGATCTGCTCCCTGGAAGACCATTATTCCTACAATCCCCACAATCCCATTTTCAAAAGACAATGCCAAGATTTCTTAGCTGATTGAGGCAACTATTCTATTCTGGTCTAAATGAGCTTTTATCCTGCTGATAGATTACAGGGAAGGTTAGCAAATCAGGAACAAAAAAGGGAAAAGATGTGGGCTGGCACACTCAGGATATAGCCTACAGTTGGATTTTCTACCTTGCATGAACAGTTTCCCAAAACAACACAGCCATTTATAATATTATAAACAAGGAGCAGATTTCTGTGTCCTTGAGGCTGCTACTAGAGAATCAATTTTGCCTAGGAAATCTACCCGTAAGAGCTCACTGGTACCTATACACGGCTTACATGGCATGTCAAGCCCTGATGCTCACACTAGGATTGTTCCACACAACAAGAGCCCTCAGAGGCTCTTCCTCCTCTTATTCTTCTGCTGAAAGCACATGCTCAAAGTTAGACTTCAGTTATCATTAGGCAAAGTGTTCTAGTCCTGGCCCCTCACGGGTGGAGTCATTTTGGGTTTCTCTCCACCCCTCACCCCCCACCCCCCCACCCTCCGTGCCTGTAAGACCACGTGTAAGGCTGTTACAGTCAGGAAAGTACTCCAACCCGAGGACCTAGAACAGTAGTCCTAAAAGCTCCTGTCCAGGCACAGGGCTAAATACCGACTTTTCTTCTTCGAATAAGCTTTTCTAAGTAGTAAATTCAGGGGATAACCATTGTAGACTGCGTTCTGCTAAGGTCTTGGGACCTCAAACGATTTGACCGAGACAGAATAAGTTTTCCACGTGGTCTAAACCATCGGGGACACGGAAATAGCTTTCTGAACTATTTGATTTTGCAAGTTATAGAGGTCACACACGAGACACATAGACCATATCTATTATGTCCTCAGAGTTTATGTGTTCTAACATGGTCCTCAGAGTTTAACTCCTACCAACTGGATTCTCCTACTTCAATTTCTAGGTGTAAGAAAGGAAGCTGAAGGAACAGCTGTCCCCTACACACTTTCACATCCTACTTAGGACAGAATTCTAGCCTCACTCATATCTTCAGTCTCACTTGCCAAGCACCCAGTAACTAAAGCTCAGGCTCCGTTTTGGGGGCTCCGTAGGAAAGGCAGTGGCCTTCTGGAGGGTAGCTATGCAGACCCCATCCGTGTATACAGCAGGCCAGAGACTAGAATGGATAGTTATTTCATGAAGTCACTGGAGATTATGACCCAGTGTTAGCTTTCCAAAACTCACTACAAGGAAGAGCTTTTTGCCCCAGTTGCCAGAACTACTATGAGCTGTCACCTCCTCCAGGGTTTGCCTCTGCTTTAAAGTGTGGCCTTCCCCTGGCAGCCCACATCCTATTTCTGACTACAGAGGGCACACGCAAGGCCAGCCATCTCAGGACACAGTGGAAAAACTTTGACGGACCATACATAGGCCAATGTTTCTATGGTCCTGGGCGAGGCACTATTGTGCCTTCACTGCAGTTAACTCCAACCACTTCCCCATCCTGTTTCCTTTCTCATCCCTTTTATAGGAGTTCATCTCTAATAAGGGATCTTCAGGCCAAACACTTCAGTATCTAACTCTGACCAACCCAACCTATACAACAAGGCAAAAAGGTCTAAGAAGAACAGGATTTTGCTCTTCCTTGCCAGGGTTGTCTGCTTATCATGAAAAAAAAAAATTCATTCTGAATTCTAAGTTCTCTCAAATGAAGAGATCTAGACAGTTCAGGCAACATGAGAGTATGCTGCGTAGATATATTCTTTCATGTAGATTTATTGGTGTCTAAAACCTGCTAAACTAAGTCAGAGAACTGGGTTTTCTAGTAGATTTACCACCCCCCCCCCAGTTCACCCTTGGGGCTTGTCAGATTTTTCACCTGCACTGCCACACAGAATGAAAGAGAATCTCAAGATCATCCATATCTTATAAGGCATAGAACATCTTATAGTACCTTAATAACAGTGTCCTAGGGAGTCACAAACTTCATTGTTTCTAGAATCCTAAAAACCTCTTAGTCATAAAAACATCCACTCAAATAGCCTTCTGTTTTGATGCTCCAGCCAAAGGATCCAGGTGAAGGGATCTACAAAAAAACTGTATGGAGTACAAACTTGATTTTTTCTGTCAGGTACAGTAGGATTTGTCCCTGAGTGACATCATATGAAAGGCAAATAGTGGGTAGCTCTATTTTTAATTTCTTCAGGACTCTCCACTGCTTTCCAGAGTGGCTGCACCAACTTGCATTCCCACCAACAGTGGAAGAGGGTTCCCCTTTCTCCACATCCTCTCCAACATTTGTTGGATTGTTGATTTTGGCCATTCCAACTGGTGTAAGGTGGTATCTCAATGTGGTTTTGATTTGAATCTCCCTGATGGCTAATGATGATAAACATTTTTTCATGTGTCTGTTAGCCATTTGTATGTCTTCTTTGGAGAAGTGTCTGTTCATGTCTTCTGCTCATTTTTTGGCATGACTATCTGTTTTTTGAATATTGAGTTTGAGCAGTTCTTTATAGATCTTAGATATCAGACCTTTGTCTGTAATATCATTTGCAAATATCTTCTCCCATTCCGTGGGTTGCCTGTTTCTTTTGTTGACTGTTTCCTTTGCTGTGCAGAAGCCTTTTATCTTGATGAAGTCCCAAAAGTTCATTTTCGCTTTTGTTTCCTTTGCCTTTGGAGACATGTCCTGAAAGAAGTTGCTGTGGCTGATGGTGAAGGGGTTACTGACTACGTTCTCCTATAGGATTTTGATAGATTCCTGCCTCACGGTGAGGTCTTTTATCCATTTTGAGTTTATCTTGGTGTATGGTGTAAAAGAATGGTCAAGTTTCATTCTTCTATATGTAGCTATCCAATTTTCCCACCACCATTTATTGAAGAGACTGTCTTTTTTCCACTGGATATTTTTTCCTGCTTTGTCAAAGATTATTTGACCATAGAGTTGTGGATCTACATCTGGGCTCTCTACTCTGTTCCACTGGTCAATGTGTCTGTTTTTATGCCAGTACCATGCTGTCTTGGTGATCACAGCTTTGTAGTAAAGCTTGAAAGCAGGCAATGTGATGCCCCCAGCTTTGTTTTTCTTTTTCAACATTTCCTTAGCAATTCGGGGTCTTTTCTGGTTCCATACAAATTTTAGGATTGTTTGTTCCAGGCCTTTGAAAAATGCTAGTGAAATTTTGATCAGAATGGCATTGAAAGTAGAGATTGCTCGGGGCAGTATAGACATACAACCACTTTGGAAAACAGTGTGGAGATTCCTGAAGAAACTACAAATAGAGCTACCTTATGACCCTGCAATTGCACTACTGGGTATTTACCACAAAGATGCAGATATAGTGCAAAGAAGGGCCACATGGGCCCAATGTTCATAGCAGCAATGGCCACAATCTCCAAACTGTGGAAAGAGCCAAGATGCCCTTCAACAGACGAATGGATAAAGAAGATATGGTCCATATATACAATGGAATATTATGCCTTCATCAGAAAGGATGAATACCCAACTCTTGTATCAACATGGACGGGACTGAAAGAGATTATGAGGAGTGAAATAACCCAAGCAGAGAGAGTCAGTTATCACATGGTTTAACTTATGTGCAGAGCATAAGGAAAAACATGGAGGGCATTGTGAGAAGGAAAGGAAGGGTGAATTGGGGGAAATTGGAGGGGGGGATGAAACATGAGAGACTATGGACTCTGAGCAACAAACAGGGTTTTAGAAGGGAGGGGTGGGGGATTGGGTGAGCCTGGTGGTGGGTATTGAAGAGGGCACGTATTGCATGGAGCACTGGGTGTGGTGCATAAACAATGAATCTTGTAACACTGAAAAAATAAAATTTAAAATAATAATAAATATTCATATGAGGGGGAAAAAAGGCAAATCTTAGATAGATAAATACAGACCATCCCCTATTGATCTGAACATGTAGATGAAATCTGCTTCCTCTGAAGACAAACTGACAGCCTTCCTACCCAGGACGGAAGATCGGCGACCAAGGCTAAATCTTCAACAACCCACTGTGTAAAAGTTGATACACAAGTGAAAAACAGGCCATATCAGTAATATGCCACTATCCATGACAATGGTAGTGGCTTGATAGTTTCTCGCCTGTGCATATCCAAGTGTCCACTATAGTTGTGTGGGCCCAGGTTCCTCCAATCAAAATCATAGGCCTAACTAATCCTAGATTCTTTCAGTCACCTGGAAGTTACCAAGTCTGAATACTGTTTGGCACCCTGACCCAGGAGCCTGGAAATGTAGGTATGTCATCTCATTCCACCTCAGTCATATTTGTATAGACCTTTTACACAATTCTTAGCCTTGGAAAGCTCATTTGTTAGAAAACGAGAAGTATCAACCTTACATTAAACTCAATACAGAGATTCTCTAAGAAGGCATTAGATCTTTGATATAATTTTTTACTATAAAATTCCATCCCATTCTGAAGGATAGTAGCAGGTAACTCATCACACTTTGTCCAAATGGAACAGGGCTTGAAGTCAGGGTCTACCAATTAGGGGGAAAAAAATAGAACTCTCACTACAGCCACTAATACTGCCTCACTCAAAACTGACAGGACACTCAGTTCTCATTCCCTAACCTGCACGTACATGGGCTCTGCCATCAAGCCTAGCTAGTACTCACCAGCACCTGCTATCTTAAGACAGATTTTTTTTTACTTTCCATTTTTTCCAGTAAATAGGAATCACAACTATACTTCAAAATTTCCTTACTATCCAATAACCAAATATATCCTACTCCTAATTAGAAGATAGCAAAGGCAGTTTTATTCTTGAACTATAGCCCAGATCCTTCAAATGTTTAAGGAATTGTCAGCACTGATAGTTTTAGGATTAGGAAAGAAACCAAATTATGTTCCAAATGCTAAAAACTATGTCGAATTCCAAACCATCTTAGATATAATCTACGATTGTGACAAACTCCTTATTTAGGGAAGAGTAATTGATAGCTCCAGCTGCTGTACTACAAATCAACTTTAAGTGAAATAACAAATGACCCAAGATGAGAATATATACTGATCCCTTGACAGTGGTCAATTGCCTGGCCATCTAGACTGGGTCCAGATGAGAAAAGGGACTAGGAAATCAGAAAGAAGGTCTGAGAAGAGACATTATGCAGATTTTCATACCACATGTTAATACCTTCAAGTCCTGACTGAAGACACGGAGGAGCTGAACAGACAAAATGGTTCTGCCTGTTTACAGCCAGCCTTCTTCAGCCAATTGGCAAATGAGTACAGTGGCCAGGGTTGCAGGGATGAAGACTACATATGGGTCTAACTACATGGAAAGCCAACTTTCAAACAAACTAGCTACTGTTGCCTCTGAATGCACAACCTGTCAGAGAGAACTGTTGAATCCCATATATGGCACTATTTTTTTAAGTAGATCAACTTGCCACTTGATAGAAATACAGGAGATCTGTGGCTCTGGGTGTGCTTACAGCCAGCACACAGACAGGTTAAGGACAAGGAACTGACAAAAGCCTGGAGCACAGGAAATTGTTTGGTTTTTCTAAGAGGGTCTCCTCAACAGCAGTGGCTGGGAATTATACTCCCCAGGGACAAGAGGGCAGGGTAAGGCCATATTCTTCCTCCAAACCCATTTCCTCCTCCCACCCACCATCAGTTAGATTTCCAGAGAAACACGCACCTCCAGCAGAAGCAGGGGTCCCCTACACTAAACCCTGTCCCCCCCCCCACACACACCTGGCAGACAGGGGCATCTTTATAAGAGAATGTCAGCTTGTGAGCTAGCAAAGCAGGCCTCTCCCTCAGAAGACCAACACAGGCTCCCTTACCCCATCTACCAAGTCTACTGATTAAAGAAAACTCCTGAACAGCTTCCAGTGGAAATAGGACCAGGCTTTTCTCTTCCCACCCATCTTAATTAAAAAAAAAAAAATCTAATTTACTCTTTATTTTGTATATTTTCTTTTTCATATCAGGCTTATAATCTTTTGTTCATTTGTTGGTTTGTTTGTTTCCTGCTTGTTTTTCAGATCAGGCTTATTTTTCTTTCTTTTTTTTTTAAGAATTAGGCTTATAGTTTATTGTTTGCATTTTTTTTCCTTTTCCTTTTCCTTTTCTGTTGCCTTGGATTAGGGTTTTGTGTATTTTTTTAATTAATTTTATTTTTTCAGTGTTCCAAGATTCATTGTTCATGCACTGCACCCAGTCCTCCATGTAATATGTGCCTTCCTCAATATCCACCTCCAGGCTCACCCAACCCCCCACCCCTCCAAAACCCTCACTTTGTTTCTCAGAGTCCACAGTCTCTCATGTTTCATCTCCCCCTCTGAAATTCAATTCACCTTTCCTTTCCTTCTCCCAACGTCCTCCATATTTTTCTTTATGCTCCACACATAAGTTAACTACATGATAATTGACTCTTTGCTTATTTCACTCAGCATAATCTCTTCCAGTCCTGTCCATGTTGATACAAATTTGGGTATTCATCCTTTCCGATGGAGGCATAATATTCCCTTGTATATATAGACCATATCTTCTTTATCTATTCGTCTGTTGAAGGGCATCTTGGCTCTTTCCACAGTTTGGCGATTGTGCCCATTGCTGCTATGAACGTTGGGGTACATGTACCCTATGACCCTGCCATTACACTACTGGATATTTACCCCAAAGATACAGATATAGTGAAAAGAAGGGCCACTTGTGTATTGGGGTTTTTTTTCTTTTTTTCCTTTATAGGCTTATCTGACAAATTGAAGCACATCTACTTAAACGTCTAAATACTTCCCCCTACAAGCAAGAAAGAACTCTGTAGAGGAATAACCAGCGGCCAAAAAACAACAGAGTGTACATAGCAATACAAAAAACTTTCTGAAGTTTTTGTTACTGCTGTTTTTGCTGGGTTTTTTTTTTTCCTTCCTTTCTTTTCTGGACAAAATGCATAGGTGGAGAAATTCACCCCTAAAGAAAGAAAAGGAGGTAATACTGAGCACCCAGGATTTAAATCAATATGGATATAAGTAAAGAGTCTGAACTAGAATTTAAAACAATGATTATAAAGACACTAGCTGGGCTTGAAACAAAGCAGAGAAAACTAGTGTATAGCCCTTACTTAGGAAAAGAAAAACTACAATCTCATCAGGCCAAGTTAAAAATATACTGAGATGCAGTCACAAATGGAGGCTTTAATAGCAAGGATAAATAAGGCAGAAGAGAGTGACAAAGACAAAATGATGGAAAATAAGGAAGCTGAAAAGAAGAAATAATTACTAGATCATGAAGGGAGGCTTTGAGAATTCAATGATACCATAACGTGAATATCCAGATAATAAGGGTCCTGGAAGATGAACAAGAGAGAGGGACATAAGGTTTATTTGAACAAATTATAGCTGATAACTTCCCTGATATGGGTAAGGAAACAGTCATTCAAGTCCGGGAAACACAGATAACCTCCCTGAAAAAAAAAAATAGGTCAACACCTTGACACATAAAAATGAAACTTGCAAATTTCAAAGATAAAGAGAAAATCCTGAAAGCAGCTAGGGACAAAAGGTCCTTAACCTACAAGGGTAGAAACCTAAGGCTGGCAGCAGACCTGTCCACAGAGAACTGGCAGACCAGAAAGGGCTGGTGTGATATATTCAGGGTGCTAAATGAGAAAAATATGCAACCAAGAATACTTTATCCAGCAAAGCTATTGTTCAGAATAAGAGTTTCTAGGACAAACAAAAACTCCAGAAATTTGTGAATTAACCAGCCCTTCATAAATTAAAAGGGATTCTGTTATCTTTGAGCTAAGAGCTCAAAAGTAAGAAAGGAACAGAAATAATCTGTAGGAACAGTGACTTCACAGGTAATGTCACTAAAATCCTGTCTTTCAATCATTACTCTAAATGTAAATAAAGTGCTCCCATCAAAAAACACAGTATATCAGAATGCATAGAGGAAAAAAAGAAAAAACAAGACCCATCAATATGCTGCTTATAAGAGACTCATTTTAGACCCAAAGTCACCTCCAGATTAAAAGTGAGGGGGTGGAGAACCACTTATGCCAATGGACACTAAAAGGAAGCTGGAGTAGCCATCCTTATATCAGACAAACTAGGTTTTAAACACAAGACTAATAAGAGATGAAGAAGGACACTATGTCATAATAAAAGGGTCTATCCAACTAGAAGATCTAACAATTGTAAATATGTAATGCCCCTAACTTGGGAGCAGCCAAATTTATGAACCAGTTAACAAAATTAAAGGTACACATTGATAATACAATGGATAGGACTTTAACACCCCACTTAGAGCAATGGGCTGATCATCTAAGCAGAAGATCAAAGGAAACACTGGCTTTGAATGACACTGGACCAGGTAGACTTAACAGATATATTCAGAGCATTTAATCTTAAAGCAACAGAATACATATTTCTTCAAGTTCAAATGAAACATCCTCCAGAACAGATCACATATTGAGTCACAAATCAGGTCTCCACTAGTACAAAAAGACTGAAATTATTCCATGCATATTTTCAGACTACAATGCTTCAAAAGTTGAAGTCAACTACAAGAAAAAACTTGGAAGGACCACAAATACATGGAGGTTAAACAGCATCCTACTCAATGAATGGGTGAATCAGGAAATTGAAGAATCTAAAAAATACATGGAGGCAAGTTAAAATGAGAATAGTTCAGAGCCTTTGGAATGCTGCAACGGCAGTCCTACGAGGGAAGTATACAGCAATACAAGCTTTTCTCAAGAAATGAGGAAAGTCTTGGAAAACACTACCTAACCTTACACCTAAAGGAGCTGGAAAACCAGCAAATAAAACCTAAACCCAGAGGGAGAAGAGAAAGATTAGAGCAGAAATCAATAAACTAGAAACCAAAAGAACAGTAGAACAGTTGAAAAAATTAGGAGCTGGTTCTTTGAAAGAATTAGTAAGATTAATAAACCCCTGGCCAGACTTATCAAAAAGAAAAGAGAAAGGGAAGGCTTGGATGGCTCAGTGGTTTAAGTGTCTGCCTTTGGCTCAGATCATGATCCCAAGGTCCTGGGTCTCACATTGAACTCCTTGCTCAGTGGCAGACCTGCTTCTCCCTCAGCCTGCCTCTCCCTCTGGTTGTGTGATCGGTCTCTCTCTCTCCGTCCTCCACCCCCTCCCCTGACAAATTTAGAAAAAAAAAAAAAAGGAACCAAATTTTAAAAAAATCACGGGTGAAATAGAGTTCACAACCAAAACTGCAGAAAAACAAACATTTATAAGAACATATTATGACCAACTATATGCCAACAAATTAGGAAATCTGGTAGAAATAGATGCATTTCTAGAGATATATAAGCTACCAAAACTGAAATAGGAAGAAACAGAAAACCTGAACAAACCATTAACCAGCAAGGACCTTGAAGCAGTAATCAAAAGTCTCCCAAAACACAAGAGTAGTCCAGGGCTGGATGGCTTCCCAAGGGAATTCTACCAAATATTTAAAGAACTAATATCTATTCTTCTAAAGCTGTTTCAAAAAGTAGAAGTGGAAGGAAAACCCAAACTCATTCTATGAGGCCAGCACTATCTTGATTGCAAACCAAAGACCCCACCAAGAAAAGGAGAATTACTGACAAATATCCCCAATGAACATGGATGCAAAAATTCTCACATTAGCTAATAGGATCCAACAGTACAAAAGAATTAAGCACCATGACCAAGTGGGATGAATTCCTGGGCTGCAAGTGTAGTTCAACATCCATGAATCAATGTGATACACATAAATAAAAGAAAGGACAAGAATCATATGGTCCTCTCAGTAGATGCAGAAAAAGATTTGACAAAATACAGCATACTGTCTTGATCAAAACTTTGCCACAAAGGGAGAGAGGAACATGCCTCAGTATTAAAAGCCATATACAAAAAACAAAAACAGGACGCCTGGGTGGCTCAGTGGGTTAAAGCCTCTGTCTTCAGCTCAGGTCATGATCTCAGGGTCCTGGGATCAAGCCCCGCATCGGGCTCTCTGCTCAGCAGGGAGCCTGCTTCCTCCTCTCTCTCTCTCTCTCTCTCTGCCTACTTGTGATCTCTGTGTCAAATAAGTAAATAAAATCTTCAAAAACAAAAACAAAAATAAACAAAAAAAGCCAGCAAATATCACCCTCAACAAGGAAAAATAGCTTTGCCCCTAACATTAGGAACACAACAGGGATGTTCACGCTCACCACTGTTGTTCAACAAAGGACTAGAAGTCCTCGCCTCAACAATCAGACAACAAAAAGAAATAAAAGAAATCCAAATTGGCAAAGAAGTCAAACTGTCACTCTTCACAGGCAACATGATACTCTATGTTGAAAACCCAAAAGACTCCACCCAAAAATTGCTAGAACTGATACAGGAATTCAGCAAAGTGGTAGGATTTAAAAAAAAAAAAAAATCAATGCACAGAAATCAGTAGCATTTATATACACTAACAATGAGGCAGAAGAAAAATTAAGGAATTGATCCCATTTATAATTATACCCGAAACCACAAGATACTTAGAAATAAGCCTAACCAAAGAGGTAAAGGATCTCTTCCCTGAAAACTATAGAACACTTATGAAATAAATTGAAGACAAAGAAATGGAAAAATATTCCATACTCATGGATTAGAAGGATATAGTGAAAATGTACTACTCAAAGCAATCTACACATTCATTGAAATCCCTATCAAAATGCCATCAACATTTTTCAGAGTTGGAGCAAATAATCCTCAGATTTGTATGGAACCACAAAAGACCTTGAATAGCCAAAGAAATGTTGTAAAGATGACCAAAGCTGGAGGCATCACGATTCTGGACTTCGAGCTGTATTACAAAGCTGTAATCATCAAGACAACATGGTACTGGCACAAAATAGACACATAGATCAATGGAACAGAATAGAATAGAGAACCCATAAATGGACCCTCAATTCTTTGGAAAAAGCAGGAAAGAGTATCCAATGGGGTGGGGGGGCGGGGAAGAGACAAACTCTTCAACAAATGGTGTTTGGAATATTAGACAGCTACATGCAGAAGAATGAAACTGGACTATTTCCTTAGACAATATACAAAAACACTCAAAATGGATGAAATACTGAAATGTGAGACAGGAATCCATCCAAATCCTAGAGGAGAATACAGGCAGCAACTTCTTGCTGAACATGTCTCCAAAGTCGAGGGAAAACAAAGATGAACTATTGAGACTTCAAAATGAAAACTTCTACACAGCAAAGGGAACAGTCAACAAAACTAAAGTGCAACCTACAGAATGGGAGAACATATTTGCAAGTGAGCTAGCAAAGGGCTAGTATCCAAAATCTATAAAGAATCTATCAAGCTCAATGCCCAAATAACCCAGTCAATAAATGAGCAGAAGACATGGACATTTCTCCAAAACCATACATGGCCAACAAACACATGAAAAAAAAAGATGCTCAGCATCACTTGGCATCAGGGAAATACAAATCAAAACCACAATGAGATGCCACCTCACATCATTCAGTATGACTAAATTTAACAACTCAGGAAACAGATGTTGGCGAGGATGTAGAGAAAGGGGAAACCTCCTACACTGTTGGTGGGGAGGCCAACTGGTACAGCCACCCTGGGAAACAGTATGGAGGTTCCTCAAAAGGTTAAAAATAGGGGGGTGAGGGGAATGGGTTAGCCTGGTGATGGGTACTAAGGAGGACACGTATTGCAATGAGCACTGGGTGTCATACACAAACAATGAATCATGGAATACTACATCAAAAACTAATGAAGTACTATATGGTGACTAATAAAAATAAATATCCATTAACAAAAAAACTTAAATTTTTTTAAAAGGTTAATAGATTATGCAGAGTGAAATAAGTCAAGAGGAGAGAGTCAATTATCTTATGGTCTCATGTGTGGAGCATAAGGAAAAACGTGGAAGCCATTGTGAGAAAGAAGGGAAGGGTGAATGGGGGGAAATCAGAGGGGGTGATGAACCATGAGAGACTGTGGACTCTGAGCAACGAACTGAGGGGTTTGGAGGGGAGGTTGGGTGAGCCTGGTGGTGGGTATTGAGGAGAGCACGTATTGCATGGAGCCCCAGGTGTAGTACATGAACAATTAATCTTATAACACTGAAAAAAATAAAAGTATTTGGGGGGAGGAGAAGTTAAAAATAATGCTACCCTATGACCCTGCAGTTGGGTATTTACCCCAAAAATACAGATGTAGTGAAAAGGGCCACATGTACCCCAATGTTCATAGCAGCAATGGCCACAATTGCCAAACTGTAGGAAGAGCTAAGATGCCCTTCAACAGATGAATGGATAAAGAAGATGTAGTCCATATGTATAATGGAATATTACACCTCCATCAGAAAGGATGAATACCCAACTTTTGTATCAACATGGATGGGACTGGAGGAGATTATGCTAAGTGAAATAAGTCAAGCAGAGAAAGTCAATCATCACATGGTTTCACTTACGTGTGGAACATAAGGAATAACATGGAGGACATTAGGAGAAGGAAAGGAAAAGTGAGTTGGGGGAAATCAGAGGGACAGACAAAGCATCAGAGACTGGACTGAGAAACAAACTTGGGGTTTTGGAAGGGAGGGAGGTAGGAGGATGGGTGAGCCTGATGGTGGGTATTAAGGAGGGCAAGTGTTGCATGGAGCAATGGGTGTGGCACATGAACAATGAATCTTGGAACACTGAAAAAATGTAAGTTAAAAGAAAAGAGTAAATAAATAAATAGGTTAATAGAGTTACCCTAGGACCCAGAAATCCACTATTGGTATTTATCCAAAGGATACAGTGATTCAGTGATTTGAGGGGGCGCCTGCACCCCAATGTTTATAGCAGCAATGTCCACAATAGAAAAGCTATGGAAAGAGCCCAGATGTCCATCAACATATGAATGGATAATTTGGGAAAACAACAACAACAAAAACAAAAACCAAAAAACTGACGAATGGATAAAGATTAAAATGGATTATTACTCAGCCATGAACAAGAACGAAATCTTGCCCTTTGCAATGACATGGGTGAAACTAAAAGGTAGTATACTAAGTGAAATAAGTCAGAGAAAAACAAATACCATATGATTTCACTCATATGTGGAATTTAAACAAAACAAATGAACATAGCAGAAGGGAAGGAAAGAAAAATAAAAAGATGAAAACAAGAAGCAAACTGTAAGAAGCTCTTTTTTAGAGATTTTATTTATTTATTTATTTATTAGGAAAGAGAGAGAGAGTGAGAGAGAGAAGGTCAGAGTGAGAAGCGGACTCCCCATGGAGCTGGGAGCCCGATGTGGGACTCGATCCCGGGACTCCGGGATCATGACCTGAGCCGAAGGCAGTCGCTCAACCAACTGCGCCACCCAGGGGCCCAAGAAGCTCTTAACTATAGGGAACAAACTAAGGGTTGCTGGAGGGAGATGGGTAGAGGTATGGGGTAATTCGGTGATGGGCATTAAGAAGGACACTTGAAGAAATGAGTACTGGGTGTTGTATGCAATTGAAGAATCACTAAATTCTAACTAATAATACAGTACATGTTAATTAAATTGAATTTAAGTTAAAAAATTTTAAAAGAATAGGAAGGACCAGAAAGTCTCTTAAAATGACTTAACAAGTATTGAAATGGCACTGACAAAGGAAATCATTGATAATACAGTAGTAGTAGTACCCCTCTTACAACAGTGGACAGATCATCTAAGCAGAAAATCAACAAGGAAACAGTGGCTTTCTCTTCCTTCTAATGTGAGCCTGATGATGTGTATTAAGGAGGGCACAGATTGCATGGAGCACTGGGTGTTAATATGCAAACAATGAATCATGGAACACTACATCAGAAACTCATGATGTACTGTATGATGACTAACATAATAAAAAAAATAATTCATTAAAAAAAAAAAGGAAACAATGGCTTTGAATGACACACTGGACCAGATGAACTTAACAGCTATGTTCAGAACATTTCACCCCAAAGCAGATTACATATTTTTGAGTATGCATGGAACATCCTCCAGAATAAACCACATACTGAGTCACAAATCAGGTCTCAACCAGTAAAAGACTGAGATTACTCCATGCATATTTTCAGACCACAATGCATTGAAACTTTAAGAAAAAAAAATTTGTAATGCCCTCAGGTATGTAGAGATTAAAGAATATCCTACTAAAAGTGAATGTATTAATCAGGAAATTAAAGAAGAATTTAAATGTATGGAAGCAAATGAAAATGAAAGCATGGCAGCCTAAAACCTTTGGGATGCAGCAAAAGCAGTCCTACCACCACCACCTACAACTATAACAAAAGTTTTGGGTCCCAACTAAAGACTAAAGCACTATATTCATTCAGCTTTGAAAATAAGCCTGTAGATATCTACAGGGTTATTCCCTTCAGAAGAAGCACATGAGGGGGCTACGTGTAGTTTCTGAATTATTTATCACTATAGATGTTCATTTTACCCCAAATTGCTGTGATGGCTGAGGTATGTGGATCCTATTTTCCAAAAATCAGTCCCTATTATTTCCAAACCTATTATTGTTTCCTTCCAAACCTATTATTTCCTTCATTGCCAGTCTATCACCTCACATTTACTCATGCCTACTTATTTTGTTCTAGTTTTATGCTCTTGTCTTATGCCATTTCTGCTATTGACCTAGATCAACTTACAGCTTTCTTGGGTATAATTATCTACCTGTGGGCCCCAATGTCCTCATCCTGCCCCAAGAAGTTGATCACTAAGTATCTCAAATAAGTGGCTAGAGGCACCCAAACTCATCAGTAGGTTCCTTTGTATTGGAGGCTCACTGAATCCAGGTTGATGGAAACCTGAGTGGCTATTACCAATGCCAGCACAAGGACTGGTGTTATTCACCACTAGACTATGCTAATCCTTTTTTTGGCATATGCAGTTTCCATTTCACTTTAAGTGTCTTCCTTCCTTGCAAACTTTAATCATTCTAGACACAAGTCCAAAGTGGCAGTAATTTCCTAACTTTACTTACATTACTCATGACATACCTCTTGAAAGCACCGCCTTTCCTTTACAGAAGTAGCACATATGCTGATAAATTCAATTACAAGCAGGATAGACATACAGATATGGGCTCGTTTCCATTTTATATTGGCCTTGACATAACCTTTCCCACTCCCTTTAGAATATTCCTTCCTACTCCAACACCATTTTCAATTATGCAGACTGAAAGCCTTTTTAGTCACCCTATTACCTAACTCCCCAGATTAACAAGCAATTTGGTTTTAATATTGCAAATGAAGCAAGACAGTTTACTTTAATATCCACATTTCAGGAATATTCCATTGGGCTATAACTTAAGATTCTTTCAATTGCAAATGATGGTAAATCCAAACTAATTGTCTTAAGATAGAAATACAGGGCACCTGGGTGGCTCAGTCAGTTAAGCATGTGCCTTCAGCTCAGGTCACGATCCTGGAGTCCTGGGACTGAGCCCCACGTTGGGCTCCCTGCTCAGTAGAGAGTCTGCTTCTCTGCCTCTCCCCTGGTTGGGACTTTCTCTCCCCCCATTCCAAATAAATAAAATCTTAAGATAGAAATACATTGGCACAACTGACAAGCCTAAATTTAGTTTTGTGTAAATGAGATTGGTTTAAGAGGTTCTCTCCACCTTCTGGGAAATTCCAAGGTACCCCTTTATGATACCACGTATTCTACCTTGTTACCTTTGTCATATTTTTCCTACATATTCTTCTGGAAACTAAGCTTCTCCTTTTCAACAGTGTCCCCTTATGTTTTAATGGCTGACAGCGTGCCCGTCCCTGAATTAGTCACCATATTCATGGGTTTGTGGGTAGGGAAATGAAATATCCTGGTAAGCTTAAGTCTATGACCGAGAATGACCACGGATAGAGGGAAACTGAGAAATGATTCCTTAGAAGAAAGTCAGGGGTATGTTTGGCTGAAAATGTGGGAATAAATGTTGAATGATCTATTAAGTCTTTTCTGTAAGATTTACGCCCAGAGTAGGATGACTAGCTTTGAGTTCACAACTTCTGCTGAAGAGTTGCCACTCTGAAAAGCCCTAGGTCTAGCTTTGACATTAGTTATTACCCCTTGAAATCTGTCAAGTTGACCTTCCTAATTAAAAGCAAGGATACAAAAAAAGTGATAGCTCACCCAACTGATTATTTACTCAAAAACATGACGTTTAGCTTTATAAACTATTTGAGATGATTTTGGATGGGGGTGATACTTAACAGTTCCTTAGACAGCTAATGAAGCTGTGGGTATATTCCAATAGTTATTACAGGTACTCTTCTACTTGAGATCATCCCTACCCAAAAGGACTACCAATTAACAGATTTTGCCGTATAGCCAGGGCAAAACAATGATTGTATCACATTTCTATTCCAGATACACAGAGCACCACTTGACCCCTTTTCAAAGATTTTAGTTGAAACCCATGACACATTAAATCCAGGCATAGAGGTAACTGGTAAAATTTATCAATTCCAAGTGTACCCGAGATCCAGAACCCCCTGGGATCTAGACCTTACCAAGGATTCTTAATTTGCATCCAAGATAAGTGCATTTTAAACCATATTTGGGCGACTCAGAGATCTACACACTTTCTAGGCTTCTTAAATTTTGTATTCTGTTCCATGTCTGTAGATCCATGTCCACACCAAAGAGCTCTCATAACAGAAATAATTAAAAGCCCACTCAGATATTCTGTGGTGGTCAGAATAACTGCCCAGCTCACACCCCGTGGTAAGTAGACTAAGGCAAGACCGTTTCTACCAAGATACAGGCCCACTCTTTCAAATGAGCTTTGAGTAAAATATTTCCTGCCAGTCGACTCAAACCTCTTGTATGACTTCATTTAAGTCTGAGGCTTTATGCCTACCATTCTTCCTTCCTTCTCTACTTGCAGTATGAAGGTTCTCGCCTGCCTCCTGAGGCTCCTTACCCCGTCCCCTCAGTGTTATCTTTAGCAAGTTCTTATACATCCAATTCTGTCTTGGCACTTGCTTCTCCCAGGATTCTACACAAGGAATCACCAGTTTTACCCCAACCTTGGCTCAAGACCCCAGGAGTCAGTAAATCCCATATATGTCCCCAAAACTATAGTTCAAGTACCTTGAGTACCTATCAAGTACTATCTCTGTACCTATCTCTGAGAGACTTCAAGTACCTATCTCTGAGAGACATGGAGTCCTAAATTCTCACTGAGTCTCTGCCTTATGCCAAATACAATCCATGCCAACCTTGCCCAGTAACTCAGATGTTGGGATAAAGAAACATCTAGATTATAGGAGTAACCCCAAAAAGAGTTTGAGCTATGGGATCAATGAAGATGCTAACAATTACATTTTGTGCCCTGCTCTAATATCTGTAGATCCATATCCAAACCAAGAGGATCCCAGTAGTAAAAACAATGGTCACTATTACACACAATGGTTGGTAAGCAGCAGCAGCTCAGGCAGAAATAAAGGAAACTGTCAAACATACAACTTATAGCCAAGGACTCCTCCATTCTCCCACCCCTTGCTGGGACCAAGAAATCTTCTCAGAACACACTGAGGTCAGAACCCAAGTTGCACAGGCTTCAGATCCTATCATCACCAAGAATAGGGAAGGAGAACTTTTCCCTGACCACTAGGCAAAATCATGTCCCTGCCCCCACTATCATGTGAGGATGATGTCCAGGTTTACTTTAATCTACATCAGAGAAAAAGCCACTTTACTTTAACAGTTACAAATTTTTACACACAATATAGATGTGTCTTCAAAGCCGAACTCTTTTACTTTTCCCACTGACTCTGCTCCTATTAGGTCCCTCACCAGAGGGAACATTTATTCTTATGTCAAAACAGACACTGCTGTGCCCAGATTAGCTTTTGATAGATAAAAATCATATGTTTAAAGTAACCATCATCTTTTATTACATTCTTTCTGTGCCAGGTTTCATTTCCTCCAAGGACCCAGAACTCAGACTGTTTTGGTTGTAGTGGGCCAGCAGGTGGTATTCAAAAATGGCTGAAGAGGAGACTTCCCCTTTCTAGTTTCACATGTATGGGCTTGGAAGTCACTCTGTCCTAACAAGTAGAAATCTGAAAAAAGAAATGTCAACTCTGCCTGGATCTATAAGTGGAAATACAGGGCAAACCACTGTCCCCTAGACTGAAGAGACAGACAAGTGAATACAGGGAGTCCCGGGTTATAAGAACAGACTTCTTGTGGAAACTTCAGAGGGAACCATCAAGAGAGAGGAGAACCTAAACTGTATTTTACCAGTTTCTGTAAGTTCAAAGCAGACAAGCCTGAGGTTTAAAAATTTCATGGCCCTCAGTCATAGGTACTGCCCCCACCTTAAGATAGAAGAGCTCCTGGAGGTAAGTCTAAGTTCCACAGTGAGAATAGGGGACAAATTCTCTGTTTCTGGCAGGGGCAGAGAAGAAAAAATCATTTAAAATTGGCCAGAGGCATCGTGAGAAGGAAAGGAAGGGTGAATGGGGGGAAGTCAGAGGGGGCGATGAACCATGAGAGACTGTGGACTCTGAGCAACAAACTGAGGGGTTTGGAGGGGAGAGGGTGGGGGGTTGGGCAAGCCTAGTGGTGGGTATCGAGAAGGGCACATATTGCATGGAGCACTGGGTGTGGTGCATGAACAATCAATCTTGTAACACTGAAAAATTAAAATAAATATATTTAGAAAAAAAATAAAAATAAAGTTGGCCAGAGGGCTCTGTTCTTAAGGTCTGCCTTCGAGGGAGACTAGTACACTACAGCCTAACCTGCTGGAGTATTATCAGAACCTTATCTGGAAGGAAAATACCCAAATTCAGCCATTTGTCCCACCAACAAGAGAAGGAAAACACACCTGTGAATTTCATAGTTCCAATTCATAGGCTCATGGAAAGCCTGAGACCTAATCTTATGACTATGCAGTACTTCTCCCATATTTCCCCTGCACAGTACCAAAGTCATATTTATCTGGAAGTTTCTTTTACCTGGAACATGTCTGACTACCATTTAAAAAATTATAATATACCAAAATACAAAAAAGAAAAAAATGATGTTTTTAATATTATGTCCATCATATTCACTTTTTTTCTTAAATCAATCCCCTGCATAGAAGTTTCCCATATGGAGGAACCAGTGTCCTCTTCATCCTGCATCAACATTCCCAGGAAACAATCTACCCGTAATGGCCAATGCATGGGCAAATTAAACTTTAAAGTAGGACAAAATGTTCTGGGCAACTTGGCAAAAAGACCAAGTTATTTAGAACTTCAACAGCAGAGAAACTGTAAAAGAATCAAGAGAACTCATACAGAAATTCAGTAATGTGGCAGGAAACAAAAATCAATGTACAGAAATCGGTTGCTTTCTTATACACTAACAATGAAAATATGGAAAGGGAAATTAGAGAATCAATTCCATTTCCTATAGCACCAAGAATCATAACATACCTGGGAATAAACCTAACCAAAGAAGTAAAGGATCTGTACTTGAACTACAGAACACTCATGAAAGAAATTGAAGAAGATACAAAAAGATGGAAAAGCATTCCAAGCTCATGGATCAGAAGAATAAATATTGTTAAAATGTCTATACTGCCCAGAGCAATCTCTACTTTCAATGCCGTCTCGATCAAAATTCCACTGGAATTTTTCAAAGGGCTGGAACAATTTCAAAATTTGTATAGAACCAGAAAAGATCCTGAAATGCTAGCGAAATGTTGAAAAAGAAAAACAAACCTGGGGGCATCACATTGCCTGATTTCAAGCTTTACTACAAAGCTGTGATCACTAAGACAGCTTGATACTAGCACAAAAACCAGACACGTTGACCAATGGAACAGAGTAGAGAGCCCAGATATGGACTTGCAACTTTATGGTCAAATAATCTTTGACAAAGCAGGAAAAAATACCCAGTGGAAAAAAGACCATCTCTTCAATAAATGGTGCTAGTAAAATTGGACAGCTATATATAGAAGAATGAAACTTGACCATTCTCTTACACCGTAGACAAAGATAAACTTGAAATGGATAGAAGACTTCAATATGAGCAGGAATCTATTAAAATCCTATAGAAGAACATAGGCAGTAACCGCTTTGACATTAGTCACAGCAACTTCTTTCAGAACATGTCTCCAAAGGCAAAGGGAACAAAAGTCAAAATGAACTTTTGGGACTTCATCGAGATAAAAAGCTTCTGCACAGTGAAGGAAACAGTCAACAAAACAAACAGTCAAACCACAGAATGGGAGAAGATATTCTCAAATGACACTACAGACAGAGGGTTGATATCTAAGATCTATAAAGAACTGCTCAAACACTCACAAAACAGATAATCACATCAAAAAATGGGCAGAAGACATGAACAGACACTTCTCCAAAGACATACAAATGGCTAACAGACACATGAAAAAATGTTCATCTACTTTAGCCATCAGGGAGATTCAAATCAAACCCACACTGAAATACCACCTTACACCAGTTGGAATGGCCAAAATCAACAAGACAGTAACCAACAAATGTTGGAGAGGATGTAGAGAAAGGGAAACCCTCTTCCACTGTTGGTGGTAATGCAAGGCGGTGCAGCCACTCTGGAAAACAGTGTGGAGATTCCTGAAGAAATTAAAAATAGAGCTACCCTATGACCCTGCAGTTGCACTACTGGGTATTTACCCCAAAGATACACATGTAGTGCAAAGAAAGGCCACATGTACCCCAGTGTTCATAGCAGCAATGGCCACAATTGCCAAACTGTGGAAAGAGCCAAGATGCTGCCCTTCAACAGACAAATGGATAAAGAAGATATGGTCCATATATACAATGGAATATTATGCCTCCATCAGAAAGGATGTATACCCAACTTGTATCAACATGGACAGGACTGGATTATGTTGAGTCAAATAAGTCAAGTAGAGAGTCAGTTGTCATATGGTTTCACTTATGTGTGGAGCAAAAGGAAAAATATGGAGGACATTGGGAGAAGGAAAGGAAGAGTGAACTGGGAGAAAACGGAGGGGGAGATGAAACATGAGAGACTGTGGACTCAGAAACAAACTGAGGATTTTGGAGGGGAGGGGGGTGGGTGAGCCCAGTGGTGGGTATTGAGGAGGGCACATATTGCATGGAGCACGGGGTGTGGTGCATGAACAATGAATCTTGGAACACTGAAAAAATAAAATAAAAATTAAAAAAAAAAGAAAATATGACCCAAAGTTTTTCTAAAACAAAGAACTTTCATGAGTGACTCCTCAGATATTATTAATAGGACTCAGAATACTGCTCCAACAATCTATTAGATAACAACCTCCACAACAACCAAAATAACTGGTGAGATGCCAATGTGGAAACACTTGTCCCTGCCTGGAAGCAATGCTAGGATACAAAGTATATAGAAAAAAAGCAAAAACAAGAAGCCATGTTTCTATATTCATCCATAGCCTACTTTTCCATAATGACCTATCTCAGCCTCCAGGTGGCCTCCTAACAGGGGGCTCCCTCTGGCAACTTCTTATCCTGCCACTGGTTTAGACTTTGGAGCATTCCAGAAGATGCTGAATTCAACTTAAGAATGGAGCAAAGGACTTCACAAAGCTACTTTGAGTTTTCTTCTTACCGTTAAGCCCAAAGGCAAGCATACACAGAATGAGGGGTCACATCTATAGGATAGCATATAGAAAAGTATGTGAAGAAATAAACGCAAGATCTTTAGGCCCTATTTCCCACTTTATCTTTGTCCTTTCCCTCCTCTAATCACACAGTCATTAATGAACCATGTTGAGGCCAGGCTTATATCCCCTCCAGGCCCTTTTTACCATTTCTCTATCTCCTCAACTCTGGCTATCATGTGACTTCCAGGGCCAGCTCCTGCCTGTTCTAGAATACCATCCTTGAGTTATTGGATCTGTTTTGCCTTTACACCCAAAGATCCAGACGTGCCAAGGGTTTACACCTTCCTACCTCTACTGAATAAAGATGTTTTAACTTCATGTCAGATATGATACTTACAGTCCAACTAACAGTCTAATTTGTAGCCTAGTGCTCACCTGTGTGATCCATATGGATGATATAGTACTCAGGATTTTGCCAGAAATCATTCTTCCTTGGTTTACCTACCAACCCCTCTATTCTGTCTTCCCACACCTTCGTGGAGTTCTCACAAGAACACTTCCTTATTGCTTACACAAACCTCATGTTTCTTTGTGGGGAGCCTGTACAAAATTTCTTTTTTAGTCTCATTTTCAATCTGTTACAACTCATAGCACTTCTGGTTTTGGTGATCTACTTCTTGATTTGGTAGTGTTTGGAATCAACAAACTGAGGGTTCCCTTTCTAGCTCCAGGGAAATCCTCTATCAGAGGCTGTAGGTGCTCAGCCCACACCTCCCGAGGGCATCTCCTAGTTTTAGGCATTATAGTTCCTGGTGATTTGACTGTCAACAGCCGGCCCTTATGTCTTTGTTGGAGGGTGGTAGGGCAGGGAAAGGAGCCATCTGAAGAGGGCCCAAGGGCCTGGAACTTGTCTTGGACAAGCTTTAGTCCAAGAGAGATGAGTGAGATGGCAGAAATACTTTTGTTTTTTTCCCTTGATTAGAATAGCTGGATAGGACCTACACTATTTTCAGAGGTCCTCTGCCATATCAACCTGTTTATTAGGACTTTACATGGTATCACACCTTTGCTTAGCCTCCTCTTGCCCAACCAACCTCTACTATCCTATGGAGTTTTACTTGGCTGTGCATCCTTACTCAAATTCTCACATTAGGCTAGGCTTTAAGAAGTAGACCCCAATGCACTCCATGCTCCTGACCAACTCCTAACCCACCTAAATCTTTCATAGACAGCACTTGCTTCTCACCACAAACCTCAATGTACTCCAGGGTAAGTTCAATCCACTCCAATTATGCCGCCAACCACCTCCTCAGTCAGCATCTGAGGAAACCTCTACTGGGCTATTTTGACCATGAGTATGTGGCCTTAAGACATGAAACCAATTTCTCTGGGACCAGACAGAATTAATGAAGGCACCAAAGGCATTCTGAAGTTGCTATTTGGTTATCAACTGCATCCTCTTCCCAGAACAAATGGGCTCACACCCTGAATATCTGGACAAACATCTGACCCTCACCCTTCAGGATCCACATACTCTGGGCTCTACAAACCATAAATATGCTCATCTCTATGAATTCCTACAGAACCACTTCCTGAAGATGAAAGGCCTCAATAACATAGCTGATGACCTGGCAAGAAGGTACAGACAAAATAAGCCTCAGACTAGTTTATCTAGTCTGAGATTCTGAGAAACAACCTCAGGTGTGACTAGACTAGAACCACATGACCTCAGAAATCTCCACTACTAGCTTTCCCATGTTAAGTGCCTGTTATCCAGTGTCTTAGTGCTTTTGTGTCTCAAGGAAATTGGCTATTTCTGCCAGATTCAAGTCAACCCTTAGATTATATATATATATATATATATATATATATATATATATATATATCCCCAAAATCCTCTCCATCAAGTTACACTCTGAGCTGAAGATATAGCCATGTAGTCCCTAGGAGCTACAATACCTATAACCAATGGGAAGAAGGAATATGGCTCCTGTGACCATTATATCCTAATACCCACTTATAGTTGGATGCCTCACTTCCATATAAATTTAGGCCTGCAGATGAGTTTCTGACCCCCCAGGAAAGAAAGTCTTCCACCAAGAGATATAGAATGCCTTACAGAGGACCTAAGCTAACAATTGGTCATGCTAGGCACCTCATGGCAGTAGGTCAATAGGCCAAGACAAGAGTTACTGATAGGTCGGGGTGAATGACCCCATGCATTATGAAAAAATAGACTTCTATGACATGGAGGGGGGGTTTACAGATAGGCTTCTGAAATGGGGTGCCTTAATGCCACTATGTTTGGGACAAAGTATAGTTACCATAGTAATGACGACCTCATAAGAACGAGGTGACTAGATATCTAGAACTCTCATTCTAGACAACCTACTGGTTAAGCATCCTGATCCAAACTACTGGTAGAAGCAGAAGGAAATCCAGAACAGTAAAGAATGTGTATGTATTAGAGATTAAGGACTAGTTACACTGTGGTAAAGTAGATTGTCACACTTACAGTTCCCTAAGGTTGATTCAAAATGGTAACAAGACAAGTAAGTTTAATATGGGGCAAAATTGGATCCAAATGTTTAAGAGGTAAACTGAGAAGATAACCTAACTATTCTTGCTCATTATGCAGTTCACCCAAAGGCACCTGTCAACAGTTCCACAGGCTAATGGCTTCCTGTGTCTCTCTGACAAAGTTCTTCTGCCACAGGACCCTGTTCGCCAACAGTGCTAGGACTGAGTCCCCCAAGAAGAACCCTCAGCCAGTGAGGAGGATTGGGCATCCTGCCCTTTGGAGTCTTCAAAAACTATCCCACCAGAAGGTTCTGAGCAGAACTAGCCCAAGTTACTACAGTGGTTACCTACTCACTAATGTAGTCACTAGTACACCTGCTATCCCTGCCTTACTTCCCTAACTCACTGTTTCTTCATAACACCTCAAAAACTTATTTCCTCCAAGATTCATTTCTCAAGGTCTACATTTTTATAGAACCCTAACTAAGTAGAAATTAGGTCTTAATTACCTGGTTCACTTCAAAATCGCCTTAACGCAAAGGTGATTCTAGTCACTGACATTTAACTGGTAGTACAGAGATGAGGCCATTTTAGGTATAAAAGGCTGTAACATTTTTGTCTACCTTAGCATAGGATAGATTTTGGCATGCTGAACTTTTATGTCTGTTTTTTGCCTCTCATATGTAAGTGACTAGTCTTAGGCATTACAAAAGCTATGGCATCAAAGCAGAGAACTTGACCTTGTTCCTCTTTCTCCTTCTCGACTTGACAGAAGCTTTTTTGGTAGAAGGGAATGTTTAAGATGGACTTTGTTTCATCCACAATGCTTTCAGTTAAGTTACACATTTGGTTTTACACAGAATACCAGTTTGGCTTTAAGAGCTCAAAGATAGTTCTGCTGCTCAGTGGTGTCTTCACAGACCCAGGCTTTTTCCATCAACTCTATCATCTTTAAATTGGTGACTTGCCAGCATACTTTTAATTCAGGCACAAAATGTAATAAGCTCCGGCTAGCACACAGACTTTGCAGGCACAAATACAGAAAAGGTTTTCATTCCTATTTCTTAGTTGATTAAAATTCAAGTCAAATATCTTTTCCAGAAGCCCTCCAGTCGACTTATGGTTATGTCTCAGGAATTCTCACTTTCTCAGCTCTTCTTAAAATCTACACTTAGCAGTATAGTTTTCAATTTGTTGAAGGTAGACAAAAAAAAAAATTGGTTAGCCAACCAATAATAAGTGCTATAGAAGTTCTGAACCTAATTTGAAAGGCCCAGGCTCAAAGCAGTAGGATCAGCTGTTTTCCTAGGGCACATATATCCCTGCTCTTATTGTTTATTAACTATTTCTTCAAGGCAAAGGAACCACAAGTGCCACAACTACCTAGAGATCAATGGTAGTGGACTCTGGTGTGCTGGAGACTAGACCAGCACAAGGCACAAAATAATCCTTCCTCTCCCGCTCTAAGATCAGCTTTGGAATGTCTGCCCTTAAAGCTCCAGATTAGAAGGACAGGTTAAGCTATTAATGCTGTCTGTCATACTTTGCGTCAACCGATCCCAGACACCTGACCCAAGAAGGACAGTCACCAGCATAGCTGTATTTCCATACAACACATTCCCTAAGATTCATGCATCCAAGTACAAAACCCATGCCATGGACTCCAGAGCTGTCAGAAGGCCTATCGTAGAAAGTAAGTGATTTCCTGCTACTTTCTCCCTCCTCGCCAGGACTGCCTGAATAACTGCATGCCGAAGCTCTTTCTTTACATCTTTACAAAGAAAGACGGAATTCAGATGGTTTTACTACTATACCTCATCTAGGCCAAGCAGCCAGGCCACACACGATTGCTTTACCTGAATGCCAGTGAAGTATCAAACATGGCATCAGCTCAAGGGGCAGTACAAACACTAATGGGACAGGTGCTCCATAGGCCCATATACTCATGTTCCAATAAAGTGTTCCTCAGTGGTAGAAGTTCACCTGAACCTGGCAGTAGAAGGTTTCTAACCACTACAGTCAAAGTCAGATATAGCCCTAAGCCAGCTATGTAAGCCATGTTTGACATGATCAGCTCACAGGCAGAGGAAATCTGAGGAGGATAGGATAGGAAAAACTATCTCATTACAGAATATGTTTGTTCCAAATCTAGGAGGCCTTCTTTAAATATATAGGGGTACAACCTACTACTAGTCATCCAATATGTTCTTCCCTTTTAGTAACTGAGTCCCTCATATACAGGTCGACCTACAAGTCCCCAGCTAAGAGTACATGACCAACCTTTCAGCTAGTTGTGACCCCATGACTAGAATCTGGGCAATGGGATGTTAACAAAAGTTAACCAAATGGCAGCCCATGCCTTTGGAAAGCTATAGACCTGTGACTTTGGGTTCTCTTCCCGCTGTCTGGAAAAAAGATGATCATGGCAAACCGTCTTTAACAGCTCAACAGGGAACAGACTGGAGGATGCTTCAAAAAGATAGGTTGATCCCAAATGTGATTAACCCTGCAGAAAAAAACCATCCCTCTGGAGTAACTACCATCAGACTCTGAAGAAGACAGACAAGTCATGTTTTACACCTTTTAAAATAGCTGAGAATGGATAGCCCAAGATGTATTGACAACACTAATGAGCCATTTTTCCATGCAAGTCACCCTAACAAGAGGGTCAACAGTACTACACAGTGCTCTCCAGAACACTCCAATAAGGACAACGAACCAACCCCATCTTTTGTGGTAATGCTGTACAAGAGAACCTCCTATAGCAATTGGAACAGACACTTACATGGAGATTAGTGTGTCTTCTCGTTCCTTCTTACAAGCACTTTGCGACAAGGATTTGTGAAAACCATAGTTCTGCTAGTTCTTCATTCCTCCATATTAGTGACACTACAAGACAAGTTCTGACTTAGGGAAAAGAAACCTTCAATATCTCACTTATATTTAGAATGTAAAAAGGCCAAATGCAGTAAAAACAGAACAGTGATTACCAAGGTCAGTCAAGTAAGGAAAAGGGGAGTATCAAGTTGCAGTTCTGTAAGATGAGAAATTCTAAAGATTGTACATCATGGCAACTACATTTTAATGCTGTATTGATTACTAGAAATTTGCTAGGACTGCATCAAGTACTCACATTGGAAAATAAAGTATTTTATGTAAGAAGTTCTATTAGCTTGACTGATTGACTGTTCTTATATAGTAAATTATGTCCTACCCTTTAACATTTTTAAAGATTAAAAGATATGAGCTCTAGGGCCTATAAAGATCACCCAGGCCATTTAGCTTCCTTCTACCACCCCACTCATTACACATTGTAAAGATGATAAAGAGGGGCTTTGAGTAAAGATATCCCCAGATGTTGATCAACTCTATTATACCAGTGAATATCCAGGGCTCTAATTGCAGCTCCACTGAACAGCGGGGCAATTTGAACATTGAAAGTCAAAGACAGACAAGTCTCAAGTAGAGAAACCATGCAGAATCCACAAGGACACTAATGCTGAAGAACAGAAAGCTAAGAGGAAACAATGGTCAGGCCACAGGGGAGAAATGTAAGCACTGATTCCCAAGCCCTGTTGTTTTATCTAAATACCAGGGGTAGAGAGGGGTGTGGCTCAGTGGGTTAAAGCCCTCTGCCTTCAGCTCAGGTCATGATCTCAGGGTCCTGGGATCAAGCCCCACATCAGGCTCTCGGCTCAGCAGAGAGTCTGCTTCCCTCTCTCTCTGCCTGCCTCTCTGCCTACTTGAGCTCTCTCTTCTGTCAAATAAAATCTTTAATAAAAATAAACACAAGGGGTATAAAGTACCAAATCTTAGCACTTCATGTTGTAGTAAAATGGTAGAAGAACTTAACAGCTTATACAAACCTCAGGAAAAACTCACAGGTCAAAGTGAAAGCAGCAAGAACACCATGATCTTCCCCCCACCCAAGAGTCCCCACAGACCTGGCTCTCATTCTTATTTCCTTTAGTCTCCATATCTAGTAATCATTCTTTTGGAGTCCTTGCCACAGTACGAGTGCCCACCATTTAATTCACCAACATTGTACACTGTATTCACCTGACTCCTTTCACAAACACATGTCCCTTCCAGGTGGAGAGGCTTCTCCTACCCTTCCGTGGTAGATAGGATGTAGAGTTTGGAGGTGGTTACTCTAACTCCTACAACCTGTGAATATACCATGGTTATATGCCAAGGCGTATAGAGTACAAATGAAATTAAGTTTGGAAATCAGTTGACCATAAAAATCAGATTATCCCAGCAGGACCAGTAGAATCCTAAGTGTCTTTAAACATGGAAAAAGGAGGCAGAAGAGTCAGTTCCAGAGTGATGCAACATAAAGGCTTAGCAAGCCATCACTGATTTTAGAAGGAGCTATGGGCCAATGTTAAGGGCAGTCTGTAGTAGCTGGAGAGGTCAGGAAAGTGGATTTAATCCCCAGTCTAGGACTCCTAAATTAAGTCTCCAGCTATGCCTACACCTCTAACTTAGTCTAGTGAGACCAGTTTCAGTTCTAGCTTCCCCAATTTTAAGATATCTGCTATTCTGTATTTAAATTCAATCAGCTGATGTGTAGTATATCACTAGTCTTTTATATAATGTTCGTTTATTGGTTACTTCAGTCTAACATCTAGTGTTTATCA
Source organism: Nasua narica (assembly GCA_028533885.1). NCBI lineage: Eukaryota > Metazoa > Chordata > Mammalia > Carnivora > Procyonidae > Nasua > Nasua narica. Next base: position 54,678,642 of record CM052800.1, on the reverse strand, counting down.
GGTGCCCTTCTATTTTTTCAGTGTTCCAAGATTATTCATGCGCCACACCCAGTGCTCCATGCAATACATGCCCTCCTCAACACGCACCACCAGGCTCACCCAACCCTCTAACCCCCTCCCCTCCAAACCCTGTTTGAGTCCACAGTCTCTCATGGTTCATCTCCCCCTCCGAATTCACCCTTCCTTTCCTTCTCCCAATGTCCTCCAGGTTTTTCCTTATGCTCCACACTAAGTGAAACCATACAACTGACTCTTGCTTGACTTATTTCACCCAGCATAATTTTTTTCTGTCCTGTCCATGTTGATACAAAAGTTGGGTATTCATCCTTTCTGATGGAGGCATAATATTCCATTGTATATATGGACCATGTCTTCTTTATCCATTCGTCTGTTGAAGGGCATCTTGGCCCTTTCCACAGTTTGGCAATTGTGGCTATTGCTGCTATGAACATTGGGGTACATGTGGCCCTTCTTTGTACTACATCTGCATCTTTGGGGCAAATACCCAGTAGTGCAATTGCAGGGTCATAGGGTAGCTCTGTTTAATTTCTTCAGGAATCTCCACACTGTTTTCCAGAGTGGCTGCACCAACTTGCATTCCCACCAACAGTGGAAGAGGGTTTCCCCTTCTCTACATCCTCTCCAACATTTGTTGGTTACTGTCTTGTTGATTTTGGCCATTCTTAACTGGTGTAAGGTGGTATCTCAGTGTGGTTTTGATTTAAATCTCCCTAATGGCTAATTGTGATGAACATTTTTTCATGTGTCTGTTAGTCAGGTGCCCTCTTTAATGCCCATCACCCAGTTGCCCCTTCCCCTCATCCACCTTCCTTTCTGCAACCCTCAGTTTCCTAGACTCAAGATTCTCATATAGTTTGTCTCCCTCTGATTTCTTCCCATTCAGTTTCCCCTATTTTCCTCTGCACTATTCCTTATGTTCCACATAGAAGTGAAACCATGTGATAGTTGTGTTTCTGACTTATTTCACTTAGCATAACACCCTCCACTTCCATCCATGTTGATGTAAATGTACATGTTCATCCTTTCTGATGGCTGAATATTCCATTCTATATATGAACCACATCTTTATCCACTCATCCACTGAAGGATATCTTGGTTCCTTCCACAGTTCGGCTATTGTGGACATTGCTGCTATGAACACTGGGGTGCGTGTGCTCCTTTTCACTACGTCTATCTTTGGGGTAAATACTCAGTAGTGCAATTCCAGGGTCATAGGGTAGCTCTATTTTTAACATCCTGAAAAACCTCCAGTTTTCCAGAGTGGCTGTACCAGCTTGCATTCCCACCAACAGTATGAGAGGGTTCCCCTTTCTCCACAACCTTCCCGACATTTTCATTCCTAGTCTTGTTAATTTTAGCCATTCTGACTAGTGTGAAATAGTATCTCTGTGGTTTTGATCCCTGATGCCAAGGGATATGATGCATTTTTTTTCATGTTTCCTTTGGCCATTTATAGGTCTTCTTTGGAGAAATGTCAGTTCATGTCTTCTGCCCATTTCTTGCCTGGATTATTTGTTCTTTGGTTGTTGAGTTTGAGAAGTTCTTTATAGATGTTGGATACCAGCTCTTTCTCTGTAATGTCATTTGCAAATACCCTCTCCCATTCCATAGATTGCCTCTTGTTTTGTTGACTGTTTCCTTTGCTGTGCAGAAGCTTTTTATCTTAATGAAGTCCCAATAGTTTATTTTTGCTTTTGTTTCCCTTGCCTTTAAAGATGTACTTTAAGATTTAGGTATTTAAGAGAGACAGAGAAAAAGCCAGAGAGACCATAAGCTAGGTGAGGATCAAAGGGAGAAGCAGACTCCCCATTGAGCAGGGAGCTCAATGCGGGGCTTGATCCTGGGACTCCAGGATCATGACCTGAGCCAAAGGTAGACACTTAATGGACTGAGCCAGCCAGGTGCCCCTAGAGACATAACTTGCAAGAAATTTCTTTGTCCAAGATCAAAGGGGTTGCTGCCTGTGTTCTGTAGGATTTTAATGGATTCTTATCTCACACTTAGATCTTTCATCCAGTTTGAGTTTATCTTTGTGTATGGTGGAAGAATGGTCCAGTCTTCTGCATGTGGTTGCCCCCTTTTCCCAGCACCATTTATTAAGATTGTCTGAGATAGCCTCTTTAAGATGTCTATTTTAAGCCACTTTGTGGTAATTCACTGTGGCAGTGAAAAGAGACTCATATCTTATTTCTATTAGGACTTAATGATTCATATGAAGAAACTGGTGAACAGGGACAGGCCTTTTGAACCTGACTTTTCTGCTAAGGAATGACTAGCTCCACTGTCTACTTCCCACCAATAACAAATTGATCTTTATTCTGCAATGAGAAGCTTCATAATTACATCCATCACCACCATCATGACCATCTTTCACAAGCAAGGAGATAATAAGCTAGAGTATTGCCCTCAGTGGACATCTCCTTTATGTCCCACACTACCCCAGAAGTAGTCTCACAGTGCCACATATAGCTCTCATTTGGATAGTGCAGTTAGTTGAAAAGGCAACTCATTCATCAGCAAAATGTCAGATCGGAAGTTATTTGCATAGTACTGGTTCATGTAAGACAGTAATGAAGAGGACACCTGGATGGCTCAGTTGGTTAAGCAGCTGCCTTCGGCTCAGGTCATGATCCCGGAGTCCCGAGATCGAGTCCCACATCGGGCTCCCACCTCCATGGGGAGTCCACTTCTCACTCTGACCTTCTCCCTTCTCATGCTCTCTCTCACTCTCTTTCCTAATAAATAAATAAAATCTTAAAAAAAAAAAAGAGGGTAATGAAGATTTTAAGTTATATGTTTCCATGTTTATATTAGTACTAAAGGTGTGCTATTTGCAGACTTGAAAAGATTAGAAACCTTGCATTAGCAGGCTCTTCATTAAATATTGGACAATGAAACCTCTTCAGCTTTAAATGAATATTAGGTCTCTTCACAAAAGCTCTTCAATACTCAAAGTGGATTCCTTTGCAAATCCAGTAACTACATTTAAGGTTATGTTTTTCTTTAGAAATACTACTCCAGGGGCGCCTGGGTGGCTCAGTGGGTTAAAGCCTCTGCCTTCGGCTCAGGTCATGATTTCAGGGTCCTGGGATCGAGCCCCGCATCGGGCTCTCCGCTCAATGGGGAGCCTGCTTCCCTCTCTCTCTCTGCCTGCCTCTCTGCCTACTTATGATCTCTCTCCTTTCTATCAAATGAATAAATAAAAATCTTTAAAAAAGAAATACTGCTCCAATTCATTTATCAGCTGTAACAACTTTTTTGGGGTGTTGACATGAGTAGACTACAGTCCCCTTTCAGATACTATGTGGTGCTAACAAGGTATCTTGCAGATTTAAAGTCAACTGGTGACGGGCTTTAAGAAAGTGAAACTGTACACTAACCAGGTTTTTTGTCAAAACAACTAAAGGACATTTATTCTTTATTCAACAAATATTTATTGAAAAAAAGCTTTCCCATATTGAGTACATAGTAGTGAACAAGAAATAGGAAGTCTCTATGTTCAAGGAGTTTATATCTTTATATCAAGCCAGATTCAAACCCCAATAATTTATTAAGATCAAAATATGAAATGGGCACCAGGAAAGAGGAATGCATCATGTCCTCTTAAAAAGGATGCGAAGCTCCCTAAGTTGGAACAGAATTACTAAAGCTTTATCACAATCTTTCAGTATAATTGGCTGAGTCCTACCCGTTTTAAGTCATTTAAAATTCCCTGTTACCAAAAGCATCCAATCCAGTTTTTCAAACCAACATTAAGAATAGCAGCAGGCGGAGTGAAATAAGTCAAGCGGAGAGAGTCAATTATCTTATGGTCTCACTCACGTGTGGAGTATAAAGAAAATCATGGAGGGCATTGTGAGAAGGAAGGGAAGGATGAATGGGGGGAAATCGGAGGGGGTGATGAACCTGTGGACTCTGAGCAACAAACTGAGGGTTTTGGAAGGGAGGGGTTGGGGAGGGTGGGCGAGCCTGGTGGTGGGTATTGAGAAGGGCACGTATTGCAT
>CM052800.1:54616310-54674117 GCA_028533885.1 Nasua narica | reverse complement strand
AGCTGTTAAGATTCCACATGATTAGCAGTCGACTATAGATATGTCACCCATGAAGAATGTGCCAGAGTAAGCCCCAACCCAAAGGCAGGTCTCCATGGTCTTAAGCCCATTGAAACTGAACATTTACATCTCTCAATCTAGAACTTTGAGACAGCTGATGCTGAAAAGTAACATCCTCAAGAAACTAATGGGATATTCTCAAAACTTTTCTTCATTAGAGGAAGGCACCCCACAATGTGTTCATCCTGAGAAAATTGTTTATGCTTAAACAAGTGCCATGGTTTTAGAAACATCCAGTAAGCTTACAGACTTATGGGAAAACTGACATCCAGGCTATAGTACAAGGTGCCCTAGATCTGCCTTGATCTACCAAATCCAGTGGTGTTAGAGAATATTTATGCTTCACAAATACCCCTAAGTCTCAGAAACCCAAATAGGCAAATTAGAACCCCTATAATTCTAGGGTAAGGCCACATATTTTATGGCAGTGAATTATGTTCTACTTGAGACACAGATCATGACTACTGGTCCCTGATTTAGTCCCAAAAATGAGACACCAAGTAATATCCCAATTGGAGCTACCCATCATAAGCTAGATTTTTTTGGATCTACTCAGGGGTGCCTATAGCAGAAACCTATAAGCTAGTCATAATATAGTACCCACTATTTCATATAATAACATCTTTTAATTCAAAAAAGTCAGTCTTAATAAAACATTTGGGGGGAAAAGTCAGTTTTTCCTACTTGAAGTGTTCTAGAATGTTGAAAATTCAACTCTGACTGTGATACTCTTGCCTAAAGACAGACCTCTTACCTTTTAGGTCCTCTCTTAAAACTGGCTCCCCTCTCCAGCTTGGTACTGGCAATTCCAAACTTCTTAAGGTTCTTCATAGTCCTTGCCTGTCTACATTAAATTCATATTCTCAACCTCTACATTTTCACACAGAAAATAGTTCTGTGAGATTTATTTTAGGGCTCTTTCTGTGGCCCTACTCCCATGACAGACTTTTGTGCTTTTTCTCTAGTATCAAGATGCTTTATTGTCATCACACAATCCTTCCTATAGGTTGATTCAGCCAAATGCTGGATCAGGCATTATTCACATTGGCCTCAGTTTCAATGCCCACAAAAGCAGGGGCTCCAGTGCCAAGACCTCTGGAGGTATGGCTAGGGGATTGGACCAGCTGGGGAGGCAATTGTTCTTATAGCCATTTACTCACATTAATATACACTGGAATATGGGAAATTTGAGAACTATTAGAAGATCCGAGTTGACATGGATATCTGGAGACCCAAAGGATCATGACCCCATGTTAAAGTACAGACATATGTGGGTCCAGTAATAAATGAAACTCTGGCCAAAGTTTGGCTGACAAATAATGTGATAGGGGGGACCCATCCAGAAATTACTACCCATGTCTGAGTATATAACTGAGATTAACACACTTGGCATTTGGATCCAACCCCTACATTGGATCCCTGGCAAGTGAAATAAGTTATCACAGGATAACACAAATTGCAAGTTTCTGAAACTGGTCCTACCACAGCCAAAATGTTAAGTCAAAAATAGTCCATGAGGGTGTCCAAGTTTAGGGCTATATTTAAGAATCAAGCTAAAAGGGTTGGTGGTTCTTCTATCTCCATTTAATTCTAATTCTGGCTCATAAATAAACTGGATACTAGAGAACGACCAGACTGCTTCAAGTTCAGTCAAGTATTAGCCCCAACTCTCAAATGGGTGAGGTTTCAAGGAGTACATCTGGTCATCTCCATGTATGAGAGTGAAGGTGCCTGAGGTGAGAATATCCATAAACACCTGGGCAATGGGCTATGGCTTAGCTATCTGGTCAGCAGCCTAGAAAGATTGAAAATCAGAAACAAGGCGATATTGGTAGAGTAACACAGATGGACATATGGGCATGAAGTATGAAGATTTTTATCCCATGTTAACACCCACCGGAAAGGATCTACCACAGAAAGTGTACTGAATAACCAAGTAGATAGAATGACTGCAACCTGCCAGCCAGTCTTTCAACCACACAGATACATAAATCAAGTAGCACAGGCAGAGAGAGGGGCTATATGGAGGCCAACATCACACTTGATCTTACTGGAGCCAACCTAGCTACAATAGCCTATGGATGGCCTCTATTGGGGTGGCAGCTTGGACAACATGGAAGCCCCAGATTGACAGTATTACTTGAGGACCAAATTGCTACTTTGGGGAAGTTAACTCTTGAGCACCATCTATCCTAGGGCCAGAAGTCGCTTCTTCTGGTAAGATACCTATCCAAGCATGGGTTTTCCTGCTCAGCTTGCAAGACTCAACTTGCAACACTGTCCAGAGGGTTCATGGAATCCACAAAAAAAAAAAAAAAAAAAATGCACGTTACATATAGCTTAGGACCAGGAGGTTCAATTCAAAGCAAAGACTGAGATGACCCATGGTAGGGATCCACTGGTCACTTCACATATTGTACTACCCAGAAGCTCCTGGCCTCAGTGTTAATATTTTCTGCTGAAAGCAGAATTACCAGCTCCAAAGCAATACTTTATATAGATGGGATGTCATCCTCTACTGAAGTAGTATGTGCACAGAGGGGAAGAGGCCTGTATGGTTCTGTGTCCCCAGTAAGATAAACTACATAATTCCTAGAAGCAGGGACTGTACCGTACCCACTAACTCCCGGTGACCCACTTTGATTCTCACACCTGCAACTCTTGGCTCTACAGAGTTAGAGATCGTCGACTACAAAAGACATGCAGTCCTACCAAAGGACCTAGAATAAGTTTCACTGAACTTGCTACCATGGCATTTTTTAACTTTTTGTGCCCAGGAACCAACCCCTGAAAGAGTCACCATCTTAACAAAAGTAATTGACCTTTATCATCAACAAATGGTAAGGCTATTCTAGTGAAAAGAAGGTCTATGGAACTTGGGTGATCTAAGTGGATACTTCACCATATGCCTTTGCCTAAATGTAACTGAATAAATATAGGAACTCTGGTCTCAGAAGATATTGGTTTCTATGACAATAGAAGCTTCAGGCATGAGGGACTGAGTCCCTGCCACAATGACTTGTAGAGGGGGGATAGCTGAGGGTAAGGAAAATTTAGAATGGCAAGTGGAGGATGGAGATAAATAGCAATACAGCCTGGAAAGTAATTATAGGAGAAATGTAGTTACCACTAATCTCTTATGAGACTCATCTCAGGAAGAGGGGCCCATAAAAATCATGGACTTTCTTCCCAAATGAGTTTGGAGAAGTATATCTGTCTAGCACAAAGGTTGGGCTATTGTACCCAAGGAACATGGCACTCAAATCTCCCCTTAAGACAGAATCCACTGTAAACATTTGAATCCACTGAGTTTCCAACTGCAGTGTTTCAGGATCTACTATAGCTTTCAAGCCTAGGACATGCTCTTCCCTGACAGCAATTAGCTAAAGGCTCAGAACAGAGCAGTATTAAGGCCTCACCACTTCCACCTAACCCAAGACCCCTCTACCAGCCATCTTTGCATTGGAACTCAACCCTAGGTTGGCAGAGACTAGACTGTAGAGCTGTACTTCAGTCTCAGGATCTTCCTGTTCTTCCCTTCTACGTTGTTCACAGGCATTACAATGAAGTGTGAAGATTTTCTGCCTGTTCCTATTTCATCTCCCTTTGCACAACCTCATCTGACGTTACCTCTTACAAGAGAAACCCAAGACTCTAAACCTTAGAGAGGATCATTCCTCCAAAGCCCTGATGCAGACTCTGCTATTATGGTTTTACTCCTGACAGATAAATTAAGAATTAAATATAGCATGGAAAAAAGCTGAACACTCTTCAGCTTGCTGTATGGCACATGAAGTTGTTCAATACCTCGAGACCTTCTTATCAGACAAGATTCTTCCAGATTAGACCTAGATATTTGTCTATCCTAGGAATCCCAAGGTTTGTGGCCAAACCAACCTATCTAGGAAAAAATCTTTATCCATAATATGTATTATAAAGCACATTATAAGATCCTGACAGACTCCAATGCCCAAGAACATTAGACTCACTTCCATATATAGGAGAACCTGGATGAGTTCCAGGTCTGTCTGATCCTATCTTTACAGTAACTACCTATAATTGTGGTATCCCACTCCACCACCACCACAGAGGAGACCCTGGTACTGATACTCTATTGGTCCACACACTGTTGGAAGCTCCTGAGAACCTTGAAAACCCTTATCCTGACCTCAACTCTTCTGCATACTGGTGTGGAGCCATGGATAGGATATCAACACCACTAACCAATGTGCCTCTCTGGGCTATTTTGTGATGACACCACAGCAATTTTGATCCCAGATTGGTGTTTGAGATGCTACAGTCCCCTCACTTTACCTGGGTCGTTCTGAACCTATTGAAAACCAGACTAGAAGTCACAGAATCAGACTACCATTCTTACACCAAATCAGAACCAAGCTTGAAAGTTCCCCGAACCAGGCTGGATGAGCCTTCTACCGTAAAGAAGTCTTGCCTGGTGGACAGATTTTCTACAAACTGAAGAGGACAGACTGTACAAAGCTGAAGAGAAGGGTTCAGCTACATATGCCACATGAATTCCTCCCAGTCTCAAGCCAATTCCTCTTCTTCCCTTGGATAAAATTGAGTGAGAAGATAGGGATGCAGAAATTAGAAAAGTCCCCAAATATTACAATGAGAACAAATTCTATTTCACAGGGACACAAAAACCACCCCATGAGCCAAGATTTTTTTTTAAGACTTTAAAGCAAGCTCTACACCCAATATGGGCTCAAACCTACAACCCTGAGATCAAGAGTCACCTGCTCCACCAACTGAGCCAGCCAGGGGCCCCCAGAATTATTTTTTTAACTGCCTTCCAAATCTTGTCCAACTCTACTTCCCAGTCCAAGGGACCTCTTGTAGGTGCATCCCAATGGATAATGGGGAGACAAAACTGACATTACCCAACCCATGAAAGACGTTACAAACTAAAAAGCAGCCAGCCTTGTCTAGCAATAACCTCCAGAAGTAAAACCCTAACCCTTTTTCCATATTTGCCAACTGCCTAATAAGCTTTTACCCTACTGTTAAGAAATTGTAGGTGAGAACTTTCTAGATGTGCTATGTGCAGCAAGACAGATTCCCTTTCTATTTAAATAGACTAATTGTCATCTTGGACTTTTTCCTTGAATTTGTCCTTTATTCAAGGAACCAATAGCTGCCTCTTAAAACATTGCAACAAAAATTTTCATGTGACCAATGATTATTTCTAGGATTCTCCAATGCTAGAAACCCTATTAGTCACACTATGTACCCCCAACTATTTTTCCTTAATATAAACCTAGGAAGTGTTACTGAGAATCTCATGCCTACAATAAAATTTGGTCATCTCATGGCATTTAAAGATGTAACTGAAGCCTTATCAATCAGCACTGCAAGAAACACATGGCCAAGTACATGCAAACTAGGCTTCTCCCTGTGATTCCACTGCCTACTCCTCAGTTCTACATGATCTTCTGGCACCATTCAAACCAGTGGCCACTGCCTCAATCCTCCAACTCCCCGCCTCTGGTGTTTCACTATTCCTCTTCCTAGTCTAGGAATCCCATCCTTTCTTTTCCCCTAGAAGCAAGGAGACTAGTTTATTCGGGCAGCCCTTGGCTCCTCGCCTTTCAGGAGCTAAAGACAGATCTTTTGTTTCCCAATGCTCTCGGGAGATACCAAGACATAATCTGAAGTTGTATGCAAAGGGCAGCAAGAGACCAAAGAAAGCAGCAGGGCATTCCAGTTTGGTAGGTAGCAGATTAAGCAAAAGGTACTGACAGAGACTTGTCTTGGGCATCAAGACGAACGGATCCCCACACCCACTCACCAAATCTTGAGTTTACAGAGAGGCCTTAACTGGGTACACTCAAATATACCATGTAGCTGTTCAACACCACATTATCTCAAGGCTATGTCCTTGGAACAGCCTCTGGGAACAGGAAATCCAAGTGGAATCCACATTCCAAGGGCAGGGGAAGAGGTGAGGAGCCTCTGATCACTCAGGTCCAGCTCACGGGTAAACCGGCAATCACATTTTTTCCATGACCTTCTCCAACAGGACCCCTTCCTTGTCCCTTCTTTAGCCCTAGTATTGAACATAAGGCAAGCCTTCACCAGGGGGACTTAGGGAACTTTGCTCAGCTTAGTTTCAGGTATCAATTCTGATACTAATCATAAGTGTGTGCAGTTTTTCTGAACTTTAATATTGAAACCTATTTTCAAGTGATAATTTAGAGAAAACCCAATATAGAAAAGATAGTTATAGCTGTTCTTGTGCAAGCAGACACAGGGAAGGCCCCCAAGCCCACATCTAGGCATACCTCTCAGTTACATCTCCTACTCAATATTTCAGAGCTCTGAGCAAGGTAGAATCATTAAGACATGATTCCATATTACACTGAAGTGATACATTATAAGGTCAAGACAGTTCTATTGTTTCCATTACCTTCTTTCCCTGACCATCAATCTCACCAAGAGAAACCCACTATCAGTGCTATTTTGAGTAATTGAGAATTCCACCCTTAACCTTTTTCTATAGATCAAAGTCAACTTCAGAAGCAAACTACCTAGATCAGAACTGATTCCGTGTAGACTTCATTGGGGGAACAAGCTGTACCAGGGTTGGTCAAGACATGGACACTATACAGGGAGGTTTGCCTCAGGGACAGCCAGCGTTCCTCGGATTTCATAGTACACATTGCCATAGTATAGGAAGGCTTGAGGATCTCAGCAGAGATCCAGTTTTTAGGACGGGGGTTTAACATGGGAACTTAGAAAATGGGAAGATCAAGTAATCAGTCACTAGAGTTTGCCGAGATCGGCATGGACAAATAAAAGACCTGACTTAGTGGTAAGTGACCACTGCTGGACTATTACACAAGTAGAATTGGCTCTAGAGCCTGGGTTAGAGCTAAGAGGCTTCACCTATAGAGATGGGATGCCTTAGACAATAAGCCAAGTCCTCTTTCCAGCCTACCTTTTGCCTGCCCATTAGCAATTATGTTCAAGAATTACTGACTTCCAAGTTTTTCTCCTGTGCAGAAGATAGTATAAAATGCCTTTTTCCCCCACTGGCAAGTTCTATCTTCAGGGACATTTTCTCCAAACTAAACAGTCAGTACCCATGGGCAGAGCTCCCTCGCTAGTGAGTCATAGTAGAGTGGATTATATTGATAGGAACATGATATAAATCTCCCATTCCTCAGGAGAACTGGGACCTGCAGCCCTGAGAAGCCCCAGCTAGCTTTCCAAGTCCCTTCAAGCGTGGGTGTCCTACAAGTATTTTCTATGTAGCCATTACTGAAAGTGACTGGAAAGAGTCATGCTGTAATACCCTGCTATAGGACTTCATGTTCCAGTTTTGTAAGCTGTAAATACCCCCTTCTGCACAGCCCCTGGATTTTATGCCCTTTGACTTCCATTCCCTTTACTGTCAAAAAAATCTCATTTTGGACAGCAATAGTTGTGGACTGTCCTATATCAGGCCAGAAGATGATGGTCTCAACTTCAGGAATGATCAACCATCTTCACCCTATGCAAACACCTTCCATAAACTTCATTTAACCCCAACAACCCTAGAATATATGTCTAACAAGAAAACTGAGGATTGGTGAAGGTAGCTGATTTGCCAACAGGTCACACAGCCAGAAAATGGAAGATCTAGAACTCCAGCTGTCGCCAGAGTGCGAAGTCTATTCTAATCACTGGATTATATTGCCTTACTGCAAAACCTCAGACTATATTCCATGGAAAAGCATTTTCAGAATTCTTAAAAAGGATTAATTTATCAAATGATAGCCTGATTTAGTACTCCTGGCTTGAAACCATGTTTACATATCAAGCCATATTAAGAACCAACATCATTGTTTAGAAACAGGGCAAACTGGGGGGATCATGAGATAGAAAAGAGGTGGCTAGAGTTCAAGGCACCCACTGGCATAGTCGTTTAAGGGATTTTGCAGGCATGGCATCCCAACTGTAGCTCTCTAGGACTTAGTCACTTCTGAATCTTTTCATATTTAAATCTTGGCAACTTCAGTTCCCTAACAATTTTAGGGTCCATCTCAAATTTTAGTTGTTTCATTGAAATGAAATAAGATTCCAAGAGCTATCTCTGTTTAATAGTTGATGTCACTTATTCACAACCTACCTTCCCCTAAGGGTGTTTTGAGATAATCTAAATTGACAGAAGGATCTACGTGAATGAGCATGAGGGGCCCAACCACATTCTCCCTTGTCTCCAGGCTGTACCAACAGCTTCTAAAAGCTCCCAGATATCAATGCAGTTACAGATAAAAACAAGTTAGACTCCTGAAAGAATGAAATCATTAGACATTACATCATTGGACCAAAAAAAATCAAGTAGAGATCCTTGGTATTGCAAATCTGCTATGTCTTCAAGTTTTGTGTTTTGTTTGTTTTAATTAGAACATCTCAAACTTTGTTTTCCATCAAGAGATCCAGGCATAGGAAATTCAGATCTGAAATCCCTTTGTCTGGTAGAGCAATATCCATAGCTTTACAAGATAAAGTTGTAACTGGCTAGCAATGAAAACTTGAGGGAGGAATTAGCCAAAATTAATTAATGCCACATTTATCTCCTAAGGCTGCTGCGATGGCTTCAAAGACTCCTAACTCTGATCAACAATTCTACAGGATGAACCCCTAAAATTATTAAAATATTTGGGGGGGGAGCCCAAGATGGCAGAGGCATAGGAGATTTAAATATCATTGGATTCAGGAATTCAGCTAGATAGTTATCAAACAATTCTGAACACCTACAAATTCAACAGACGACCAGAAAGAAGAGCAGCGATCCTAGGAAAAGATCGACAACTTTCTGTAAGGTAGGGTGTGTGGAGAAGTGAATCCAAGGTGACACACAGGAAGAGAGACCATGGAGGAGGGGAGGGGCTGGCTCCTCGCAGGAGGTAGAGCAGCAGAGCACAAAATTGGAACTTTTAAAAGTCTGCTCCACTGAGGGACGTTCCTCTAGAGGCTAAGCAGGGGGTGGAGCCATCACAGGGACAGTGGTCTGGGGACCCGTGGGGTCACAGAAAGACCAGGGGGGCCTGAGTGCAACCGAGCTCCCAGGTATTGGAGCTGAGAAGCCAATGGCAGAGATGAAGCCAAGCAGTGTGCTATCAGTTCTGGATAACCTTAAACCATGATCCAAGGCACAGTCAGGCCACTGGTCTTTGAGCGGGGTCCCCACAAGTGGCAGATCCAGGGAGATCTCCTCCTTCCTCCTCTAGGAGGAGCAGCACGGGAGCACACTGCAGGAATCAGGTAGGTTTGGAGATTACAAATGGGGCCATGAGCCAGACATAGAAATACTGTCACAGGCCAGGTGAGCTCTGAGCATGGCCAGAGACCAGGGAGATGGGAGTGATTGAAGGCTTTTCTCTGATGGCACACTGAGGAGCAGGGCCCTGAGCTCTCAGCTTCTCTGGGTCAGAGATTGGGACACTGCCATTTTCATTTCCACCCTCCAAAGCTGTACAGAAAGCGGTCAGGGAACAAAAACTCACGAGAGCGAACCAGAGAGGATTACTTAGCCCGGCCCCTGGCAAGGGCTGTGTGATTCCGCCTTAGGCAAAGACACTTGAGAATCACAGCAACAGGCCCCTCCCCCAGAAGATCAGCAAGAACATCCAGCCAAGACCAAGTTCACCAATCAATGAGAACTGTGGAGCTCCAGAGTTAGGAGAAGAATCACAAAGAATTCATGCCTTTTTTTCCCCATTCTTTTAGTTCAATTTTAATTTTTTTTCTTATTTTTTAACTTTTCCTCTTTCCTATTGTAACATTTAACTATTTTATCTTATCAATACCTTTTTTAAAGTATTTTTCATTGTTTTGTTTTTTGTTTTTTTAGAGAGCCCATGGTTTTTTCCCCAAATTTTTCAGTGTTACAAGATTAATTGTTCATGCACCACACCCAGTGCTCCATGCAATATGTGCCCTCTTCAATACTCACCAAGCTCGCCCAACCCCCCACCCCCGCCCCTCCAAACCCCTCAGTTTGTTGCTCAGAGTCCACAGTCTCTCATGCTTCATCTCCCCCTGATTTCCTCATTCACTCTTCCTTTCCTTCTCACAATGCCCTCCATGTTTTTTCTCATGCTCCACACATAAGTGAAACCATAAGATAATTGACTCTCTCCACTTGCCTTATTTCACTCTGCATAATCTCTTCCAGTCCCGTCCATGTTGATACAAAAGTTGGATATCCATCCTTTCTGATGGAGGCATAATATTCCATTGTATATGTGAACCATATTTTCTTTATCCATTCATCTGTTGAAGGGCATCGTGGCTCTTTCCACAGTTTGGCAATTGTGGCCATTGCTGCTATGAACATTGGGGTACATGTGGCCCTTCTTTGTACTGCCTCTGCTTCTTTGGGATAAATACCCAGTAGTGCAATTGCAGAGTCATAGGGTAGCTCTATTTTTAATTTCTTGAGGAATCTCCACACTGTTTTCCAAAGTGGCTGCACCAACTTGCATTCCCACCAACAGTGGAAGAGGGTTTCCCTTTCTCCACATCTTCTCCAACATTTTGTTATAGTCATTTTCTATCTCTTATAGTCATGTTCTATCTCTTCATTGTACTTAACCTTGTTTTTTGTATAAATATTTCTTTAAAATTTTGGGATAGTTTCTTCTAACAGATCAAAATATACCCTAAATCTAGCACATGGTTTTGTTCAAGTCTCCACCCTGATCACATTCTTTCCTCTTTTTTCTTTGTTCAACCAACTTCTTCCCTTATCAATTCCTTTTTTAGAATCTTTAATTTTCATCTTTACAGTCATATTTCATCCCTTCATCATGTTTGCCCTTATATTTGTATAAGTTTTTCTTTCATTGAAATTTTGGGAGGCAGTTTCTTCAAACAGACCAAAATACACCCAAAATCAAGTGTGTGGCTGTTCTATTCACCAGTCTATTATGTAATATAATACACACACACACACACACATTTTTCTTTTTTTTCCCTTTCTTCTCCCCCCAGGGGCTTGGGTCTCTTCTCCCTTGGTTAGTGTATATTTTTCTAGGGTCATTACTACACTTTTAGTATTTTGTTCTCTCATTCATCTATTCTTATCTGGATAGGAAAAGGTGAGAAAATTCACCACAAAAGAAAAAAAAGAACAAGAGGCAGGACCGATGGCTAGGATCTAATCAATACAGACATTAATAAGATGTCAGAACTAGAGTTCAGAATGATAATTATCAAGGTGCTAGCTGGGCTCAAAAAAAAAGCATGGAAGATACTAGAGAATCCCCTTCTGGAGAAATAAGAGCTAAAATCTAACCAAGTTGAGATCAAAAAAGTTGTTAATGAGGTACATTCAAAAATGGAGGCTCTTACTGCTAGGATAAGTGATGAAGAATTAGTGATACAGAAAACCAAATGATGGAGAATAAAGAAGCTGAGAAAAAGAAACTACTGTACCACGAGAGGAGAATGAGAGAAGTGATACCAAAAGACTAGACAATATTAGAATAATTGGGATCTCAGAAGAAGAGAGAGGGGCAGAAGGTATATTGGAATAAGTTATAGCAGAGAATTTCACTTATTTGGTGAAGGGAACAAGCATCAAAATCCAGGAAGCACAGAGAACCCCCCTCAGAAATCAATAAAAATAGGTCCACACCCTGTCATCTAATAATAAAATGTACAAGTCTCTGACAGAGAAAATACTGAAAGCAGCTTGGGACAAGAGGTCTGTAACATTGAAATGGTAGAAATATTAGATTGGCAGCAGACCTATCCACAGAGACCTGGCAGGCCAGAAAGGACTGACATGATATATTCAGAGCACTAAGTGAGAAAAATATGTAGCCATGAATACTCTATCCAGCTAGGCTGTCATTGGAAGTAGAGATAAAAACCTTCCAGGACAAACTAAAAGAATTTGCAAACACCAAGCCAGCCCTAGAGGAAATATTGAAAGGGGTCCTCTAAGCAAAGAGAGCCTAAAATAACAGACTAGAAAGGAACAAAGACAATCTATAGTAACAGTCACCTTACAGGCAATACAATGGCACTAAATTCATATCTGTCAATAGTTACCCTAAATGTAAATGGGCTAAATGCCCCCATCAGAAGACACAGGGTATCCGAATGGATATATATATGTATTTAAAAAAAAAACATCAATATGCTGTAAGAAACTCATTTTAGACCCAAAGACACCTCCAGATTTAAAGTGAGGGGGTGGAAGACAATTTTCCATGCTAATGGACATCAAAAGAAAGCTGGGGTGGCAATCTTTATATCAGATAGATTAAATTTTAAGCCAAAGACTACACTAAGAGCTGAAGAAGGTCATTATATCATACTTAAAGGGTCTGTCCAACAAGATCTAACAATTTTAAATATCTATACCCCTAACATGGGAGCAAGCAGCCAGTTATCTAAGCCAATTAATACCAATCAGAGAAACACATCAACAGTAGTACAGTAATAGTAGGGGACTTTAATACTCCCCTCACTGAAATGGACAGATCATCTAAGCAAAAGATCAACAATGAAATCAAGGCTTTAAATGACACACTGGACAAGATGGACATCACAGATATACTTAGAACATTCCATCCCAAACCAACAATACACTTTCTTCTCTATCGCACATGGGACATTCTCCAAAATAAATCACAGCATGGGTCACAAATCAGGTTTCAACCAGTATCAAAAGATTGGGATCATTTCCTGCATACTTTCAATCCACAATGCTTTGAACAAGAGGAAAGTTGGAAAGAACTCAAATACATGGAGGCTAAAGAGCATCCTACTGAAGAATGAATGGGTCAACCAGGAAATTTAAGAAGAATTTTTAAAATTCATGGAAACAAAAATGAAAACAACTGTTGGGGCGCCTGGGTGGCTCAGTTGGTTAAGCCTCCGCCTTTGGCTCAGGTCACGATCTCAGGGTCCTGGGATCGAGCCCCACATCAGGCTCTCTGCTCAGCAGGGAGCCTGCTCCCTCCTCTCTCTCTGCCTGCCTCTCTGCCTACCTGTGATCTCTGTCAAATATTTAAAAAAAGAAAACAACTGTGTAAAATCTTTGGGACACAGCAAAGGCTTTCCTGAGAGCAAAGTGTATAGTAATACAAGCCTTTCTCAAGAAACAAGAAAGGTCTCAAATACACAACCTAAGCCTACACCTAAAGGAACTGGAGAAAGAACAGCAGAGAAAGCCTAAACCCAGCTGGAGAATAAAAATCATAAATATCAGAGCAGAAATCAGTGAAATAGACACCAAAAGAACAGTAGAACAAATTAATGAAACTAGGAGCTGGTTCTTTGAAAGAATAAGACTGATAAACCCCTGGCCAGACTTATCAAGAACAAAAGAGAAAGGACCCAAGTTATTAAATCATGAATGAAAGAGGAGAAATCACAACCAATACCAAAGAAATACAAACAATTACAAGAACATATTGTGAGCAACTACACACCAGCAAATTTGACAATCTGGAAGAAATGGATGCATTTGTAGAGACATATAAACTACCAAAATGGAACAAGAAATAGAAAACCTGAACAGACCCATAATCAGTAAGGAGATTGAAGCAGTCATCAAAACCCTCCCAACGAATAAGAGCCCAGGGCCAGACAGCTTCCCAGGGGAATTCTACCAAACATTTAAAGAAAAATTAATACCTGTTCTCCTAGAACTATTACAAAAAAGTAGAAATGGAAGGAAAACCTCTAAACTCACTTTATGAAGCCAGCATTACCTTGATCCCAAACCAGAAAAAGACCCCATCAAAAAGAATTACAGATCAATATCCTTGATGAACACAGATGCAAAAATTCTCACCAAAATACTAGCCAATAGGATCTAACAGTACATTGAAAGGATTGAAAGGATTATTTACCACAAGCAAGTGGGATTTATTCCTGGGCTGCAAAGTTGGTTCAACATTCACAAAGCAATCAATGCGATACACTATCTTAAGAGAACAAGAACCATGTGACACTCTCAATAGATGCTAAAAAAGCATTTGACAAAGTACGCCATCCTTTCTTGATCAATACTCTTCAGTGTAGGGATAGAGAGAACATACCTCAATATCATACCATCTATGAAAAACCCACAGTGAATATCATTCTCAATGAGGAAAAATAGAGCTTTTCCCCTAAGGTCAGGAACACGGCAGGGCTGTCCACTATCACCACTGCTATACAACATAGTGCTAGAAGTCCTAGCCTCAGCAATCAGAAAACAAAAAGAAATAAAAGGTATCCTGATCAGCAAAGAAGTCAAACTCTCACTCTTTGCAGGTGAAATGATACTTTGTGGAAAACCCAAAAGACTCCACTCCAAAACTGTTAGGAATCATATAGGAATTTGGTAAAGTGTCAGGATATAAAATCAATACACAGAAATCAGTTGCATTTCTATACACCAACAGCAAGACAGAAGAAAGAAATTAAAGGAGTTAATCCCATTTACAATTGCACCTAAAACCATGAGATACCTAGGAATAAACCTAACCAAAGAGGCAAAGAACCTGTACTCAGAAAACTATAAAGTACTCATGAAAGAAATTGAGAAAGACACAAAGAAATAGAAAAATGTTCCATGCTCATGATTAGAATATTGTGAAAATGTCTATGCTACCTAAAGCAATCTACACATTTAATGCAATCCCTATCGAAATTCAGGATTTTTTTCCAAATAAATGGAAAAAATAATTCTAAAATTTATATGGAACCAGAAAAGACCCTGAATAGCTAAAGGAATGTTGAAAAAGAAAACCAAAGTTGGCGGCATCATGATTCCAGACTTCAAGCTCTGTTACAAAGCTATAATCATCAAGATAGTATGATACTGGCACAAAAAACAGACACAGATCAATGGAACAATGGAGCCCAGAAATGGAACCTCAACTCTATGGTCAACTAATCTTCAACAAAGCAGGGAAGAATGTCCAGTGGAAAAAAACAGTCTTTTCAACAAATGGTGTTGGGAAAATTGGACAGCCACATGAAGAATGAAACGGGACCACTTCCTTACACCACACACAAAGATACTCAAAATGGATGAAAGACCTCAATGAGAGACAGGAATCTACCACAATCCTTGAAGAGAGTGCAGGAAGCAACCCCTTTGACCTCCACCACAGCAACGTCTTCCTAGACACATCACCAAAGGCAAGGGAAGCAAAAGTAAAAGTGAACTATTGGGACTTCATCAAGATCAAAAGCTTTTGCACAGCAAAGGAAACTGTCAACAAAACCAAAAGACAGCCAACAGAATTGAAGATATTTGCAAATGACATATCAGATAAAGGGCTAGTATCCAAAATCTATGAAGAACTTACACACTCGACACCCAAAGAATAATCCAATCAAGAAATGGGCAGAAGATATGAACAGACATTTCAGCAAAGAAGACATCCAAATGGCCTATAGGCACACAAAAAAGTGCTCAACATCACTTGGCATCGGGGAAACACAAATCAAAACCACAGTGAGATACCACCTCACACCAGTCAGAATGGCTAAAGTTAAATCAGGAAACATATGTTGGCAACGATGCAGAGAAAGGGGAACCCTCCTACATTGTTGGTAGGAATGCAAGCTGGTGCAGCCATTCTGGAAGACAGTATGGAGGTTTGATGACCCAAGCAATGGAGGCTATGACCCAGCAATCACACTACTGGGTATTTACCCTAAAGATACAAATGTAGTGATCCGAAGGGGCATGTGCACCTGAATGTTTATGGCAGCAGCGTCCACAATAGTCAAACTATGGAAAGAAACTAGATGTCCATCAACAGATGGATAAAAAAGTGGTATATGTATACATATATACACACACACGCACACACACACAGTGGAATGCTATGCAGCCATCAATAAAAATCCTGCCATTTGCAACGATGTGGATGAAACTAGAGGGTATTATGTTAAGTGAAATAAGTCAAAGACAATTATATGCTCTCTGATATGAGGAATTTGAGAGGCAATGTGGGGGGGGGGTCATGGAGGGTAGGGAGGGGAAAAAATGAAACAGGATGGGACCAAGAAGGGAGACAAACCATAAGAGACGTTTAATCTCATGAAACAAAGTTGCTATGGTGGGGGGGGTAAGGATAAGGTGGCTGGGTTATGGACACTGGGGAGGGTATTGCTATGGTGAGAGCTGTGAATTGTGTAAGCCTGATGATTCACAGACATGTACCCCTGAAGCAAATAATACATTATGTGTTGATAAAGTCTGACAAGTACCGGAAGACAAAAAAGACATGGTAGTTTGTTATCCCTTTTGAGTACCATTGTGAATTCAACCTTGATTCAAGAAGTAAACTCACTTGTCACACTAAAAACCTGAGCACTTGTACTGATGCAAGTATTCTGTGTAACATTTAGTGCAATAAATTTCACTTTAACTCAACATTTATGTATTTTACAGTTCTTTCAATTCTTTTTTTTTTTAAAGATTTTATTTATTTATTATGAAAGAGAGAGAGTGAGAGAGAGCAGGTCAGAGTGAGAAGCAGACTCCCCATGGAGCTGGGAGCCCGATGTGGGACTCGATCCCGGGACTCCGGGATCATGACCTGAGCCAAAGGCAGTCGCTCAACCAACTGCGCCACCCAGGGGCCCCAGTTCTTTTAATTCTTGTTTAAAAAGTGACTAAACTTTATTCAGCATTTATGATATTTAAACACTAAATATTTAAGATGGGAAGAGTTCACTCCATGTAGATTTTTATTAAACAGCAAGTAGTATTAACTCAATCTTCACAATAACCTTAATAGGTACTATTTACAGATGAGGAAATTGAGGCACCAACAAGTGAACTAACTTGCTCAGATTGCATACCAGTAATTGGCAGAGAATATTTGGTCAAGATTTCAAGTCAGTTTAAATCCAGAGTTCAGACCTTTAACCTATGGACTATGGTGCATCTCTGAATGCGGAACAAACCCGTCTGGACATAATGCACTCCACAGGTGTGAACTACTGGCATAGTTACTTACATGGGTCAACTAGACTGAGCTAAGAAATGCCCAAGGAGCTGGTAAAGTTTTTTGGTGGGGGTGTATCTTTGAGGACCTGAACAAAATGGCAGAGGAAGGAGAATTCTGAGTCACTTTTTTTTTTTTAAGACAGTGCATGCACGCACATGAGTGGGGCAGGGAAGAGGCGGGCAGAGGAAGAGAACCTCAAGCAGGCTCCACACTCAGCATGGAGGCCACTGTGGGGCTCGATCTCACCACCCTGAGACTATGACCTGAGCTGAAACCAAAAGTCAGGCACTTAACCTAGCCTAGTCAGGCACCTAGGCTCCCCTGAGTCAGTTATTTTAAAGGGTCAATATATAATTTTTATTTCTTCCCCTTTTGAGGTTTCAAAATATAATTCTACATCTATCAGACCTACTAGAGATTGGTTTTCTGGTTATTTCTGGTAATTTTCACTGTATTTTACGAAGTATTGGCCCATGACAGATTAAAAACAAACTGATCTGAGACCCGATTATACATCTCAGACTGTCTGAGACACGCAGCCTTATAATTTGATAAGTTATTGCTGCCGGAAAGTTAACCATTTTACTCTTGCCATCCCATTAAGCCCAGGCTCAAAAGCTTCTACCTAAAAATAAGATCGTTGTTGGAAGAGATCTTTTCCTTTAATATCAGAAGTCATTTTTCAGGGTCACGACCAGTCTAAAACGTCCAGCTCTACCCATTCTCAAATGTCAGCAAATACAGACAGAGCAACTAGCCTTTACAGGGAGAAGTGGAGGAATGGCATTTATAAATACTGACACCAACTCTTATCCCATTACCCTGAGATAAGAGACCCAGATCAGGAAAAGCCCCAAGACTATGATAAATACATATCAAAGCAAATGCCACAGGGAGCAACCATTGGAGTCTAACCCCGTGCCCTCGTGTTTGTAGATCCTTGGCCCATTCAACACACAGGATCTTGCTATTTTAAGCATACAGGGCAGGATCACCAGTTAGAGCTTTTAACACATCTTCCAACAGGGGGCACTTAACCATAGAAAAAGAGGAGAGCTTGAGGAAGTTGTGAAACCATGACTGCTTTTGCTAAGTAGCTTGAAAAATTTGGGATTGCCAGAGTGGATACTGCCACTTTAAAGAGAGAATGCTTTACCACCGGGGCAGAACACTTTAGTTGATGTCTACCCTAGGACACTTGTTCAAGTTCCTAGTCTTCCAGAGGACAGGTGAGCCATGGCCGTCTGTTGACCTGGTTAGAAACAGTCACCAGAGCCCTCCTAGGACAAGTCATTCAACATAGTTGCAGAACTGTCAGGTTCATGGAAGCCTACTATCTCTTGAACCATTTGAGAATTTCTCACCTTGAGTCTTGCCACCCCCAGGGCTCCCTCCTAGTGTCCCTGCTGCTTAGGGAGACACCCAGGACAGCCTCCAGAGATTCAGAAAAGAGAAGTCAGTGGGTGCAACCCATCTTAGAATATGGCAACTACTTAGGTTGGCGAGTTTAACATGCAAGAATTGGTGAGAATAAAGACCAACGCACCAATTCCTGTGCCACGTTGGTTTATGGTTATTAATGTCATGTTTTACCAACTTGTTTATAATCTCTGAAGGTGGAGCGCCTGGACAGCTCAGTGGGTTAAAGCTTCTGCCTTTGGCTCAGGTCATGATCCCAGGGTCCTGGGATCGAGCCCCGCATCAGGCTTTCTGCTCAGCAGGAAGCCTGCTTCCCCCCCTTTCTCTCTCCCTGCCTCTCTGCCTATTTGTGATCTCTGTCAAATAAAATCTAAAAAAATAATCTCCGAAGGCAAGGGGAAGGAAGTTACAAATATCAAGCAAAAGTTACCCGGTTTGGGGGTGGGGGGCGTGGAGAAGGAGAGGATACAAGGGGAGTCTAAGCTTAAAGTTGCCCAGTAACTCACTCATCTTTCTTCCTTCTCTCTCCTTCCTTCTGTGATAGTCAGCAGTTGGGAGAGTCCAAACTCAGTTGTAAGCTTAGAGGTATATATCTACCTTGATCTTTAAGAATTCATCTATGTTCTACCTTCGCAGTGTTAGGACAAAGTAGACTCTTAGATTCAGACAGGATTGAGATTTATCAGAAAGGCATGACAGGTAGAGCCTTTAAGACTGTTACTTGTTACTTGGGGAAAAAAGTCAAGTTAACAAGGAAATAAAAGCAGCAGCTCAAATCGAGGTTAAAGCAAAGGGGTCAGGGAGGTCTGTAGGTCCCCAGGAAGATACACAACTGTCTTAATAGGACTGAAGCAGGCATAGTCACACAGCCAAACAGAAGGTGAGTAGAATAAGTTCGTTGCTTGGGAAAACAAAGGTGTTAACCACCCACTCAAGAGAATAGAAGCAATGGACAGTAAGGGGAGTCAGAGGCTGAGGGAAGCATTTCCACGACCATCCTATCTCCTCTGCATGTAAGAGAACTAGTATCTGGCTTTGGACCAAACATAGGGTTCAAATTCCAGTATCTCTTATAAGGGAGACTTCAGGCAGGTAGCCTGAGTATCATCAATAAAAGTTGGTAACTACCTAGGACTGAGTAATTGAGATTCATTTAACTGGCAGTTGGCCAGTACCTGCATGCGTTCTCTGGTAAGTCAGTAGAAGTCGAAACCGACTGTCGTAATACCTCAGAGGAAGGTTTCTACACCAGTTCTAGTTTATCAGGTGACAGGTACGGATTGCTTCACTGAATCAGACCGGTAGTCTGTTAAATCAAGCTAGATTTTACTATTACGTAGAATTAAGAGCATACATGTATCAAGCAGCAGCCCTTAAGTGATTTTAGTTTATTAAGACAACCCAGAAAGATCTATTGGAGTTAAGCCACAAAAAACGAGAAAGGATGGCAAAATACATTCCAAGTGTTTGTGACAGATTTGTAGCACATTTTTATGTCTATTTGGTCATTTAAGTCTGAAGCAAATGTGTACACGACTAATCTCACGACATTTAACCAGTCATCTTGCCACAACAAGAGCTTCCATTTACATAATGGTAGATGCCCCACGTTACCCATGGTTGACATTTGAGTCAGTGTACCCAGGAACCGAGTAAGCAGATAAGACATACAGGAAGTGACTAGTCCCTTAAGATGTCTAGCTTCCTGCTGAGCAAGGTAGGAATGGTATCCACATGATTAGGTGTAGTTTTGGCTTATTTTAGGGATTGTTACTTATATGCTACCTAACTACAACATGAAGCATTTGACGAAATGTTTGTACTATCAGTACATTACAGCAAGTCATTGTAAGAACAGTTTAATCGTATACATAAGAACGCCTAACCCAAAATGAACAATGTCCCAGGTTTGAGAAAGTAACCTCTGGGCTTCAGGGTTTTTTTCTCTATGAAATGAAGCCACTCTGAACCAGAACACGTGAAGCATTCAGAATAGTAAGAAGTCTTCGCTGCTCTTGCTACCATTCCTTGTCCGTATCCACACATTTTATATAGTCAGTCATGACCCTGATCTACTATTCACATAGCCATGACCAGGTTCTACATGTTTGAGCAATGAACATTCATATAGACAGAAAATTCTTAATAACCTAAGGAAAAAGAACCAGAACCCTCAATATCCACTAGAGTTAAAGCAAAGGGTAAAGTGAATTGAGGATAAGGAGTAGAATGAACATAAGTAGGCCGAAAGTGGTCAAGGAAGTCAAGGAAGAGCATAACTAGTATGGAAACGTGAGAATGTAACCAGGAGAATATACAAAAGAAACCAAACAAAAGGAGCCCTATACCATGGGTCCAGGGTGTCTTGAAGATCTGCTTTAAGTCGACCACGAAAGCGGGCAGCTTCCAGTTATGGGTCACACACGATCTAGTAGGTAGAAATGAACAGAAGCTGCATTCAGTGAAGTATTCACTATGAAGTACACCGAATAGACACAAACCTGGCTTCAACTTGAATCTGATGTTTTGAATCACACCTATGTTGCCTAGATTGGGGTTCCCATGGCATTTAGTCATCCTATCAAGTTCATCTAGTGATCTGACAAATCTCCCTCACCCCTGAGGTAGAGGAAACTTTCAAGTGAGCATTCTAAGACACCCAATTCCCCAATTCCAGGAGAACAGGAAAGTAGGCAACGGGCAGCACTTTAGGAAACTTCCAAACTCCCCTTCTAAACAGGTAGGTCTGTTCATTCCAATTATTAGTAACAGGGACATGCCAACTACCAGCCAGGTTGCCAAAATTCAGGCAGTTCTTTTAGCATCTGATCATAAGTGAAAACAAACCCTGTAAAATACAATTCCAAGCTTTCAGGTTTGTAAACTTAAAGGGAAAGAACTCTGTGAATCACAGTTATAATTTAGAGTATCTATTTGAGGAACCTTGTCTGTTACTAGACAAGATCATTTGCCACTTAATCCTGTAGATTCTTTGGACAGGGAAAGACATTGACTGGACTTCACCTGTTAGCCTTACCTAAAAGTAACAAACTTGGTATTTAACAGCTGGCAGGAGAGCAGGTCAAAAGTGTTGAGTCAGGTCAAATACTGGTCAGTTTCCCCCATGCCTAGGGCCTTTGTCTATTGTATTTAAGCATTTACCTCAAGACTGGTTCTGCTTCAATAGTCAAGGGCTGTTACCTAAGAGTAAGTGTCTAAGAACTGCCTTCACCCTGAGTCAGATCTGTGGCCAGAATCTTGGGTGTGGTCTTTCAAAAAAGTAATTCTGTTACCTTAGGTCAAGACTGATTGGCTTTTTTTCCTCCCCAAATGTTTATTTTTTCAGTGTTACAAGATTGATTGTTCATGCACCACACCCAGTGCTCCATGCAATATGTGCCCTTCTCAACACCCACCACCAGGCTCGCCCACCCCCCAACCCCCTCCCCTCCCCTCCCCTCCAAAACCCTCAGTTTGTTGCTCAGAGTCCACGGTCTCTCCTGGTTCATCACACCCTCCGATTTCCCCCCATTCACCCTTCCCTTCCTTCTCACGATGCCCTCCATGATTTTCTTTATACTCCACACGTAAGTGAGACCATAAGATAATTGCCTCTCAAAAAAAAAAAAAAAAAGACTGATTGGCATTTGCAGATTTCTCCTAGACAAATGTTTACTGCTGAAATAGCGGCCAAAGCTTAGCCTGGGAAGAATACTGAAGTCTATCTTAAGATTGGGTAGAAAGAACCACTGTTATTCTAGGAGATTTGAGCTTCTCTAAGTAGTTCAAAAGAACAAAGCAAGCGATGCCGGTAAAAAAAAAAAATCAACTGCCAGTAAAATCAGGTTAAAGTAACTGGACAGGTTTTTTTGTTTGTTTGTTAAGGTAAAAACCTTTCTGGTTTTTTCCTGAAATAGAAAGCCAAATTCCTAGTGGCCTACAAGGTGAAGCAAACCACTCTTGCATCACTTTGGGCTCCTACTTAGAAGTTGGCCCAGCCTAGTCTATAAGCTAACTGGTTAAGAACTCTGAGAAAATGCTTTAATTATTGTACAGTTTGTTGTGCATAATTTAAAAGCTGAGCCAAAGCCACAGTCTGTACTTGTTGACTCTTCATTAATCAAGAAATCCAGAGATGCAGCGGTGAGGACAAAGCACCTGAGCTTCCAGGTGAAATGGAATTATCAACACGTTGTTCGTGTATCACACCCAGTGCTCCATGCAATACGTGTACGTGAACAATGAATCTTGAAACACTGAAAAAAGTAATTGGAAAAAAATAGACGGAACTTGAGGGCATTATGTTAAGTAAAACAAGTCAGAGAAAGACAAATACCTGTGGTCTTATTTGTGAAATCTTAAAAAAAAAAAAGGTAAACTCACAGATACAGAATAGATTGGTGGTTGCCACAGGCTGGGAAGAGGGATAGGCAAAATGGGTGACAGGTCAAAAGGTACAAACTTCTGGTGCATGAACAATCAATCTTGTAACACTGAAAGATTAAAATAAACAAATTTGGGGAGAAAAAAAGGTACAAACTTCCAATTATGAAATAAGTCAGTTGTAAAAAAAAAAATTAATACATGACAAGAAATGGAATCCCAGCTTCCTTGAATATATAATGGAGCAACAGACCTAGGGGCTTAAGGTAGGATTCTTTTAAAGTTTTTAAGATTTTTTTTATTTGATAGAGAGATCACAAGTAGGCAAAGAGGCAGGCGGTGGGGGGGGAGCGGGAAGCAGGCTCCCTGCTGAGCAGAGAGCCCAATGTAGGGCTCCATCCCAGGACCCTGAGATCATGATCCGAGCCAAAGGCAGAGGCTTAACCCACTGCGCCACCCAGGCACCCCTGAAGAATTTTTTTAAGTTTTTTTGTTTTGTTTTGTTTGTTTTTTGACAGATCACAAGTAGGCAGAGAGGCAGGCAGAAGGGGGTGGGGGGAAGCAGGCTCCCTGCTGAGCAGAGATCCCGATGCGGGGCTCGATCTCAGGACCCCAAGATCACAACCTGAGCTGAAGGCAGAGGCTTAACCCACTGAGCCACCCAGGCACCCCAAGGTAGAATTCTTAAGTAGGAAAAGTTTTCAAAGATACTTAGCAACTAAGTCAGGGATATTATATAGTAATAGTGCCAAGTGTTGAGTTACTCCAAAACGTTTTAGTAACTCCAAATCATTCAGTGAGTTTTAGAGTACGGCTACCAGCTTAGTGATGCTACCTTCTAGCTAGGATTTAACAAGAGCTAGTAGCTCGAGGTCAACTTCTCCGATGACCTGATTAGGCCTCTGAAGATCTGTTGCAACTCAAGGATGCCTGGGCGGTCTGCACACAAGACGTTACAAGGCACGTATCTGCATGTTAGCCATCCACCTGAGGCCCAAGTTTTAAAGTAGCCGAAGATCTAGAAATGCCACAAGCATCCCCCTCCTCCCCACAATGCTGGGAAGCTCTGGAGAATCCGCAGATGCTGCACACGCCTGCTCAAACCCTCCATGGATCTCAGTAGTGGCCCCTGGACAGTCAACCACACTGACATCGCTTAGGCTCCCAGCCCTCCACTTGGAGGCTGCTGGTGGCATCACTAAGGGACTTGCAGTCTTAGTAAGTAGATGGCTTTTACCAATTATGAAGTATTTCCTCAGTCCGCACACAGTAAAGATACGGACTCTGCTTCTATTCTGTAGCTGTTCAGAGAGCACAGCTTTGCTGTGTACTATTTGAAGTGGTACGCCTCTGAAACAGGAAACCCCAATTGCTCATCTCATGATGTAGCCCTCTGTGACTGAGCTGGATAACAGCAAAATACACCTCGTTGGCTTACATCTACCATCACCACCACCCCGACAATAGCAAGACTGCCCTCAGAGCCCCTGATCATTTCTGGGCCTCAGTTAGGCTCATGAAAAAGTCGGTTCCAGTTCTGCTCTGGCCTTATTTATATCGACTGCCCAAAAACTCCTGAGGGAAGTGCTACTGGCTTAATGACTTCCTACCTTCTAGAATCACCACGGGGACCTGCGTTGTTCTTTTCATTTCACTGTGTGAGAACACAGTTTTAAGATTTTTATTTATTTGACACAGAGAGAGAGATCACAAGTAGGCAGAGAGGCAGGCAGAGAGGAGGAAGCAGGCTCCCTGCTGAACAGAGAGCCCGATGCAGGGCTTGATCCCAGGACCCTGAGACCATGACCTGAGCCGAAGGCAGAGGCTTTAATCCACTGAGCCACCCAGGCGCCCCCACAGCTATGGTTCTGAAGTGAGGCTGCCTCCTTGCTTCCAGACCACATCAGGTACCTTGACCCCATAGCTGCGCACCTGGAACCTGGGGCTCAGCCTCACTACGGCTTTCTGACACAGTCCAAGGAAGAGACACTCTCCTCTCTTCTACCTTCCCAAAGTAACAGCTCTTCTCTACAACCCTCAGTACAACAGCTTCCCCCTGGCAGATGTAGAGGCCTCCAAGAATGAACACCTGGGGGAGACTAGCCCGGTAGTACTAAATTTCAATCTAGGCCCAGTCAGTTTACTCTGAAAGTGTTGAGTAGTTGTGTTATGAGGATTCTCCTCCCCGACCCCCCACCCTGACTCCGGAAAACTTAATTCAGTTTGATATCCATTTACATTGGTCCTTATACAGGCACATCATCTCCAGTCCCTCTTAACCCATCTATTGGTTTAAGTCTATACTTCAGTTGGCTTATAAGCCGTTTCAGTAACAGCCCATCACTGAAAAGCACTCAGCCTAACTGGAGTGTAATTCAGCACAGTACAAGGCAGTTTCTCCCACAGTGAAAAAATTCTGGTATGTATTCTGAAGGCCTGGGATTGTGGTGAAGAGTAGAGGCTCTTGCAAGTTCGATATTAAATGCTTATGTACTTGATCTCTTTAGGATACCACTAACTAATTAGAAAACCCTCAAAAGGTAAGAGCTACATGTGGTATTTTTCCAGTATCCTGTACTTAGAATAGCTGTGAATTACTAAACTAAGCTTTAGACTGTGTGCTTTGGATAAACGTGGCATTGAAGATTCCAGGACAAGGTTTGCCAGCAATAATCCAATAAAGTGTTTGCTAAGGGTGTGGAAGATGGCCGTATTGCTGATGTAGGATCATGTTAAATGAAAAGGCAATCATTCTGACAAAGTCCAAGTAAACAGCTTAGATGGTTCCAGGTGTTGATTCCTGGGAATTTCCTTCTTGAGAAGTTTACAGTCAACTGACAGCAATACTGAAGCTGCATTCTACACAGATCTTAGGACACCTAGAACAGATAAGTTGAAGAGGGACAGTAGATGCCCTCCCAACCCCGATTACCTTTCATCTAGCAAAAGGACAGTCACTAGCCACTGAGCGCTTGAGACAGGGCTAGTCTGATTGGGCTAGTTTAAAATGGATAAAGATATGGCCAAAGATATGGCCCATATATACAATGGAATATTATGCCTCCATCAGAAAGGATGAATACCCAACTTTTGTATCAACATGGACGGGACTGGAAGAGATTATGCGGAGTGAAATAACCCCAGCAGGGAGAGTCAATTATCTTATGGTCTTATGTGTGGAGCATAAAGAAAAACATGAAGGACATTAGGAGAAGGAAAGGAAAGGTGAATTGGGGGAAATTGGAGGGGGAGATGAACCATGAGAGACTGTGGACTCTGAGCAACAAACTGAAGGTTTGGGGGGGAGGGGGTGGGGGGTGGGCGAACCTGGTGGTGGGTATTGAGGAAGGCACTTATTGCGTGGAGCACTGGGTGTGGTACATGAACAATTAATCTTGGAACCCTGAAAAAATAAAATTGGAAAAAAAATGCATACTAAACTTCAGAAGTACCAAAATATAAGGCTTTGTTTTCTTCTATTACATGTTGAAATATATTTCATCTATTGGGTTAAAATTCAGTTTAATGGAGTTACTGTATTATAGTATGTGGTTTGTACTTTGTTTCTCATGTCTCTTGGACAGCATCATTCTAGAGTCTCCTAGATATTCTTTATAAAGACAATGTGCCATGAACTTTGTGATCTAGAAGCTTTCCACTAATACTGTTTCAGAAGTTGAGGGTTCTTTGGGATGAGAACTTGATTTCAAAGAACTATACAAAAAAAAAAAAGATGACGATGACGACAAGATCACAAGATGCTGTTTATTCAACATCCACATTCCACTTGGGAATTACTAAACCTCAAACCTAAAACCAAATGTTACATTAGGTTTTTTTTTAATATTCAATTAGCTAAATATAATACATTAGTCTCAGATGTAGAGTTGAATAATTCAGTTGTATACAATACCCAGTGCTCATCACATGTCTTTATTGCCCATCACCCAACTCATGTCCCTTTCAGCAACCCTCAGTTTTATAGTTAAGAGTCTACGGTTTTCCTGATGGCTTGCCATTCAGTTTTCCCTCCCTTCCCCTATGATCCTCTGCACTGTTTCTTATATTCCACATGAGTGAAACTATGTAAGAGAAAGACATTTCATTCAGCGTAATACCCTCCAGTTCCATCCATGTTGATGTAAATGGTATGTATTCACTCCGATGGCTGAGTAATATTCCACTGTATACATGTACAACATCTTTATCCATTCATCTGTTGGATATCTCCGCTTTTTCCAGTTTGGCTATTGTGGACATGGCTGCTATGAACATTGGGTGAAGGAGCCTCTTTAAGTCACCACATTTGTATCTTTGGAGTAAATACCTCGTAGTGCAATTGCTGGGTCATAGGGTAGCTCGCTTTTTAACTTGAGGAACCTCCCTTGCCAAGGGGCTGGGCTCAGTGTAAGCTGCTTCGGGTTGCTCTATTTGGCTCTTATTCCCTGAAGGCTTTTTGTGCTGATTTGGGGGGAGGGGCAAGGGGGAGATGGCAGCACGCCAATCACCAGCCCCACTCTTCAGCACACCCTCAGAGAAGAGCAGGCAATCACATTTGTGTGCGCCAAACTCTGCAGACTGTTTTGTGCACCCGTGCCACTCTTCCCATGGGAAGGAGGAAGGTTGCCACAGCTAGGCCGCTTGCTCAGCCCCTGCTTGCAGCGAGGTCTCCCAATTAGGCCTTGGTTCACTGTTTATGGCAAACAGCTGAGGATCCACTCCAGGGCTCATTCATTGCAGCTGGCTTCCCCCTACCAATGCTTGGGAACTCTGCCACATTCAGACACCTCTGTTCTGTGACCCCAGGGATCCCTAGACCACACTGTCCCACCTAGGATTGTGTCCCACTTCTCCACCTGAGCAGGTAAGCTTTCAGGTAGGGAGCTCCCTTCCCAGAGCAGACTTCTAGAAGTTTCGATTTTGCACTCCACTGCTGTATCATTTTCTGGTAGCTGCCTGATGGGGGTTCCCTCCCTGCACAATTTATCTTCTGATCCATCCCCTGAGATTCACTTCTCTGCACCTCCTATCTTGAACAAGTTGTCCCTTTTCTACTCGTAGAATTGCAGCAATTCTTTTAGAGCGCAGGTTGAATTCACAGGTGTTCAGAATGATTTGAAAGTTATCTAGCTGAATTCAAGGGACCAGATGAAACAAGGTTCATCTACCCATCTTCCCCTTCCCCACTGCATCAGGTGTCTTGACAGTTATTCTTTGTCCTTTAGTCTGTTACTTCTACTGTAAACATCCCTCAGTTCTCTGAATGCTTCAGGAACCTCACCAGTGGTAGCACAGACCGAAAACCACCCTGGGCTTTTCCAAGCTTCTCCTTCAGCTCAGAACATGGCCTTGCTTCCATCAGGCCATCCCACGAGGGAAGTGAGACCACATTTTGTGGTCAGCTCGAGGGCCTTCCTGATACTGCAGTGAAGCTTCATTCCCTTCACTCCATACTTCGGTTCTTCAAAAGCCCCTTCTATCACCCAGTTGAGTAAGATTGTGCCTGGATTAGACACCAAATTTTAAACAGGGGCATCATGGCTTTTATTGTAACGAGAAGCTGAAGTTAAGGAAAGGAAGGGTGAATGGGGAGGGGGGGAAATCGGAGAGATGAACCATGAGAGACTGTGAACTCTGAGCAACAAACTGAGGGGTTTGGAGGGGAGGAAGTAGGGGGTTGGGCGGGTCTGGTGGTGGGTAGTGAGGAGGGCACGTATTGCATGGAGCACTGGGTGTGGTGCATGAACAATTAATCTCATAACACTGAAAAAATAAAAGTATTTGGCGGAAAAAATAAAGTCTACAATACTTTAACATTACTTCAAAGAGTTACAGCCAGAGTTCAAAGTTGGTTCTGATTCCCAGCAGGCTTTCCCTCACCCCTTTCTGTGGAGAGTTTGCAATGCAACTGATTCAGCACCTTCAGCCATAGCTGGGTGTTTGTGTTCCTCCGTAAACTGTGCTATAGATTCCTAGAGGGCAAGGCCTCCCTTCCAGAGTGTGCTCAGCACAGAGATATTCAATCTCATTGCCTATAGACCAATGTCACTCAACAGTCTTCAGAGAAGAGTTGTTTGCTCGTAGCCAGTCACTTGGTGCAGTCACTAGTCTATGACCGTGGCTCTAGTTTGGGAGGTGGGGGAAGGGGAAACTGACCTGGATAATCTCTAACCACCATAGTTCATACCCACAGGTTTCTGCAGGAAGAGTTCCCTGGAGGAAAAAGAGGCCAATCTTTGGAGTTTAGCAGAATCAGGTCTGAGAGGTTTGTTATGTAAGCAAATTGTTTTATGCATCAAAGTACTCAGACCCATAGTGAAGGCTGAAGCTTTCTTTTAGCTTTTTCTCCAACTCCTTCTCCATTTAAGACCTCAAACTTAACACTGAACACACATCACGGAAGCCTGAAGACCCAGAGTGAGGTCATTTCTACTCAAACTCAAGTCTGCCAGAGGAAGAAAGGAGATTAGGCCTAGAAATGGAGTTTCCCTAGAGGGACCCTGAGAATTTGGAGAAGTTAATGCTGTAATCACAGCTTCAAGCTTGATGTGTCTTCCTTAATAGGAAGAAATTTAAAAAAAGTGGGTGAGTTCAACAAGCCTAAGTATTGTATTTAAACATTTTCAGCTACGTTCCCCAATAACCTTGGATATTCTCTGGGCCTGTTGGGGCAGCAGGCTGGTTAAAGGATAGCCCCCTGCTACTCCTGAAGCAGGCTTTTCTTTGCTACGCATCAAGGTTAAGAAAAAAAATGTTCGAAGGCCACTGGCTGGAATTAGGATATCTAATATTGCCTCACCAACATGTAGATTTATGGTGGGAAATGGTCTTGATATTCAGAGTGCCACCTTTAACAAAACCCTATTGAGAAACAGTTTCAAGAGACAACTTTTATTTCACCTTGTTACAATTTATAGTTGTATTCTCTGACCTTTGAGTTTTCCTACTCCTCCTCTTGCTTAGTACTCATCTCAAGGGCTGACTACAATTAAGGTAATGAGAAATGAGACGGATCTTTGACTAGGGACACTTTAAAATTTGGTGCTAAGAAATAAGATCCAGCAAACAACCAGTTTTCTGGGAAAGTAGCACTGAACTCTAGTGTTGAGCAGCCCTAGGTAAACACTTGGTACTAAGCAGAAACCCTAGTGATTTGAACCCAAAATGGTCTTGACACAACTGAATCATTTCTATTAACGCCATGCTGAGAGCTTGTCAGGGTTTGAGTTACAAAGAGCCAAATCTCCGAAAAGTTTTAGGAGAAAACGTTAAAGGTTTGGGCTGAACTGAGCTCAATGGGCCAGAAAGCAGACAGATTGCACATCAGGCCAAAGCTCAGAGGTATCCACACAGATGACTTGCTCTATGGCCATGGCCAAATTCCCATTGGCAGAGGACAGTCCTGCACTACTACAGGTTTTGCTCTAAAAGAAGTTCAATATTTAAAAAGCTTGACAGTATTCAACCTCTTCTCCCCCCTCTCCAATTATGGTCTTAGCTACAGGCTGGTCTCCTAACCCATCTTTCATCATCCCCTGGCTTGATAACTAGAGCCATGTGGCTCCAGAAGCCTCTACGGTAACACCAACAGAGATACCCATTTCACGGGACTCATCTGCAGTTGAGTCCTTTAATTAGTCCAACAGTAGGAATTAATGGTTTTGTCCAGAATTTCTAAGGTGAGAAAAGCCCACTTTTCAGGCTCTCCAGTTAGTTTTCTATTGAGGGGGTCAGTATTTTGCCCAGTTATCTGCAAGTATTTCGTTGATTTGGAGTTCGGAATAGGTTTGCTTTTTATTTCCTTCGGCCTTTGTAGTTAATGAAGTTTATGGAAACGGGAAGAGGGCTAGTAGACAAAACATACCATGCACTTTATCTTTGACTTCACTTATATTCAATTCTTGGTCGACCGTTAAATCACTGGTATCCCAGCTTCAGGAATTAGAAGCAGAGAAACTTTGTAAAGTTTCAGTAAAGCTATCAGGAGAGTTACAGGTGAGAACTCTACAGGATGAGTAGTGAGAAAATTGGTTTTTCCATTGGGCAGCCATGGAGAGAAGCTAAGCCCCTCTCTGCTATCCCTGGGTTTCATCTTGCTGGAGTCCCCTAACTAGCAATGTCCTTTGGAAAGGCTGAGACTCAAGATACCCGATCTCATTTGTAAAGTGATTCTACATCAAGCAGATTGCTTACCCAGAACTACACATCCTGAGCACAAGATGTGCAAGGCAAGAGCTTTGCTCTTGAGCCCTGCTTCCTCAATAAGTACAGTATTAACAATATTAGCTCCCCACTCATGAGGATAAGGGTAGACAAAGTTTTGTATCCTTAGGCTTTTTCCCCATTCTTCCAGGTTTTTCTCAAAGCAGGTAGACCTAGGTGTTTAGGTATAGGGTGGTTTTTACAAGACCGTTTTATGTGGCTGAACACAAACTGCAATATAGTTTGCTACATAGCACTTAGGAGATCATGGTCAAGATAATATATCCATCACATAGGATACTCTTCATCAGTCTGTTACAAAGATGCCACATTATCCCCTTTCTCCAGGACAACTGTTGTTCCTCAGCAAGATCAAGGAAGTCCCAACTCTCATAGTGCTCTGGGTAACCATCTAATAAACAGCTTGTTTCCTCATTATCCCCGCTGCAAAGGGTTCTAACCATTTACTCATCAGAAAACTGCTGTCAGGTAAGCAATTCTGACATTAAAGGAGGAGCCCAAGGTGAGGTAATACATTTCCCCCTCAACTCCACGTTCAAGTAGGGGAGTTTCAGCTCACAGCCTACAGGGTTTTCATTTTGTTTTATCCTTTTCAGGTCAGACCACTGCTTACTAAAGAACTGTGGTTAAAAACCTTAACTCCCTGGTAAAAAGACTCAAACCACATGATGCCTGACATTCACTTTAGTCCATCACTGCTTATCACTAAAGACACTTCCTTCTCTCGATGTAATTCGAAAGTACTCTACATTCTCTGCCCTTGATTTTCAGCTAACTTTTAGTCTTTAAAACAAGTAGTTTCCCCCCGCCTCACTTTCTGCCATTTTTTTCTGCCATTAGACAGGAGTTTCCAATAGAGACTTTATGACTCCAGATGAAGGCTAGAAAAAGCACTTAGAAAATTTTTATGAAGAAACCAAGATTAGTAAATCTGCCTCAAGCATAGGAACTATGTGCTTTTAAGAGTTTATACGACTGCACTAAGATAGCTGGAGGAGCAATTTTGCTGAAACATCTTCTAAGCTGGAAGTTAAAGAGAAGCCAGTTAAAAACAGGGGACTTCTAAGTAAGATTTGAGCATGAGAGAAGAAAACTCGAGATTTCAATGCTGTTCCTCTAAGAACTCCCTTTAGGAACCCCAATAATTAGAAAAGTTTCTCCTCCATCTGTATTTCAAAGAACACATGCCTGATAAGATGACTTCAGAAGTGACCATAATCTCCTAGGAGATATTTTCTGTCCGCAAAAGGCTAGTTTTGTGTTTTGTTTGCTTGAGACTCCCTTGTCTTTTTCTTCATTCCCCTTTCATTTCTAAGGTAAGCTGCCCCAAATTTCCCTTGAGACCAGAATAAGTTTGGTTCTTTCCACTCACCCCTTCCTAACTAGCCAAGAACCTCCTAGCTACTAGAACTATAAAATTTTACATTCGCTCACTAACCACCCCTTAACACCCAACAGCAGTAAACAAACAACCTCACCCAGCCTGCCTCTTTTTTATAGTCAAAGCCCCGCCTTCATCTTGGGTGCAGACCAATGAGAACACCTAGGAGCTGCTGCCACTCTGCCATTGGTCCAGGATTTCAGGCCAGTGGAAAAAAATAGGCCTCCAGATGCCCAGATGTCAGAGATTTCTCTCATCAGGCTTCCTATTTTAAAGAGGCACTACCCTACCTCTTTGTGTTTTTTGTTTTGGTTTGGTTTTTGGCTTTGTTTTTACTGCGTTGCAAAGGCTACTGAGTTGTAGAAAACCTTGTAAAGGAGTAGTTTAGAGTCACCTTTGAAAAATGACTCAATCAGCTACTCCTCCAGCACTTAGTCTTTTTTTTTTTAATTTTATTTATTTATTTGACAGAGAGAGACCACAAGTAGGCAGAGAGGCAGGCAGAGAGAGAGAAGGAAGCAGGCTCCCTGCTGAACAGAGAGCCCCATGTGGGGCTCGATCCTAGGACCCTGAAATCATGACCTGAGTGGAAAGCAGAGGCTTTAACCCACTGAGCCACCCAGGCTCCCCATCTCTAGCACTTAGTCTTAATATAAAAGAATTTTAGTGGTGCCTGGGTGGTACAGTGGTTAGGGGTCCACTGTTGGTTTCAAGCTCAGGTCATTACCTAGGGGTTGTGAGAGTGAGCCCCCCCCATGGGGCTCCAAGCTCAGCGTGCAGTCTGGTTGAATTTCTCACTCCCTTTGTCCCTACCCCCATCCCCCACAGCCCTGTGTGTGCGACCGCTCACGCTCTGGCTCTCTCGCTCTCTCAAAAATAAATAAATCTTTAAAAATAAATAAAACATGTTGAGTGTGTCTTAAGGAATATCAAAAGGAGAAATAGGAAGGGATAACATACACACGTACAGAAACCGCTCTAGTTGGGCTCCCCTCTTCCTTGGACCGAGGCAGCGATAGGACCCAGGGGCAGGACGTGATGGCAATGGGTACACTCCTCCCTCCTATCTCTGCTGCTCTTCCTCGCCATGCACGTGTATAGCCTCCAGCTGGCCTGCACCCAGTGGCTCACCATCAAGGGTTGCCTGCTGGGCTCCAGCCTGTTACTGTTCTCTCTCACAGCCACCAGTAATCTGGGGAATGTTGTCTTTGGCAAAGGATTCCAAGCAAAGATCTTCCCTGAGATTCTTCTCTGTCTCCTGTTGGCTCTCTTTGCATCTGGCCTCATCCACCAAGCCTGCATTACCCCCTGCTTCACCTTTTCCATGGTTGGCCTCCATCCACAAGATCTCCTCCACTCCGTACCAGACAAAATTCCATTCCTCACACCAGCCAAGATCGCAGTGAAGGACAAATAGAGAAACTGACCCCCAATGTCCAATAAAGTTCTTTGTAAAAAAAAAAAAAAAAAGGAGAAGAAAAAGGAGGAGGAAGAAGAAGAGGAAGAGGAGGAGAAGAAAAAGGAAGAAAGAGAGAGAGAGAAATACAACTATTTGGTCAGACACTAGTGTTAGAGTCAAACATCCTTACCCTCAGACAACACTAATGATCAGGCTCACCTGTCATTCATTTATTCTTTCATTCACAACTATGATTAAAGCGTTTGACTCAGAGGAAGCAAGGAAGTGACCTAGTAGGGCACGAGTTCTGTCTGTGTTTCTCAGAATCCTCAGGATACACGTTTCTGAAAAGTCAATTCCATTCATAGATTTGGAAGTAGAAAGTATTATGTTTAGACACTAATGAGCCAAACTGATATAGATGATTTTATTAATAAATAGAGGAGAGACAAATCTTCCTTACAGAATAATTTGATATATGTCCATATTCCCCAATCCAGGAGGTGGAGTTTAACTTCCCTCCCTGTGAGTGTTGGCTGGGCTTAGTGACTCAGGTGTCTAAGAACAGAGTCGGGAAAGGGAAA
Organism: Nasua narica; assembly: GCA_028533885.1. Classification (NCBI taxonomy): domain Eukaryota; kingdom Metazoa; phylum Chordata; class Mammalia; order Carnivora; family Procyonidae; genus Nasua; species Nasua narica. The sequence goes on along the minus strand of CM052800.1, from coordinate 54,639,686 downwards.
AATAATCAGTTTACATATACCTGAAGCTAATATCACACTGTATGTTAACGAAGTGTAATTTTTTAAAAAAAACTTTAAAAAATAATTTTACAGTGAAGAAACCTGGTAGTATTTGCCTTAACCTTAACACTACCTTAACCAAGTGATCTATATTAACATGATCAGTGATAAGGGTATTTAATAGCAACGTGACTTAAATATAATGAGAAGAGCACTTCATCCCCGTGGTATTCTTCCTTAAAACCCATAACCCCGATATAATCATTAGAAAAACATCAGACGAAGCCAAATTGAGGGACACCCCACAAAACTGTGACTAGTACCCTTCAAAACAGTTAATCAAGGCCACGAAAAATAAGGAAAGACTAACAAACTTCACAGACCAGAAGAGACTAAGGAGATATGACAACTAAATACAACGTGGTACCCTGGGTAGGATCCTGGAAGAGAAAAATAAATTAGTGGAAAAATTGGGGAAATCCAGATCCAGTTTGGATTTTAGTGCATACAATGTATAAATGTTGATCTTTTAGTTTTGGCAAATGTACCATTACTATATAAGATGTTAACATTAGGGGAAACTGGGTAAGGGAATCAGGAAGTTTCTTTACTGGCCTTGCAACTTTTCTGTGAATCTACAATTATTCAAAAATGAAACATTTATTTGAAAGAAAAAAAAACAGGAAAAGGAGATAAGCAAAATCCACATGAATTTTTAAGATAAAAGGCAAGTCTTCAAAGAAATCTTAAGCTTATAGCAGACTGCTTTAAACTATGCCTCCCCTAGACTTGCTAGAAGCACTTTTCCATGTTTAGGGGTAATTTAGAGCAAAAGTTTGAAAAGTTAGATGAATCCCAAAGCTGTTTGAAGGATGGAATAAGGCTAGAGGCTAAGAGGCCAGCTGTAATTGAGCTGGGATATAACCAAGTCCAAGGCAGTAAGGCAGTGAACAAATAGAAACAAACTGACTTATTTATTCCTGTGATTGCTACCAGTGCTTTCTGGGAATTTGCTAAATCCAGTCATCCATTTTCATTTTGAGTGTTCATGTATCCGTAGTCAGGAGAGAGATTTTCTTCTCAGGTAGCCAGGTCACATCAAAATTGCCAAATATGCTGGAAAAGAATGTATTTTTTAAAAAAAAAAACAACACATCAGGGGCACCTGGGTGGCTCAGTGGGTTAAACCTCTGCCTTCGGCTCAGGTCATGATCTCAGGGTCCTGGGATCCAGCCCCGCATTGGGCTCTCTGCTCAGTGGGGAGCCTGCTTCCCCCTCTCTCTCTGCCTGTCTCTCTGCCTGCTTGTGATCTCTCTCTCTCTGTCAAATAAATAAATAATATCTTAAAAAAAATCAGAGAAAGACAATTATATGGTCTCACTCATACATGGAATATAAAAAATAGTGCAGAGGATCATAGGGGAAAGGAGGAAAAACTGAATGGGCAGAAATCAGAGAGGGAGACAAAACATGACAGACTCTTAACTCCGGGAAACAAACTGAGGTTTGTGAAAGGGGAGGTGGTGGAAGGATGGGGTAACTGGGTGATGAGCATTAAGGAGGGCACATAATGTGATGAGCATTGGGTGTTATACACAACTAATGAATCACTGATGAACACCACATCAAAAACTATGCTGGCTAATTGAATTAAAAAAAAAAAAAAACAAACCACCACTCACTAGGAGTACCTGGGTGGCTCACTCAGTTCAATGTCTGCCTTCAGCTAAGGTCATGATCCCAAGATCCTGGAATCAAGCCCTGTGTGGGGCTCCTTGCTCAGTGGGGAGTCTGCTTCTTCCTTTTACCCTCTTCCCCTTCCCCCTGTTTGTGCTCCCACTAGCTCTCTCTCTCTCTCTCTCTCCCTCTCTCTTAAATAAATAAACAAATAAACAAATATTTTTAAAAATAAAAAATAAAAAACAACACTGAAATCCAAAAACAAAGCATAGCATGTACTATGGGAGACGGGGTAAGTAGTAGTTAAGAACGTGGACTTTGGGGACACCTGGGTGGCTCAGTCAGCTGAGCATCTGCCTTTAGCTCGGGTCATGATCCTGGGGTCCTGGGATCAAGTCCCACATCGGGAATCCCTGCTCAGCAGGGACTCTGCTTCTCCTTCTGCCTGCTGCTCTCCCTGACTGTGCTCTCCCTCTCCCTCTCTAGCAAACAAACAAACAAACAAACAAACAAATAAATAAATAAAATCTTTTTTAAAAAAAGAACATGGACTTTGAGAGTAGGCAGACAAACCTGGGTTTAACTCTCTATTAGATTTACTTCTCTGCTTACTAGCTATGTGCTCTCACACTAGTTAACCTCTGTAAGCTTCAGCTGCTCACCTGTGAGGTGGGAATAAATTATGCTTGCTCATAAGATTATCGTGAGGGGTGATTAATAATATGTACGAAAAACATCTGGAATAGTTCATGGCACACATACAGCACTTACCTTACCCAAATCTGTTCTACATCCAATACGTATTGGTTCATTTTAGCCTCACAACAATCCTTTTATTTGTCTTTCTGTTCCACATGGGGAATCTAGGCCACAGGAGAATGAATAATTGGCCCCAGCAACATAGCCTGTAAGTGATGGAGCTTGATTCAAACACAAGCAGCCTGGCTCTAGAATCCTTGCTTTTAGCTGGCACACTGTATTGCCTCTCTGTTATCAGAAAGGAAGGAAGATGAAAGGGGACATGGCATGCTGGGAAGTCCAAAAGAGGTACCTTCGAAAGAGAGAAATGGTCGGCACCCCTCTGGCACTGCAAAGGTATAAATAATGCAGGTATGAATTGGAAATGATGCCAAGTTCATGGCTAAGAGACCATTGGAGTGGGAGCCCTTGCTTCCGCAGGCCCAGAACTCAGTGAGAACATTCCTTTGTAAGTCATGTAAACATTGTAAAAGTACAGCTTACCAAATTAGAGAAGCTCTCTCCCCACATGCTTAGCCCAGTGTTTTCTCAGTCGATTTCCTGGACAGAAAACTCAAATACCAGATAGTCCAGTTCAAAACTAGGCCCATGAGAATCCTCACTGTAGAGGAGCCCGCCAACATTCCCCACTGAATCATCCTTCTTCAAGGTGAAAGCCAACCCAAGCCTGAGGCAACATTCTCGAAGGCTTCCCCTGCTTCCCAGCCTAAGTAAAGGGCAACTACAAAAGTGAAGGCCCGGCTTGAGCTCTTAATTTGGCAACTTCATGTCCAATTTACTGTTCGAATGGTAAAAGTTACCACCCTTTGAGTCCTTACCCTGAGCCAGGTAATCTCTACTTTGAATCATTTAATTCACCCTTGACCCCCTTGAGCTAAATATTGACGTTGCCATTTATGAATGAGAAAATTCAGGTTCAGAAGGATTAAGCAACTTTCCCCAAGTTACACAGCTAGCAAAAGTCAGAGCCAGGGTTGAAACCCCAGTTGTTCAAATTCCAAGGCCCTGCTCTTCGGCACTAAGATCCACAGTTGAGGTTGTCAAGAAGAGGTATTTGAAGGGTAGATCCAGTAACAACTTGTCATGGCCCCTGGATCCCTTCTTCCAATGAGACATTCCTAAAGCCCGCAAGAGAATAAAGACAAAAATGTTCTTTCCACCGCAGGAATCATCCTTAGGAACAGGCACAGAGAGACTATGTGCAGTGAAAGCACTCCAATTTTTATTTCAACAGCTTCATTTCAGTTCTGTTACTTTTGAACCAAGGCGAATTGCTATAGAATCCAGATCCTACTCAACCTCCCTCTTTTCTGTCTTCTTCATCTCCACCAAGGCCTGAATTGGTGAAGACGGAAACAGTGAAGAGCAATAGGGTTTGTGCAAAGAACAATTCCAGTTTCAGTTTTCCTAACTCATTCTCAGCTGGACTGATTCCAGTAGGTGGTTCACCAGAACTAATTGCTGCTCTTGCTGCATTCTGATGACTGCTTGGATCCTGTGCCTGTTCTTTGAAGAACAAAGGCAGCCAGGGAACAGGTGATGGAAGGCGGCCACCATCCCTACCAGCACAGAAGAAAGGACTCTCCGTGTTGGTGGTCTGCCCTTTGGAAGCTTGGATTTGTTGCCCTACATTCCATTATTTGGTTGGGACTGATGGTGGTACAGATACAAGTACATCATAGTATTATTTGATCTTTCACAGCATTCATATGATATTGAACTTCAGAATGTGCAAGCCTAATTTAGAATATAAACAGACTTAGAACTTTCCAGTTCCTCATTGTACCTATATTTCTATGTCCCCTGTTTAAAATGAGAAAGCCACTGCCAGTGGAGTAAAAAGCCTACCCACATAGACTTTCTCTCGAGTCCTCCTACCTGAGCACCCATTCTGCTATGACTTTAGCTGAACCCCTTATTTCTCACCTATTCCTTTTCTCTACTCTTCCTGCTGTTTTCACTACCTTCAAGGTACCACCCACTAGACCATTCTCCACACTACATCCAGAGAGATCTTTCTAGAACAAACCCTTCTCTGGCTCCCCATCATGTTCAGGATAAAGATAAAATTCTTGCCATAGTAAAAAACAAAAAACAAAAAAGAGAAGGGAGAGAGAAAAAAGGTCATTTTTTTTTTTTTATTGACCTAACATATAGTACAATATTGGTTTCTGGAGTAGAATTCAGTATTTCATCGCTTACATACAACATTCAGTGCCCATTACAAAAAGTGCCCTCCTTAATACCCTCATCCATCCATCCCATCCCCTTGCCCACCTCCCTCCATCAACCTTCACTTTGTTCTCCATTGTTTAGAGTATAAAGAGAGGTCATTTATTGATTAATCCAGTCTTCTATCACTCAAGTGCTACTTCTACTCTGATCCCCTTTGGTCCTCCTTCTAGCGTTTTTCCCATACTGTTCCATCCTCTAGTACATCCTCTCTTTTTCATCCTCCCCATCCTGGCTAATTCCCACACATCCTTCAAAGATTGACACAGCTTTGTGTTTTTCAGAAAGCATTTCTCTGTTAGACTTCCCAAAGTAAATTAAGAACCTCCCTCATATTCTCTCAAAGAAAGGGGAAAAAAAAGCTAACACACCTCTTGTTACAACTCCATTGTCACCATCTGTTCACTTGTCTCTCCTTCATCAAAATTGAGCTCATGGAAAATATGTCTTCTTACTCACTTCTATGACCCAATCCCTAGAATAGTTCCTGGCCATGATTTTTGAGGGAATGAAGGAATTAAATGGGTGAATAAATGTCCAGGTTGCTGTATCTAGAAATAAATAGCAGACTCAAATAGTAAGATTGAGAAGAGCTTAATAAGTATATCATTAATAAAGGTGTAGACAAGGTGAAGGAAAACCATAAGAAAAAATGAAGCATCCCTGGGGCCAGCTACAGGAGGAGCTGGGACCATCTCTAGGCCTGAAATCACAAGGAGAGAGAGTACCTCTCAGATGCCAAAAGAGTCACTAGACTCTTTTGGACAGGATCAATGGACAGGCGGTAAGTTCTGTAGTAGTCTTTGGTAGAGGATGTATCCAACACGCAATGACCTGGCGTGATGGGAGCTGAGAAAGTAAATGCCCTAATGTCTCTCCCTTTCCAACCTCCAATCTCCTGCTATTGCCTCTCACTAGCCAAACCCACCAAAATCCAGAGGGAAAGGGAGTGCTTGATGCCATCAACATGGGTCAACTTCCCCATGCACAGAGCAGGGTGTGGAGAGATTTGGAAGAGCAAATGGAAAATATCCAATAGTTTCTTTCCAAGAATAGAATCATTGATGGGACTCTAAAGGTTAGGAAGTTCAAGAATAATAGAGAAGAATTTATCTTCCTTCTAGCTGGTAAAAGAATTGCTTCTAAGGAGAGAGAAATACTTTGATAAGCCAGTTGTTATAAAGAAGAGAGCAAAGTTTGGCACCTATTGAAGAAGAAGCATTCTTGCGGAAGAAGCACCTTTCTCCAGATAATAAAGGAGAAAAAAGGAAGTAAAATGGGGTTGAATGCATTCTTGGGGTAAGTCGAAAAGGGAGACAATGACTGAGGACTGGGAGGAAGGAGGAGAGATCGATCTAATGGAAGTTTGCCCAGTGAGACTGTAAGCACTCTATGCAGCAAAGTATCTTTCTGTGGTCATTATGAACCCAGAGTAAGAATTTTTTAAAGATCATTATATACTCACTGTGAATGGATTGTTTGTGGAAGTTAATGAAGGGATTGGGTTTATTTACATCAATATTAGTACCAGGGTGCCAAAGCAAAGGCCCAAGAGGAAAGACACATTTCTTAGTCAGAGAAGGGACTGGAGTCCTGAGAAGTAGAGACTGAGTGGAGAGCACAACATTAGAGGAGACAGAGCAGGACTCAAAACCTGGGCTGCCTGGGGTCAAAGAGGTCGCTTCTTGTGTTCACCACAAGGACTTTGATGGAGTCCTGTCTTCATTTAACTCTTTCATTCATTTCGAGTCTATTTTTGTGCATGGTATAAGGAAATGGTCCAGTTTCATTCTTCTGCATGTGGCTGTCCAATTTTCCCAACACCATTTGTTGAAGAGACTGTCCAATGTCCAATTTTTTCCATTGGACATTTTTTCCTGCTTTGTTCATCAATGAATGAATGGATAAAGAAAATGTGGTATATACATACAATGGAATGCTATTAAACTTTTGAAAAGAAGGCGATCCTGCAACATACAACAACATGGGCGAACCTGGAAGACTAAGTGAAATAAGCCAGCCACAGTAGGACAGATACTGCATGATTCCAATTATGTAAGGTATCTTAAATGGTCAAACTTATAGAAGCAGAGAGCAAAATGGTGGTTGCTGGCGGGGAGCGGGAGGGATCAGAGGGAAGAGGGGAAAATCAGGAGTTCCTAATCAATGGGCTGAGAGCTTTAGTAATGCAAGATGAGTAAGTTCTAGAGATCTGACATATAACATTGTGCCAATAGTTAAAATTTTACTGTATACTTAAAAAATGTGCTAGGAGGGGCACCTGGGTGGCTCAGTCAGTTAAGTGTCTGCCTTGGGCTCAGATCATGGTCCCAGGGTCCTGGGATCAAGTCCCACATCAGGCTCCTTGCTCAGTAGGTAGCCTGCTTCTCCCTTTGCCTGCTGTTCCCTTCCTGCTTGTTCTCTCTCTCTCCTTCTGACAAATAAATAAAATCTTTTTTAAAAATCTGTTAAGAGAATAGATCTTATATTAAGTATTCTTACTACAATATAACAAAAATAAAATTTTTGAAAATAAAAAAAAAACCTGGGCTGTCTGGTTCCAACTTTGGGGCATTTCCTCTGTCAATCTGCCTCCTTCCATTGTGTCTCTAAGGGCAAGCAAGAAGGCCTAAGAACCATGGCTATGTAATTCATATCATTAACAGATACATACTGATTAAGGGCTAGAATTTATGGAGGACATACCATGGGCCAAGAGCTTCACATGGATTACCTTGTCTAATCAAAGTAACCCAGGAGAGCTTCTATTACTATCCCATTTTACTGACATGGAAATACATTGGAAAGATATAAAGAGGCAAGTCTCCCAAAGTGCAGACTTAGAATTCACAGCCCCAACTCTGCCCATTTGTATTTGTAGATTATCTCGACAACTATGAGGACGTTTACTCATTTTCAGCATTTTCAAAGGGAGCATTTATGCCTTTTAAATGAAAACCTACAAATCAAGGTGTCTTTTGAAGCTGGGTTGCCATCAGCTCTAAAATACTATGGATCTGTTATCAAGAGTCTCTCTTGATTTTTAGCCGTAATTCCCACTGTCTTGCATATTACAGTAGCTGCTGCAGTTGTAGTTTTCACATGTTCTCTTTGAAATGAGACAACGTGTGGCAGCTTTGGAATCCCACAGAGCTTCCTCAGGACCCCGTATGTTGGAAGAGGTTCCCTACAGTGACCTCTGCAGCAGCTCTTCTCTTCACCACAGGCCTGCTTCAGATCTAGGAGCTCAAAAAATGCAGTAAGTTTCTTTCAAAAAAATAAATAAAAGAAAAGGAAGAGGAAACATTGTTATTCTCTGTGGTTCATGTTCCTAACCGTAGTTCTCCAAGCACTTTGGTTTTGGTCGTATTTAATCCCACTGTTACTTCATCTAGTAGGGGTAGTATCTTGTCTTTATCTGGAATGTTCTTGATGAGTACTATGGTCAAAATGCTGGTTTGAGGGACACCTGGGTGGCTCAGTCAGTTAAGCGGCTGCCTTCAGCTCGGGTCATGATCCCAGGGTCCTGGGATTGAGTCTCACATCGGGCTCCTTGCTTGGCAGGGAGCCTGCTTCTCCCTCTGCCTGCTCTGCCTGCCTCTCCCCCTGCTTGTATGCTTTCTCTCTCTCTCTGACAAATAAAAAAATAAACTAAAAAAAAAATTTTAAAAAAAATGCTGGTTTGACATGTCTTAGACTTTTCCTTGAAACACTCTATCCATGGGGGCACCTGGGTGGCACAGTCAATTAAGCGTCCAACTCTTGGTTTCAGCTCAGGTTTCGATCTCAGGGTAGTGAGATCGAGCTCCACATCAGCATGGAGTCTGCTGGAATTTCTCTCTCCTTCTCCCCCTGCCCCTCCCCTCACACACACGTGCTCTCTCTCTCTCAAATAAATAAATAAATCTTTAAAACCTTCTGTCCGTGGATATTAAATATTTAACATCATTGTTACATTTCATATCATCTGAGTTTTGAGATGGTAGTGTTACTTTTATTTCATAGGCAGTAAGCAAATGTCACCTAGAAAAGTAAGTGACTTATCTACATCATAAATCAGTGGCACACCTGGGACCAATATCCAGTGCTCCTGACTCCAGATGAGACTGATTCATCTCCTTCAAATGTTCAGACCTTCTATTACCTACAGAATAAAAACTAGTACTTAAATAGATACTTATCACATACTTATTAGATTCTGGTATCTAATAAGCAGCAGTTTTTCACGCTGCATGTTAAGGTAAGAAGCCAGCATCAACCTTCCATTATAACTCTATAGCCCAGGGGACAAAAACATTTGCTTTGGAGTCAAAAAGCAGAATTTCAATCCCAGCTCTATCTTTGAATTTTGGGACAAATACCTTCACATCTATGAGTTCTAGTTTTCTATAAGATGGTAGACACTGCTAATTACCTGCTCCATATTACTCTCCTTTGTGTCTCCTACCAGAAAACTGACTTAGTTCAGAGCATCAATGTGCCAGGTAGAAACACTGAGTTCTCCAGACTCCCTCACAGCTAGAGGTGCCCACCGCCCATGTGACAAAATTCTGGGCAATGAGTCATAAACTGAGAGTTTCGGGAAAACTTTGCTTCCTTCAGAAAGTGCCCCCGCCTCCCCTCAACTCCCGACTTCTTCCCACTTGGCTCCACTTTTCCTTTTTTTTTTTTTCAACACTTGAATATTCATTTCCATATATATTTTCATTACCTTATTTCATGGATTAAATACCTTGTAAACTAGTTGAAATGAGAACCCTTCTTCCTTTGATTCAAGTCAAATGTATATCTGCAAACAACCTCCTCAGCACCTCCCTGGAGAGCTGGCTGAATCTGGGTCTTAACTTGAAAGCCTGAGGTTTTTATCTATTTGTGTTTTCAGAAACTCTATTTTTGAAGAACAACTCACACCCCTCTGCAGATGACCCAGCCTTGGTTTCCTTCTCTCTCTTCCTTGCTTTAGTCCTAAAGGTGTTGAGCACCTTCTCTGCCCAAGGACAAAGGAAGGACCTGAGTATCTTACCTTTGTCTTTCAGATCCAGTCTCCACTCTCCTTAATTGTGCTTTCTACCCAGCAAGCAGGATTGATGGGCTGTATGACAGGGCTCTCCTGCTCCCTGGTTTCAGGTGAGGCCAACAGGGAGCCCTTGCAGAAAGCAAAGGGAGGAAGGAGTATGATGTCCTGACTCCCTCTTTTAAGTGAACTGTGTCCCCTCAACTGAGGTCACAGATCTTCTCACAAGTCTTCTTTTCTGCTTCATTTCTTTACTGCAGAAAAACCAACCCAATGGTTTACAGATTTCAAGCTTTTAATGCTTTAAAATTTTTTGCTGATTAGGACATATAGCCTTACTTTATCCTAAGGTTTTAATAAAGATATTTCTCTTTGCTAAGATTGACTTTATCCTAAGGTTTTTAATAAAGATATTTCTCTTTGCTAAGATTGGGCAACTCAAACTAAGGGAAGACACTGAGTGAATATACATTGTCATGCTTTTCGAGGGTTAGTTTATAGCTTTTCAGTCCTCAAAACTAATTTTCTCAGCATACTCAGTGAATATTGATTTTACAAGGACTGACTCACTCTAACCAAAGTAATAAGAAATTGATATGTAAGGCAGAATGCCAGCTTAGAATTTAAAATAAGCTGTATGATATGGGAACTTCATATATGCTATATTATGGGAACTGGGCAATGAGTATCACTTGCAAATAATGGCAAAAAAAAACACAATGAAACCATAACAACATTATTTATTGTTTATTCAACAAGAAGATCGATCAGTCTCATCAGTGTCACCAAGGAATTATACCATTTAGCATATTTGCTTATGGCCTCATGGTTATGAGATGGCTGCCACCCCAGACATCAATACTGCATTCAAAATCAGAAAACAAATAGCTGGTTGGAGGAGAGGGGAAAATGCTTTCTTCTCATAAGGCGTTGTTTGTCTTTTAACCCAGTTAGCTTCCCAGCAGCCCCATGGGCAAGAATCGGGTCTCATGGTCATTCCAATGGTCAGGGAGGCTGAGAAAGCAAGCATCTAACTCTCCGACCACCATTCAGTGGTAAGAGTCAGCAATGAATACAAGATTTGGAAGTGACTTCGGCTAATGTAGCAGCTGGGAAGGTGTGCTGCCCAGACCTCCCCTCAACAGAGCTCACTGCTCAGCTCTGAGAGGGCAGTTGGCTGACAGCTGTTACCTGCAGTACCTTACGGATATGCCTCATGTTCAAGCCAAGGCCATGCTGTTCCTGGGTAGCCCCAGTCAGTGCTGCACAAACTGGGAGTACTAGGGTCTGGGCATGTCTACCCAATGCAAGACTCCTCTCAACTTTGTTCCAGAGCGCCGTGTTGAGCCGGTCCAGGCTCGTTCAGATCCACATCATGGTCTGAGGCTCTCTCTGCACAATTTTGCTTCCTTCCTCATTTCTTTTCACAGGTTTCAGATTGGCACTGTGGCCTGAAGACCTCCCCTGCCCAATCCTGTTTCCTCTCCCTTTATTGTTCATGGTCATCACCCCCCAAAAACATCTCTGTACTCCTAACCGTCTCTCAGCATCTGCTCCCTACAGGAGCCGAACTAAGAGCAAAGAGATACATCAGCAGAATTGCTCCCTATAAGTAAGTCTCCATGGAAATCAAATAATATTTGTGCTAAGAGAATATAAGATGAGAACAAACTAGCCTCCTCTGACTAATCCATTTTCACCGTGAGGATATTCCTAATGTAGGCACACCTCTCTTGTGTGTGGACATCCAGACTCCCAGACTACACTGGTCAACAAAGTTCATCTCTAATTCTCTGACTCCTGTTTTTTGGTTTCCATTCAAATCATCCCTGTTCTGTTGTCTTTTGCTTTCTTAACAATGCTGATTGTTTATTAACACGGAATGCCGTAGCCAAGCCCTGTTTCCCCACCTTGGGACCTGGAAGACATTCTATTTTCTTTTTTGTTCATTTGTTCGTTTATTTTGTTATTGCTTTCAGGATAACTCTCCAAAAACCTTCCAAACCTCCAAAACACTCTTCCATTGTGTGTTGACTTTACAATCTCAATTCTCTGGGTTCTGAAGGAGTCCCACTGCCACTTCCTTTCATGTCTGCTGTTCTGCTGCAGCCCTTTAAAATAGCTTCAGTTCTTGAGCATAATTTCCTCTGAGGAACCCTCAAGTGGCTTCATTTGTTTATTTGTTCATTCAACCTTCATTTATTAAGCAACTACAATGTGATAGGCCCTCTGGCAGGTGCTGGGCATACAACAAAGAGGAAGACACAGGCATTCTCCCAAGAATCTCACAGAAGCTGTTTTTAAGTGAAACAAAACTAGAAAAAAAAAAGTCAGAAGAGATGAGATGTAAGCCAAAAGAAGAGTGAATTGCTCACTACAGCTTTTCTGCAACCTAAATATTTTAAGTTTTCCATCCTCTATGAGATACAACTTCAGAGATTTTCAGAGTGATAAGCCTCCCTACATGCACTGGGTATTAAATATGGATGTGGCTTATTTTCTGCCAATCTTTGCTGCTTGTCATAGTCTGGTGCCACCCTTAGATGGTCTCTGCCGATAGCTGCCTGCCTGAGATGGCTTCTCTCTCACCAGCGCTTGAAAAATGATGGAGCTGCCCAAACGGTGACTATTTCTGCACCAGGCACATTGACAGGACATTTCCAAGGATGTCTGTGTTAAAGCACTTCCCCCTGTCTTGGTTTCAGATTGTTGTTGTCCTAAATGTGTTCATTTCCATTTATTAATGTTTATCATTCCATTTTCCCACCATAATTATTTATATAATCATTTATCAGTTCTGTCCTAAGTAAAAATTAACAAAGCTCAAGACAGACTTGACCAGATCAAAGACTGGATATAATCTTTAAGAAGATTACGACTAGAAATAATGATAGTCGTCTGGTCTAAGATTTGAGAAACGCTCTCCCAGAACACAAGTCTTTTTTTTTTTTTTAATATTTTATTTATTTATTTGACAGAGAGGAGAGAGATCACAAGTAGGCAGAGAGGCAGGCAGAGAGAGAGGGGGAAGCAGGCTCCCTGTTGAGCAAAAAGCCCTATATGGGGCTACATCCCAGGACCCTGAGATCATGACCTGAGCAGAAGGCAGAAGCTTTAACCCACTGAGCCACTCAGGTGCCCCAGAACACAAGAGTCTTGAGTTGCTTTAGCATTTTCTTCTTAAGCTTTGGAATGAGAATGACAAAGCTACAGTGGACCTCAGAAAGTCGCCTCGCCCAATTTCTTCACTTTATAAAGTGGAAAATCAGCTCCAAAGCAGTAGAGTAACTTGTTTAGGCCAGACAGCTTGACAGATACAGGACTAACACCCCAGATTCCTCACTCCCAGTTGGGCTCTTTCCAACAGCTGTCTACACTGAATTTGCCTGGCCGCACTGGCAGCCACAGCTAATTCTGCTTTGTCCATATTTTCATCCTCCCCGCACCCCCCTTTCTTTCATCTCTTGTCATCTGCAGTTTTCCCTCCTTCTCTCTTGCTTCCCCTCCCAGGGTTTTTGCATTCCTCTCAGTCCTGTGTGTTTCCGATTTCTGAAACTTTTGTTCTTTTCCTGTCTTTGTGATCAGTAGAGGAAGAAAACCAATACGTGTGTCTATCTTTGTATCCTCTATATTTAGTACTTAAAAAAAAGAAAACCCTGATGTATATGGAAATTCCAAACTATCTTTAAAATTACAATTCTACAAATAACACTAGAAAGTCTCCTGGAAAAATAATGCTACTGAATTCCCAGGGCTTCACACTAAAGCACGTCTGGGAGAGCAGAGTAGGTTTTGAAATGATTGCATGGGGCCCTCAGGACTTCGAGGAAAGATATGAAATTCCTGTAGGGTGCTTACAATCTTCTGTAATATAATCAGATCAAAATGTAATGGGTGATATTAACTCTCCGCATAGCTATGGAAATGAATGACGGAGGAGAGTTTTACACACAACGAAACAACTAAGTCCCATCACATTAACTGCAGAAAGCTGCTTGGAGGCAAGCTGATGCACCAGATTTCATCAGGGCTGCACAGGATGTTGCGCAGAACCAAACCCATTGCTCTCAGTCCACACTTCAGTTTCCTGGGTAGTCTGCTAGCAGGAAGGGCATGTGTCTGACGGCAGGCATTAACATTCTAGATCCAAGGAAGGGAAATCTTCTAATATAAATTAATTAGTTGGTACTCCCACTTCCTTTCATTAAGAGGCTGTTGCACTCCACATGTTAGACTCTAGCTCGGGGCCTACAGCGCTGATATTCTGACCTTGACCTCCGATTGATGTAGGAAAGATGCTAGGGTTCAAAGCCGATGGCTAGGAAAGAATTCCTGAGACATCCTGGGTGCAAACCTGGAGCAGGACCCGTGGGCAGAAACAGCTGCAAAGGGGTCACGAGGAGTGGCCCGTTCTGTACTTTCAAGTTGGGAGGGGGTTAGAGATAGCGTAAGTCTCTAAGGAATTTTGGAAGCAAGGTTTTCAGGATCTTGAGAGGGCTAGCTGTTGTCGGGAAAAGGTCATTTACTACCAGCTAATAAAATCTTAGTCATGAGACCCTTCAAATGTATATCAGTGGGTCATGTGCTTGGGGGGTGATTGCTAGCACTTATCTTGAAGAGTTGAGATAAAGGAAGTTGTATATGTTAAAGTAGACTTAACGGGATCCTGGGGAGGGGTTGGGGTCGGGCTAGGATTGCCTTTTGCTCTTAGCAAAGTGTCAACATTGAGGCAGTTCAGTCCCTAGAGGAATGTCACTCTGCCTGTTTCAAGGACTTGTCAGTGGGCTGTAGGTAGTAAGGAAATTTAATAATTTTTCTTCTGCCTCTGTTTCGCACATCACGGTGACCCCATAAAAGTATTATATCCATGAGCATGACCCTAATGTCTAGCCAGTTTCCCTCTTTAGCATTTTGGGGCCCTTTCTAGCTTCTGCAACTTGATAGATCTACAAATATCTAATGAGCATGAAGCATGGCTTTGGTTACGGTAAGTTATTTGCCCTTCAACAGTGCACAACCTTGTTGATTTAAACAAACCGGGTTAGTGGGTACTAAAGATTTGAGAGAATGGGTAAGTAGGTCTGCATTCGTCTGTGCCATCTTTTCCCCCATCCTTCTAGTAGCCTCAAGAAAGGAAGGGAAAGCATTCCTGAGACATGCTGGGACTGGCCGCGGGTAAGCAAACTGAGTTCTCTCTGCTCCCCGGTCGGAGGAGAAACATATCCTGTAGCACCATCTCACCTCTTGCTTGAATAGCCCTGGCTGTCCCCGAAATCTCAGAGCCCTGGAAACCGCATACAGAAGCTCTGTCACTGAACCTCAGAGGATTCCTGCCCTAAGTCTAGGCCACAGCTGTTGAGCAGCTGTGCCGTTGTGCCCTAAAGCCGCTTAGTGTAAGATGCAAATGAAAAGGGGACTCTGAACCCACGTGAAAAATTCTAACCCTGACACAGCTGTTGGCTGGCAATACACATCACGAAGACATTCATGACATTAGAACGGATACGTAATGGATGACCTTTAGATTTGTATTTTCAGTTTTTTCCCTAAAAGTCATGCATGCAAATCTTTTCAATTTAAGAAAAATTAAAAAAGGAGGGGGAAAGGGAAGAATTCTGGCAGCTGGTATACTGAAAATGTGGAAGCAGGTAAAATGTGACTCCCTGTCATCCTCCCCTCCGTCTTCTGTCCAGGCACCCCACCCAAAAATAGCATGAAAGCCTTCCCTGGAGCAACCAAGATAAATGTGTGCTCCTGGGAGCAGGCCCCAAGTTCAGGCACAGCACCACCTCTGAGAGTTGGCACCCTGTCTAGCCTTTGATCAACTTTCCTTTGTGGGACGCGTCAACCTCATTCCTCTTTAATGTACAAGATGGGACAAGAGCTTGAGCCAGGCAGGTATAGCTGCAGGCAGGGCTTTCTGCAACGCTGGGCCGAAAGCCTTTTGCCTGCCCAGGCCCAAGGAGAGCCTGCTACAGCCTAGGAAAAGGCGTCCTGGCTTCCTGGTGGCTTGGCATGTGTGCTGCCCAACGGCAGGCAAGCTGGGACCTGGAGCCAAATAGAACCATATGGAAAGCAGGCAGCAAGTTATTTTCTAAGCCCAGCTTTCAGGATCAATGCTTACCTCCCCTCCCCCATCTCTTCTACAGTGACCCCACCCTCTGAACCCTTTAGGAATCTAATGATCCCATTCACTCCGTCTGCCTCCCCCTCCCACATCCCATCAAAATGCCCGGGGTACAGAAGTAAGGAAACTCATTGACAAACTCATGGGTGGGAGAGTAAATCCATATAACCTTTCAGGAGAACAAGTCAACAATATATAAAGTTTAAATGTACATTCCCTTAGAATACACCCAGGAATTTCACTTCTAGAAATGTATCTTAAAGAGAGGTGCCTGGCTGGCTCCGTCGGAAGAGCATACAACTCTTGGCAGTGGGGTTGTGAGTTCAAGCCCCACACTGGGTGTGGAGATTACTGAAAAAATAAACTTAAAAAGAATTTTTAATGTATCCTAAAGAAACGATTATATGGCGCTCACTTCAGCAGCACATATACTAAAAAAAGAAATGATTATATGGGTAAAGAGAAATGTGTGGATGAGAATGTTTATTGCTGTTTTATTAAAAATACTGAACAATTAGAAACAAAATATCTGTTGGAAGAGGATCTTATATAGGCACATGAGCATACAACGAAACACTCGCAGCCATCAAAAATAAGAAAGGAGACCCCTATCAGTTAACGCTGACATATGGCCTAACACATTGTGACTTGAGAAAAGTGGGTTATGGAAGAGTATACAGAGTAGAATCCCACTTATATATATATTTTTAAAGTTTAAATGTTTATGCTTGCCTAAAAAGAATGAAATGATAAATATTTGGTTGACAGTATCTGCCAGGGATGGTATTGTAGGTATTATTACTTTCTCTAGATTGTTTACATTTTTAGAAAGGAGATATATTAACAGAAAAGGCATTTTGATGAATTTTTTTAAAAATCTGTCTCTCAGAAAAATACACGCAATTCCTTCACGTTGACAACCTCCTGTATTGGGTAAAGAGCTTCGCAGTTCGCAAAATACTTTTATTTTCTCCATTAACTTGCTCAGCCCTCACAGCACCTCCAGGTAGGAGAGGCGGATCTTAGTATTGTCAAAGATAAGCAAAACTAATAGGAAACAAACTGAGGGTTGCTGGAGGGGGTGGGGGAAGTGGTGGGGTAACAGGGTGATGGGCATTAAGGAGGGTACCTGATGCAATGAGCCCTGGGTGTTACATGCAACTGATGAATTACTGAACTCTACCTCGGAAAGTAATGATACATTATATGTTCACTAATTGAATGTAAATAAAATAAGTTAATTAAAAAATTTTTTTAAAAAACCTAGGGTCACCTAGGTGGCTCAGTGTGTTAAAGCCTCTGCCTTCGGCTCAGGTCATGATCTCAGGGTCCTGGGATTGAGCCCCCCATCATATTTCATCACCTCATCACATCGGGCTCTCTGCTCAGCGGGGAGCCTGCTTCCCCCTCTCTCCCTGCCTGCCTCTCTGCCTACTCGTGGTCTCTCTCTGTCAAATAAATAAATAAAATCTTTAAAACAAAAACAAAAAGACCCTAGACATTAATTCAAGCGATGAAAAGAGACACCAGTAGGAAAAGGAGCTGAGCAGAGGCCCAGTGAAAAATTTGAGTTGGTGAGCATAAATGTGGTTCCGCCAGCTCTGTCCACTATGCAGGAGTTAGGGAAGCTAGAACGCTATCCGCCCACGGAGTGGGGGAAAGACAGAGGCCCTACCCTACCTAATGATTACATCACAGAGGAATGGCTTTCAGATAGTTAAGAAAGACACTCCCAAGTTGTAGGGATACTGCTCCTATCAAAGGGCTAGAAAAAGGGATCCGCAATTGTCAGCCCTTTTTAGTAAGTGCTGTAGGAAAGGGCGGTCAGGGGCTGGCTAGAACAGTAAATTCTGCCCTGGGCCATGGGGGTTGGGTTGTCCCGGGGACACAGCTGTCAGCTGCTAGAAGTCTGTTAAAATTTGCTCAAGCCTCTTAGTGCGGGAGTTTGGATGGAATGGCCTTGTCAAGAATTTTTGCAGTTCTCAGGATTTCCCTTTTCCAGATTAACAAATATGTTCAGAGAAAGTATGTGCCGTCGCACCATGTGGCTCTCCCTCCAGAAAGAACCCGCAGTTCCGCTGCGAGGAGGCCGGCGCAGACAGCCTCCTGCTGCAGCCCCTTCAGAGCCGCCTGGGCGGTCACACTGGAGCCATGCTCTTTGGGAACAGACTGCGGTCAGTAACTGAGCACGGTGGAGGGGGGTGCTAACCCCCCCGTTTCCACCCAACACGGGGCTGTTCTCACGGGCAACTTGTGCCCCAGAGTCCCAGGCTGCGCAAGTCTTTATCAGATCTGCATCACGGCCCGGGCTCTCCCCGCCAGCCCGCCCTCCTCCCACGTTCCGTTCACAGGAACGCCCACGAACAAACCCACTGCCCTTCTGACTTCATCTCAACCTCCCTCGGGTACCCAAAGGAACGCATGCTCTTGTTCAAAACTAGACTCACAGGGAGACGGGTACTCAAACCATCATTTCTGAATCTCATTAAGGTATAAACCCTGATAGAGATATTTGCGTTTAATCGGTTGCAAAAATCTTTAGCTAAAGGAAAGATTTTCTAAAAGTGGGAATGACAGAATGCACTAGAGGGGGAAGCAGGGAGGTGAGGGACACAGGAAAGAGGCTATACCATCAGAGCCTCCCTGGAATGACTGAAATGCCACCAAATGTTCTTTATTTCCACCCGGAAGATTAGAGAATCCATTCAGAGGCAAGGCTAGGATACTACACTGAGCTTTGAACATATTTCTAGTATTGTGCTTCCTACATTGCATAGTAACTAATATATCTGCCTCACATTCAGAGTATGAGCTTCTCAATGATAAGACCTGGGTTTGGTTTGGTTTTAGTTTCAGAGGTAGAATTTAGTGATTCATCAGTTGCATGTAACACCAAGTGCTCACTCCATCCCATGCCCTCCTTAATGTCCATCACCCAGTTACCCCATCCCCCACCCACCTCCCTTTCCAAAACCCTCTTTGTTTCCTATAGTTAAGAATCTCTTATGGTTTGTCTCCCTTTCTGATTTCATCTTATTTTATTTTTCCCTCCCTTCCCATATGTTCCTGTTTTGTTTCTTAAATTCCACAAATGAGTAAAATCATATCATGGTCTTTCTGATTGACTTATTTCACTTAGCATAATACCCTCTAGCTGCATCCACTTTGGAGCAAATGGCAAGATTTCATTCTTTTTGGTGCCTGAGTAGTATTCTATTATACGTGTGTACGTGTGTGTATGTGTGTGTGTGTGTGTGTGTGTGTGTACATTGCTGCTATAAACACTGGAGTGCAGGTGCCCCTTCAGATCACTGTGCACTGTGTTTGTATCCTTTGGGTAAATACCTAGTAGTGCAACTGCTGGGTCATAGGGTAGTTCTATTTTTAACTTTTTGATCATTTTTGCATCCTCAGTCCTTGAACAAAAGTCAGTATATCGGAGTAGCTCAATAATAGTTGAATAAATTATTGAGTCTTATTTTAGGGAAGTAAGGAGGTAGGGCAAAAGTGGGGTAATAATTGTCATAGCTAATAGTTACTGGGTGTGTATCAGGCACTGTTTCAAATTCTTCATCATGTACCATCATGTCATTCAATACACACACTAACCCCACAAGGCAGTGTTGGTTGGTGGTGATGTCCATGAAGCAGACTCTGAAACAAAATTTAGGGCACAAGATGTTCATAGGAAGCACTGTTGGGACCCACATGCACGGCAGAGAAGGAAAGGAAGCAAGTTTGGGTGCAAGAAAGTGAACCCCAGTGGAGGCCCAACGGCAGCCTCAGCGAAGCCCATGGGGAGCTCTGAGACCAAAATGATCCATCAGATTGTCCTGTGTTGGCCCAACAGGACCAAACCCTTACACCTCCTCTCACCTTCATCTGTCATAGATGCGGGCCGTCCTGGGCAAGTCATGACCTCAGGTGGGGCTGCTCTCGGCGTGTGTTGCCCCACAGGGATTGTTATCCGAAGGTTTTGTGCCAAAAGCACTCCCAACAGCTGGGGCCGCACACTTCTGTGTCCAACACAAGTAAGTAATGGTATTGACCCTTTACGCAGGTAGAGAAACTGAGGCACAAACACTTCAGATAACAGCCAGTCAGGTCACATACTGAGTGGCCAAATTGGGATCAAACCTGGACCATCTGGTTAGAGACCGTGTGTCTGATCACTGCGTCTTTCTCATGAGGAAGTGTACGAATGTGTAGCAGTGGGCGATGGACCCTTGGATGCCTTAGTAATGATGTGAAGTCCTAACTTTGGAGAGGGTGAATCCATCCTTGCATGCATGGAAGTTCATGTTTACCAACTCTGAATCACTGCAATCAGGAATGGCAAAGACACCATCAGGTGGGATACATGTAGAAAAAATGTTGACACACATTTTACCCAGCATTATATTTGGCACCATGAATGATAAAAAGGAAGCATAACACATGGTCTCTTCTCAAGAGAAGCTTAGAGTTTGGGCAAAGGGATAAACCACAGGCATATGAAATAATTACTGGAAAAAATCCCAGAACATAAGTGAGTAAGTGGGAAATGATGGTTATGTTGGATAATATTAAGACAGGCAAAGGGCAAGCATGCCTTTAACAAAACAGTCCTTAATTAATACAAGGTTCCACCCCCTTGAACATCAAATGACTATGGGCCTTGGAACCCAAGGTAATGATAAAGTATAAACTATAATCTAAGCATAAAAAGGAACTAGAGATTGGGAAGGGCCCACATATCTGAGCACAAAGAAGTTTCTGGGGAAAATTAAAATCCTCGGCTTTTAATGAGACCTCATCTTCTCCACCACTACACTGTCTTGAGTTTTTATATTACCACAAGATATTTTAACTCTCTTAGCCACTTTTTCTTTATATGGTGAAAGCATTTAAAAATCGGAGAGAAGAATACTGTGGCTTACCTTACTGGTATAATGAGTAAGGTTTTATTTATAAGAATTTCATTTATAAGAACTTTATAAGAACTTCATTCATTAACTATTTAATGAGTACCATCAACATTTGGGTATTACTTTAACATTGTGGTTTAAGAAAGAACATTAGAGGGGCGCCTGGGTGACTCAGTGGGTTAAGGCCTATGCCTTCGGCTCAGGTCATGATCTCAGGGTCCTGGGATCGAGCCCCAGGTCCAGCTCTCTGCTCAGCAGGGAGCCTGCTTCCCCTTCTCTCTGCCTGCCTCTCTGCCTGCTTGTGACTTCTCTCTGTGTGTGTCAAATAAACAAAAATAAAAATCTTTTAAAAAAATAAAATAAAAATTTTTTAAAAATTAAAAAAAGAAAGAGCATTAGAGTTTGGCAGACATACTTGGTTTGAATTTCAGCCCTGCTCCTTATTGCATCTATGTCATCCAAGTACTTCTCTAATCTTTTAGTTTCTTTCATTGTAAAATGGGACCCATAGCAGTACTTGTCTAATCAATTGTGGTAAAAAATAATTCTTGCAAGGTGCCTGAAACATATTAAGTGATCAGTAAGTAACAGCTGGAGGAGAAGGAGTCTGGACCAGATACCAAGCTGGGGATTCAGGGATGAATAAGAAAGAGAAATAGCCCCTGCCTTCTGGGGTCAGACAGGTAAGGTAAGCACACAGAGAGACAGACAAGCAAGGCATTAACTGCTGGTATAAGAAAAATACAGTTTTATGGAAACTTGTAGCATTGAGATAGAGAGGAAAGTAAAGGAGTTCCAGAAAGACTTCTTGGAAGAAATACCATCATAACCTTTAAAAATTATATTCTTTGCTGTGAATTGTTTGGTTTCACCACCACAAGAATGTAAGTTGCATGAGGGCAGGGACATGGTGTGCTGTGTTTGGTTTTATCTATCAAACTCCTAGTGTAGCACCTGGCACATAAGAGGCACTCAAATGCCTGGGGGATGAGTAAATTGACTCCTACGGTGCAAAGTAGGAGTTTGCCAGATGAGGATGCCAGAAAAGGTGTTCCAGGCAGATGAAAAGGGTGTGCAGGAAGTTACTGAGGTGAGCGAAAGCACAGCGCATGGGAGGAGCTGAAATGCAATTGGAAAGGTGTATGTGGACGTCATGAGGGAAAGGCTTGAACAGGGACCAGATCAAGCAGGGTCTCAGAAGCCATGGTAAGGAGTTTGAACTTCATGCTAAGGACCAATGTGAGGCCATTAAGGATCTTAATCAAAGAAAGGATATAATCAGTGTGTGTTTTTTCAAGTTCATTCTTTATTCCGTTAATAACACTAATAATTCAAATCCACTTTTCAAGAACAATGGAAACTAGAGATAAACATTATTAGAAATAACAATCCCCTATAATCTCATCACTCAGAGATAACCACCATTGGACTATAAATAACAAGCAACCTGTCTCAATTAACCGTTGCTGTGTAATGAACCACCCCAAAAGCTGGTGGCTTCAAACAGTTTATTATTTTCATGAGTCTGTGACTTGAGTGGGATGAGCAAGGAGGTTCCTCAGCTCTGTGTGTTGTAGCTGCGGATACCTCACTGCAAGCTAGAACATCCAAGATCTCTCGTCAAGAGCCTCTCTCTATCTGGCCTCTCATCTTTCAGTAATCCAACCTGAGCTTCTTTGCAGCATGGTGGCCAGCCTCCAAGGATAAAAGGGAGGCTGCCAGTCTTCTCAAAGCGTAGGGTTGGACATACACTGAACTTCTTCCACTCTAGTAAGCAAAACCAGAGACAAGGCCAGCTGAAATTCAAGGGCACAGACTCCACCTCTTGATGGGAAGAGCAGTGTGTATGCACAGGGATGGGAAAACCCAACAGCCATTGGGAAACTATCCACCACACAACCTGACTTGCTAAACACAAGAACAGTAGGTTGTTGACCCACTTCTGGTATAAATAATTAGAAAAACTCAGTTCAGAAATGACAAAGGCAGAGTACATGGTCTTTGTCCTGTAAGAATCTGATAAAAATGGGTTGCCTAAATAAGCTGGCCATTTGTATGTGCACAGGGGAAGGGAGGAGGCAAGGGGGAGGAACATCATGTTAGAACCTAGTGTGGAAATAAAAAGAATTGAAGGGAAAAGTCAAATCCTGGACAAAGAAAACAGTTACAACTGTCATGAGAAGTGTTCTGCAACTAATGCAACTATAGCGACCTGAGTGTGACAGGTGATTAAAACATGGTTGGTTGTCCAATCGCACTTCCTGAGGGTCAAATGGGTGGAGAATGATACTACAGGCAGTGATACTATAACATGCAGAATGGCAGAAGCTACAAAGTGTGCCTGCCACATCCTAGGAAATGACTAAGACACTTTGGTGACCCTGCTGATAAAGAGAACAGGACTGAACCAAGCCAGTGGCAGAAAAGAAGAGACAGTAGGAGAGAGTGTCTTCTAACGCTGGTTTACTTTTGGGTGGGGCTAAAGCACTTTTTCTGGCAAGTATAAGACCTCCTCCTTTCTCTTGAACCATGAGGGATGAAATTGCAACAGCAGTTTTCTTTGTCACAAGACTGATGAAAAAACATGACAAACTGAGCAAAGAGCAAATAAAAGACTTCGCAGAAAAGCTGATGACGATCTTGTTTGAGACTTACAG
>CM052800.1:54550028-54615810 GCA_028533885.1 Nasua narica | reverse complement strand
AGGGTGGTGTAATGGTGAATGCTCTCACCCAGATCAGGATTATGTTCTTAGCTGTACTTTTAATTCTTAATTTTATGTGAAGTTTTATGTAACACTAACAAATGTATTCAGTAAGGTAATAGAATGAAGATATTAACCTGTGATAAGATTCAATGAATTATGAAAAGTAACAGTTTAAATAAACGTACTATGTTTTTAAAAAAAAAAAAAGAAAAGAAGAGACAGAGTAGAGTCAGACGGTATAAATGAAATCATATAAATAATAAATGGAAATGTCCAGTAAACAGGTGGGAGGAGATGAGGAGATCACGTTTCCAACTTGAGTAGACAATACCTATCCGCCAAGATAAACATACAGGAAGAGCAGGTTTGGGAGGAATCAGAAACTTCCAGGTGGAGTAGCCAGTTGTGAAAAAACAAGTTGGGAGCTTAGTAAAGAAGGCTAGACCAACTATGCTGAAAACCATAAAGGGGAACAGATGTGTGTAGATTCACACAGTAAGAGCATCTATTAAGAAAAGCGATCAAATCCTGGAGGAACTGAAGAGGGTTTTTAGATTTGGAAAGCCATAAAGAACTTTCACATCTCAACAAAAAAAAATCTGAAAGCAGAATATATGGTCTACTATTTACCCAAAAGGCTTAATAAGAAGGGGAGGGTCATCCTCAAGCCAAGAGTCTCCACTGGGAGAGTTAGGAAAACACGGCCATATCACTAAGGGAGAAGAGGTATTAGTATTACGTGAAAACCACATTCAGTATATGATTTTCCAACCAGCTAGAGAAAAAAAAGTCTACAAAATCAAACGAGAGGGAGAACATATGCCCCCTCGACCAAATAAACCCCACCATGACTTGCAAAACAAGCCCAAGTCTTGGAAAGAGAGGTTCAAAGAGCCAGAGGCTGGCAGGGTCAGTCACCATACATTCACCGTGTTTATTTGCCAAGCAACCTCCTGATTAGAATATGGCCTGTCTGCAGAAAACTGCATTGATCTTCCAACCTGAGAATTCTGGTGTAGTTGATACCTGTTGCCTTTCACTATCAATTAACAGGCCTTCAGGCCAATATACCACTCTTTTGTTTCGCATGAGTCCACCCCAGAGAGAGGTCAATTCTCAAGTGACAGATTTGCTTTCAGTATCTGCAAGGCTGAGGGCCAAACTGTGATGAAGAAATACTACCTAGAGGACTTCTGGTAACCAGATAGAGAGCTTATCGTGGCAGCACTCCAGCCTCACTTCAAGCCTTCCCATGGAAACATAGCAAGCACTTTTTCTCTTGAACCAAAAAATTAAGATACAATTGCAAGCAAGGAGTAGAATTCATTAACATTTTTATTTTAAGTTGTAATCTATCATTACTTCAAAAAGATCCACTTCAGAAAACATCCAATGGAAAAAAAAAAAAGAAAACATCCAATGGATGCTGACTTACTATTAAAAAAGTAAGTCATCAATGTATGATTTATAATACAGAATACACAATAAATTATATTTACATGCCATGACTAGACTACGACACACACAGGGTAAAAAAATACAGTATTTTTATGTACATTTTTTAAGATTTACATTTTCATATACAATTTATAAAGTTAAAAAAATTCTCTGTACAAAAATCTCATGTGTACAGAGTTTGAGAATCCCTATTCTTATGGCTATACCACCACACAGATATGCTTAAAACTAGAATACAACAAACACTTAACTTTTTTTTTTTTTACCTTCATGTTCAGTCTTGGCACCCATATACTAATACCATTATTTTTGAAATGTGAATTACAAAGAAAATAAACATAATCATGCAGACTTTTTGAATAGAACAAAAAGAAATAAAATATGTTACTAGATCAACATTTATCATTTCCACAGTTACCTAGTTCTCTTCAACTTCCTGCACTGCTTTCATACAGGTGCATGCATAACTAACAGATTATGGATTGTTTTAATAACATTAAAATAATACTATAATCTGACAATACTTAGGCATTAAAAATGCAACTATCTAATAACCATAGCCTGTCAAGTATTTCTACTTCAGCAGAAACTTCAATTAACACCTTACATACTAAAATTCACAGAAATGTCAGTATTATAATTCCTAAGTTTATAGAGTCTGCATCAGAGAGTAAGTGATCATTTAAAGAGCAACGAAACAGCAAAATGTGTATGACATTGGAGAGTATCTTCTCTGTTCTGAGACCGGAGAGTAGGGAAGATATATGATAAAACCATTAAAGGGTTATCCACGGTCCCTGCTAAGGAAGTACTTGCACACTCCCCATCTGTTTAAATAAAGACAGGTGAAGGCTTTATAAAAAGTTTAAGATAAGCTACACTATTCACCTTTAAAAATCTTCTTGAAAAGTAACAAATTGAAGGTATCAGCACCTTCCCTCCTCCCCCAAATAGCTAAAGATCAATGAGAAAAATAAAGTGCCAATGTGTAAAACATTGTAAATTGTTTAAGAGGCACTAACCCATTTGATGGCTTAGGATTAAATATGAAAATAGGCCAGATCTGATCTGAATAATAAATAGAAGGTAGGTATTCCAGTCTATGCAATTTCTGCCTAGGTGGGGGATGGACCAGAAAACTACCTACTCCCCCATTTATTGCTTTGAAACCTGGACACACACTTTGAATTCTGACACAGAACAATTAGTTTCTAAGATGGAAAGCACAGTGTCTGTGCCACTTTGAAGTTGAAAAAGAAAGTGCACTCTTGGTCACTGGAAGGAGAGCTGCTGAGACTCTCTTCACAACTCATATCTTCACAAGAGTCCTCACTAAAGGAAGGAAAAAAGACCAAGAAGATTCCATTATTTAGAAAATACTTAAGATTTTTAAAAGCCAAATGAAACTACCAAACAAGTACCTCTAGTCTCAGGACTTCTATATTCAAAATTTAAGCTTTACAGAGACAAAATTTAACTTATAACGACTTCTTAAAATGAATTGTAATCTATTGTAATCTCCTTAGAAAAGAGAGATTTTTAAGAGGTTTAGACAAATTACTGTCTGCCAAACTATTATTCTTGTACCAATTAACAAATATCAACAACTAACTGTACAATTCTAGCAGTTTAAATCCAATAAATGGAGACAAAGGACAACATATCTCCCATCACATGGTTTTGATGTCTTTCTTGCATTAATAATTGTCCCCCTGATACTCTCAAACCAAGAAATCAGCAAGCTATAAAAATAAAACTTCTTCTTCTTTATCACTAGAACATAAAGTAACCAAATAAAATTATTCATTTTATGAACAAAAATTAACTCTGAACAAGACAATGGCATTTGACAAATTGATAAAAGTATCTAGAGAAGTCGGCCACATCAGTGGTGGTGGTTCCCTTTATTTTCCAGTCATTTAACCCACAGCCTCTTCTCACGGCACCATATTAGGAATTCATACTGTCCCTGAAAAGCCCAGAATGCCATTTCAGGTTTTGTTTGTTTTTAAACTAACTGTATTTCAAAGCGCAAGGGAGATGTGAAACAACCAGTTTTCAAAAAGGGAAGGAATGAAATAAGTCAGAGGAAAGACAAACACTGTATGATCTCCCTTACATGTGGAATCTAAGAATGAGAAAAACAAAAACCAGAACTTAGACTGGTGGCTGCCAGAGGCAGAGGATAAAAACAGGTCACAGCGGTCAACAGGTACAAACTTCCAGTTACAAATCCTGGGGATGTAATATACAGCAGCCTGTTTTCTTTTTTTTTCCATAAAGAGAAAAAAAGGAGGATTTGGGGGAGGGGTATACTTCTAAATCAGCTACTTTACCTCTAGCTACTTTTCTCACCTGGAGAAATGATGCTATTGGAGTGGGGGCTTTCTCTACTACCCTGTAATATTCCGAGGTTCCATTTTGTGTACAAAATCAGCATTATTGGGGCGCCTGGGTGGCTCAGTGGGTTAAAGCCTCTGCCTTCAGCTCAGGTCATGATCTCAGGGTCCTAGGACTGGGATCCAGCCCTGCATCAGACTCTCTGCTCAATGGGGAGCCTGCTTCCCTCCCACCCCCGCCCCGCCTCTCTGCCTACTTGTGATCTGTCAAATAAATAAATAAAATCTTTAAAAAAATAAAAATAAAAATTCAGCATTATTTACTACAGGGAAGTCTAATCAGTCAAGGAACCTGCTTACCTTTCACTTTCATCAAAACAACCCCCCTCTGGAATCGTTGGCAGCTCGGGAACACTATAGTAACTGTTGTGGAGGTTCTGGGCTGTGCGCCTTGAAACAATCCAAACCAATTTCTTTAGATCTGGTTTGCAACATTCAGGAGAAGAATATTCGGCTAGGCATTTAGAAACTAACTCCCTCCAATAAATGAACTCGGTGTCATTAACCTGGAAAAAAAATGTTTTAATGAAGAGGTTAACTACCTTAGAATCACCCTATAATGCCTAAAATATACTGATGCCTGGCTCCCACCATCAGATATTCTTATTTGATACGGAATGTAACCTGGGCATCACGATTTTTTTAAAGCTCTGCAAGTGATTCTAATCAGCAGTCAAAATCTGGCAACCAATGGTTTAAGGGAGGAGCACTATACTATAGGTATACATAATTTATGGAACCATAATAAAAATCTTTGCCTATTTTAAGAGAATACACTGACCCAAAAACATTAGGTTTGTTAATCAACGTATTATTAAGTATATTCTTTAATAGTCTCAATGAAAAGAAGTTAACACAATTTAGGTTTCTATAACATAGCATTGTGTGGACTGCTGAAAGTATGCATTTACATTAAGACACCAGATACATGCTAATGGAAAAGTGAGCAACATGACAGAAGAGGAATTTCCCCCCAAAGAGCACAGTTCCTCCACTACCGAGGAGTGCCCCAATTTATTTCAATGAATAAATTTTTACTCAAGATATTTCCAGATAGGGACAACTGGGTGGCTCAGTTGGTCAAGTGTCTGCTTTCAGCTCAGGTGATGATCCCAGGGTCCTGATATCAAGCCCTGCGACAGACTTCCTGCTCAGTGGGGAGCCTGCTTCTACCACTGCCTCTGCCTGCAGCTCCCCTTGCTTGTGCTCTCTGTGTGTCAAATAAATAAAATCTTTAAAAAAAAAAGATTTTATTTATTTTTAATTATTTGATAGAGTGAGAGAGATCACCAGTAGGCAGAGAGGCAGGCGGGGGGAAAGGGGGAGCAGGCTCCCTGCTGAGCAGAGAGCCCCATGTGGGGCTCGATCCCAGGACCCTGAGACCATGACCTGAGCCAAAGGCAGAGGCTTTAACCCACTGAGCTACCCAGGCACCCCAAATAAAATCTTTAAAGAAAAGGAATTTCCAGATATTATAAAAGATTTAAATTATGAATAAATTCATGATTCAAATGAAAGCTAAAAGTTATCTGCTAAAAAGAAAATGTTTCACAAATATTTTCATCACAAACAGAAAATAATTTTATATCATCTCGGTCTCCATTACCACCTAATCCAGCCACGTCTTGACCGCTCTCGAATCTGGCTGACTTACTTCTCATTCAAGAGACGCCTGCTAAGGCATCTAATAGCCTCCTTCAGTTCTTTTTACACTGGGTCTCTTATCAAAATTCAATACTCTTGCGTTGCAATACTTCTTGAAAACCTTTTTCCAACCTAACAGTGCACTTGTCTCATAGACCCTCTCCTTCCCTTGCCTCCTAAGGAGGAAATCACCAACAGTGAAAAACCAGAGTTTCAACTGACCCCTAAGCAAAGAATTCCCACAAGTTTCTTATGGTTTCTACTATTATTTCTTCATGAGAAATTTCAAATCTCCATTCCAACTATAATCTATCTTCTGAGTTTTTATTCTAGGCTGCCAAATATCTGCTAAATACCTACCTCCATGAAAGACACAGAAGTACCTAAAATCATACTTCTTTGGTCACAAATTGATTTCTCTCAAACTTCCCTCAATGACATCAATATTCTTCCCACCATTAGGTTCAAATCTTGGTCATTTGTGACTCCTTATCTCATTTCCATGCTTGGCTTCCAAAACTACTATTTGAGCTGGATATCCTTACTCCTGCTTGTGACTATTACCTAGATATTCTAACTATAAGCCTACATTTAGATGATTCCCAAAGCCTTCTAGTTCACCAGCTTCCTGACCACAAGCCTTTGCTACCCAAACTTTCATTGTCTAAGATTCTTTTGGTCCAACCAGACTCCCAGTCATAGTGCCTATCAGTCTGTCCTAACGAAACCCCAAAGCACTCCCCATTAGTACTAACACCCCTTACTGCAGAACTTCTTGGGCTAGCCAGACTAAGAGATTTAAAAGGATAAACATGGTTGGAAGTTATTTTGGTAATGCTACTATTGGGGTGATGATTCAGGCCTACAGATGTGATGGGCAGCCATTAGTATATTTAGTAAGTCTACTAACTAGTATGTATTGTAGAACAATGTGCATGTAGCAATGTGGACCACTGTGTCACCAACTGATGAGAATACCAGAGAAAGGACAACATCTGAACACAGAAAGAAGCTAAGCTAAGCAATCAGGCTCCCCTTGCAGTTTAATACTGTCTGCAACAAAGCTATATTTTGAAAACTTCAACACTTGAGATACAAGAAAAAAGTGTAAAAGTTAAGAGACCCATAAAGTATTACTTAATGTTTAAATCACCACAAGGGAAAAAAAAATGAAACATTAGGAGAGAAATCTGCTTTAAGGAGCAAGAACTGAAGATAATTTACCTTAGAATGTTTTTTAACAAGCAGAAGAATTTCCAATAATTCAATGGATTTCAAAGTTTCTACTTCCAAATTGAGAAGGCACAAAGCTAACACAGATGGCTAAAAAAAAAAACAAATAAGAAAAAGAAGTATTTTTTTAAAAATTCAAAATAGAAACAGTGAGACATATGTAAGCAAGAAATCAACTCACTTTTGCTTTTGAAAAGGTAAGTCGGCAGTTGCAAGCTTTCAGCTGAGCTTCTAGTTTATCTAGACTCAGTATTTCTTTCCTATACAATGAAAAGATAAAATATTTATTTATTAAACTTCCAAAGATTTAAATGATTTTAAGAACTTGCTGTTTAAAGTCCGAGTTGAAAATTTAGAGGAGCAAAAATATAAATTTCACTGGCATTGTAACTGTTACAGCGATGCTGAAGTACAAAATTTTTATTTGTAATCCCACTGACCTTTCTGATGTATGACAAAGGACGATAGTATGGTATAAGTGCAAAAAGTTTAAGGCAGTAGTTGCTTCCAATTCATAGTGCAATTTTTCTGAAATTATTTTTTCCATCCGTTTGATGTCAGAAGCAGTACATTTACATTGACTAATCCGGATTACATCATGAGTGGATGGAATATTGCATTCTTCTTCAACTATTCTAGCAGCCAGCAAAAAACAACAGACTCCGATGCAAGACAAATGCTTAGGTTTCACCTGAAAAACAAAAAACGAAGGCTTCTTCTGACAACCGTCACTCTGATTTAGCAAAGCAGGCACTTAAAAGAGTATGATAATGATGTCCCTAACTCCTAAGACAGAACACAATCTAGCTGCTTCAAGTACTTACCCTTATTCACAATTATACTTAATCATTTTTATATTTTAAACTGAGTTAACGTCCCATTTTAAAAAGGCATTTTAAGCATTTAAATTAACTTATATGCAAATTCAAAAGGATGGTTTCTTTTCTTTTTTTTTTTTTTTAAGATTTCTTATTTATTTACTTGAGAGAGAGACAGAGAGCCAGCACAAGCAGGGGGAGAGCAGAGGGAGAAGCAGACTCCCTGATGAGCAGGGAGCTCTCTCCCAGGAACCTGAGATCAGGACCTGAGCCAAAGGCAGATACTTAACCGACTGAGCCACCCAGCACCCCAAAAGGCAGGTTTCTAACACTGAATCATACTTTGTATTTCAAATACGAAATTCGTAATAGTACAGTGTCACCCAGAATAAATTAAGCCTTTCAACACCAAGACAATATAAACTTCTTTAGATATAACCGTAATACATGAGACTCATCTTTTTATCTTCTCTATTTAAGTATCATCCCACATTTCAGTGCAAATCTACCCAAGAGGAATATCACATCAGTTGTGCAGAGCATATGTAAAAGCTGCCGTGGACAGATGGCTGCCCTTTTCTTTTCAGTGTCCTGAAAACTGACCCAGCAGCTGACAGCAATCCTATTGGCAGAAGAATCACTACATTTTTCTAACAGTTGCTGGTTAATAAGACTATGGCTCCCTGCTTTGAAAAGCCTTCTCACAGGGAAGGCAGTAGGTCACCTTTAATATACTCTTATACTTCCATTTGTCATGTTTCAGTATTAAAAACAACTAAGCTCCAAAAGAAACATGATGGCAGGTAAAAATATAAAAACCTTATTTTGAGAACTGTATAAGTATGTAGGTAATACCTAAAAACAGTGGTCTCCGTTTTGTCGCATTTTCAAAGGGAAGGTATTATAAACATAACAGCAAAACATAAAATACAACACAGTTAATTCTGTAGTCTCTCACTCTGGCACTGAAGATCACAATTCCAATTAAAAATGTTTATATGTAGTGACATAATTACATTCACTTGTCAAACATTTATCGAACCCTTGTATGCTAGGCACTATGCTGAGCACTAGGTTTGGAAATATAAAGATACATATATATAAGTGATTGAATACCTTCATAAGAGCCAAGAATCTATCTAAAATATTGACAGCCAGGACAAAAGTTTCAGTGCAAGATCCAAAAAAGTTGGTTAAACTCCTTAAATCTTCTACTTTGGCATTTCTCAATCTTGGACACAAAGTGTTCTCATCCTGCAATAAAAACCAAGAGCCAAAATTATGACTGTCTTAGAAATAGATGGATAAATACACACAATTAGAATCAAATAAAGTAATTTTTTTTCTTAACCTTCAAGATTATAGGAGGAAAGAGTGGTATCCTTTGACCAATAACACACTTTTTCAGATACAAGACACACATATATACCATGGCTTTTTAAAAATATACAGCATAAATGAGCTTCAGCAATCCAATACCAAGTGAACTGCTGTGACACTTCCAGAGGGTTATAGCAAATATATAATTCCCCTATAATAGAGAGTGTCTGTTTTCTTTACTCAAAAAAAAAAAAAAAAATCTAAGAGCCTACTATGAAGTTTCTCATGGGCAGAGGGTATTTCCACAAATGAACTACTCAGTTCCCAGGGAGTCTCCCACCCAGAAACTGCAGCTTGGGGGTGCCACATCAGAAGAAACACTTCTCTCGAGTTAGTATCACTCTCATTCTTGCATAACCCTGATTTATCTTAGTATTCTAGAAGGCAGATTTTGGTCGTAAGAAACTTTGCAGCCTTTAATCTTGATTCAACTCCGGGAGAAATAAGCCCTATCAGTTGCTTAGGAAATACCTCTTTTCCGGCAGCTTACCTCCGGGGTAGCCTCGATCAAGCTTAGCCCTTTTTCTCGAGGTTGGAATCTCTGTTCCTGTTCTAGATAGAGGCTCAACAATCCGAAGAGCTGGACCCCTTCACGACTCGCCAAATACTCTGTCCCCAAATCCTTCATCTGCAGCAAAGACATCACGCAGTTAGAGGGTAGCCTGGGGGTAAGGGAGAAGGGGGAGTGGACAGAAAAGAGCTAGTGCCAATACCTCCAGCGAGAGGCGCACCAGCACACCCGGCGAGCAGCGGGTGAGGGGATCAGTCACGTCCTCCAGAACCCCAGCGCAATCTTCCCCCACCTCCAGGGAGGTGTGGCAGGAGGAGGGGCCGCGGTCTGGTCCGCCGGCCAGCGCTGGGTCAGACCGGCCAGCCCCAGCCTCCCCGCGGTTTCACAAACAGGAAACCTTGCCCGGGCCGCGGTGTCCGGACGGCCGCCCCACCTGAAGCCGTGGGGGGAGGGGCTTCTCCCCGCAGAAAGCACCCGGGACAGCTACGGCCCTGGGATTGGGGTGGGCGCTTTGCACAATGGAGGGGGGGGGGAAGGAGAAAGAAAGTCTCGCGACTGAACAAAGAACGGGAGGGAGGAGACTGCCGAGCCCCGCCTCTCTCGGGGAGCCAGCTCCAGAAGCCCCTTTCGCTGGAGTCCAGCCCCCAAACCTTCCCCATCCGCTACGGCAGAGCCTACTCCGGATCCACCCGAGTGGCAAGAGAGCGATCCGAGAGAGCAGGAGGGTAGCGTGGCCCATCAATCGGGGGACAGAGGTCCGGCCACCCCGTCCCCGGACAACACCCGTCCATCCACGGATGCCCAGGTTCCTCAACTGCGCTGCGCCCCGGGGCTGTCAATCCAGGAAGCACCACCCCAGCGAGTCCCCGTGACAAAATGGGGGGGGGGGGGTTGCAACCAAGTAATTGTCTTCAGCCTCCTCTACTCGACTCCTACCTCCAACATTTTTCCGCGTCCAGCGCCACTCCCCCGGTTGAGGGCAGGACCGGAGTCTCTCCCAAGCGGAGGAGGGGGTACTCCGACACCAACCCCCCTACCAAGTCCCAGCCACGAACAAAGAAACCCCGCGATCCCCGGCGAGTCCACTCACCGTGCCGGAGACGCGCCTTCACCAGCCCGCGGCGTCACGGTCCAGTGAGGACTGGGCACCGCGGGGGCGTCCGAACCTGTCTCCGGAGGTCGGGGACCCGCCACCTCAGCGGTGTCCCCGGACCGGCATCAGACCCTTCCCCCAGCCCTTGCCACCGCCGCCTCGGCCTCACAGCCCGAGCTTCATCCTGCTCCCTGTGCGCCCACCCTCCAGCTGGGGGCCGGCCCCTCAAACCCTGCCTCTCTGCGGGCACCGCTGCCTTCACAGCGGAGGCCGAAGCAAACCCCTTGTTTTTGTTTTTGAGTTTTCGACGCCCCCAAGGGGGCGGGGCACGTGACTCCCCGCGGAGGGATCCACGGCACCGCAAAAGACTTTGAAAAAGAGTCCCGCCCCTGTACTAGTGTCCCCAGCCGGATTTGTGCCCTCCTCCCCTAGTCTTTGCTTGGCCGAGCCACCCTTGCCTCTCGGTCCCAGGGCGGAGGGTGGAATCTGGGAGTCGGCTTTACTCGATTGATACGGAGACGGGGAAGGAAAAGGAGTGATAGGTTTGAGAGGCGGAAGGAGATAGTTTCTGGTCGCATTGCACCTTTTAAAGGTCCCCATTTGTTTTGTTTTTGCTGTTTTGAAAAGTCCGCCCAAAGCAGCCAGCTCTCCGATTGGATACTGGTAGAGGGATCAGAACGCTGAGCATCTGATGCAATCTCGAATCCTGATTGGCTGACCGATTAGTCTTCGCGCCCTCGGATTGGCCTTCGTCTTATCCAGAGCTTCTATCTGCCTTAGGGCCTTAGCAACTCTGGGGTCTGGTTCGCGCATGCCTGATAGCTCCGAAGGCATTTATAGACCTGACCCTGGGGTCTAGGCCTTCCCACCCCCGCCTCCACCGGTCCCTGCAGTATGCCACTCTTCCCTCCAGAGAACTGTAATAGCTAGAAAACCTTTATTTTGTTCTTCGGGTTCATTTTGCTGTAACCAATCAGGTTATAAAATTGTTGGAGTGCTTACTGAAATGTATACGAGTAAAATGCTCTCATCTCTCATATATGCTTTAAAGTTTTTCATACCAAGAGGAAAAAATGGAGATGATAGATGAAACGAGATGGGCGAAAAGTTAAGAGTTGGTGAAGGTGGGTTGATGGGTACAAGAGTGTTCGTTGTAACTATTTTTTTTAATTTGATGTGCCTCGAAATTTTTCTGTAATAAAAATAAATGTACAAGGGGAGACTTAAAAGGAAAAACTTAACCTGCACATACTGAGAGGGCACATAAACATTTAATAATTAGAATATCGTGCCTCCAGAGGTTGTAATTGTGCTGTTGTTTTAATGAAAACTCCCAGAGGCTTCTTGGTCCTCAGTCACCTATAAATTATCATTTATTGTCCATTATAATTAACATTATTATTAAGAGGTGACACCTCTTCTGAGATGGAGCAAAAACTCGAACAAAGGGTGCCTTAGGCCAGAGAAACCTTCACACAGAACATCTTTGGGGTATGTAAGAGATTCCTTTCTAATACTTACGGTTACCGTCTTTACTCTCTCCTTCCTCAGTTCCTGGCCCACTGTTGGCCAAATACACATACCAATAAATAGCGTATTCTTGAGTTCTAATCTAAATAATCAAACCCAAGGAACAGATTTCTCCTGTCTGCTCTCCTGCATGTTTTCTGTGAATTGTTTAGTTACTTGTAAAATACAAGAAGGCACACAACACAGCTTTAGAAGCAGCTTTATCTTCTTTCCACCAGAGCAGCTGAAGAATTTTAGAAATAGATCCCTTTACATATTAGCTGGGACTAGACACCAGAGTCTGGAGTGCAGAGCGACTGGGGGAAAGGGGAACTGGAAGAGCAAATCCTCCTATTTCAGGGAGATACGGCCTTGTTCAGGGTTTTGGAAAAGAAATAAAATTACATTAACAGATTACTTTTAAATGGTTTATCGGTTGACTCATTTTGTGAAATAGCTGTGTGATCTTTTAAACATTATTAAAACTATTGTTTTTATTTGACAAAAACTTTTTTGCTGGAAATCCATGCTGAAAAACATAAATGAGGATATGCAACTAACATGAAAAATAAAACTAAGATTAGAATTACATAGATGACAGCTCATTACAGTGTATAAAGGGGCTCCAGAGAGAGACAGAAAACAGCTGGACAGAAAACATGCACCATGAGAGTAAGGGGAGTTTGTGGCCAAAACATAAAGGAGGCTGGGGACTTTTTTCAAGTAGGAGGGCAAAGGTAGAAAAGGAACACAAGATATAAAATAAGCGATGTGAAAGAGGAAATGTAAAATTATGTGGTAGAAGATTTTTTAA
The DNA here is from genome assembly GCA_028533885.1 of Nasua narica. Taxonomy (NCBI): domain Eukaryota; kingdom Metazoa; phylum Chordata; class Mammalia; order Carnivora; family Procyonidae; genus Nasua; species Nasua narica. The sequence continues at coordinate 54,602,948 of CM052800.1, read as the reverse complement.
ATAGAGATGGCATAAGACAAAAAGGAAGAGATCAAGAAATTGTCCTTGGCTGAGATCACTGACTGTTAGAAAGTTCTACAAAATGTATACTATATGATATTTCATAATTGGGTTTTTTTGGTATCTTTTATCAGGAAGCCTTTTGAATGGTGAGCAGTTCTCTGAGAATAAGACAAGAAAGCTTGCTAAGTGGTATTCAGTTTCCTGGTTTTCTCAGGCTCTGTTGAGTACAGGAGAAAAGACTGATCAAATTGTCCAATATGGAGCCTTTTATCCGCTTCAGTCCACTTACCTTTTTAAGATAAAGGATCATTAAAAAATATTGGTTAAGTATAACTACTCTAACATCATCCTTTGTGTCAAAACACCTCCTTTCAATAATGGTGATATATTGGGGAGAAAATGATGCAAGTTTTCTCCTTTTGTTCTGCTGATTTTTTTGGTTGTTTGTTATTACAGCCTTTATTTTTTTCATTTTTCATTTTTTTTAATGACAGACTTTCTCCAGGCTCTATTTTTCTGTCCTTATCACTTTGGTTTACTTTGCTACAGCTGTGGGTCTTATTTATTTAAAGGACATTCTCCCCTCAGCACCTGTCGGCTACTGTTCAGTCCTTCCTGAGCTTTCTTGAGGGTGACTTTCCTACATCAGGCACACATATAAAACAGGGAATCAGACATCTGGCAGTCCCCAGGAAAGACTTTGAAGGGATTTATTTCACTATAAGATACTTGGTCTCCTACAGCAGAGTGGGATTGGGTGATAACCCTGTCCCCAGTAACCCCATGAAGGACAGACAGGGAACTTGTCCTCAGTGACATCTGAGACTATGAACCTAGAAGGGGAGCACAGAGCAGGAAATAAGCAGCCACATACCCACAGAAACAATGCCTTCATTCAGTGAATCCTTGACTTCTGAGGAGTGTCCTTCAAACCACTCAACACTTAAGCTTTCTACCTTGGGATGAAAATAGAGTATCCACAAGCACTTCTGAAACTGCTTCTCTTCCTGCTGTATACTTGGACTTCCTGAACTTCATAAGGCATCAAAATTGCCTCACAACTGTTTAGATAGCATCTTTCTCCTCACAAGTAAAAGTATTAAACAATAAATCCTAACTTTTTATTTAACATTTAATGAATATATACTCAATGCCTGGCTTGGTACTAGGCCTCAGGGATACAAAAACAGGTCAATAAAACAGAGTCCCAGAATATGCCCTGGTGCATCTGAAGTATAAGGCAAAAGCTCTAAGCAAGGAATCAGAACACCTGACTCTTAGTCCCAGCTTTCTTACTTAATAGAAATAGCACCTTAAATACCTTGAATAATGTGAATTGTCCTGAACCTTGATTTTCCAATCCAAAAAACAAATAGGAAGGAATAATCACCAGGGGTTAATTGTTTCTTCTTCATATGTAAAGATTAAATAAAAACATTCATTTTCTTTTATTTATTTACTTATTTGAGAGAAAGAGAGAGAGAGAGAGGGAGCATGAACAAGCATGGGGGAGGACAGAGGGAGTAGACTCCCTGCCAAGTGCAGAGTCAGACATAGGGCTCAACATGGGACACAATCCCAGGACCCCGAGATCATGACCTCAAAGGCAGGTGCTTAACCTACTGAGCCACCCAGGCACCCCTAGATAAAAACACTGTAAATGTACTTCTACTGTATACACCTTCCCTGTTAGGACTTGTACAATATTGTGACTTCTTGAGGGAAAAAAAAGGGACCATCCCTAACTTTATCAAAGGACTTTTGTAGAAAGCAGCCCCAAAAGGAAAGAACCTCAGGGTCAGGACTGGTAAAACTGACATAATGTCACATTCCCTTTCCCCTCCATTCACTATTTTTGGCTCCATGCCTTGACTATTTTCTGTCATCGAGGTGTTTTGCAGCCCTAAACTTCCTGTTTAGATTAACCTTGCTGGCAGAACCTGGGAAAGGGAACAGGAATGCTTGCTGGAGGGAAAGGAACAGGGCAAGCATAAACTAACCTGGGGTGCTATCTTGAAGTCATTCAGCTTTTTCAACCAAGTGCTCATTTTTTTAATCTGAACTTGAAAGAAGGAGATAATTTATACACAGACAATTAATCCCTTTCTTTAAGCAATCAGCAGAATAAATGAGTGAACATATCATAGATTCTCCTTTGAGACTTTCTCATGGACAAACTCCAAGGCTGAAATTAGCAAATTCAATATTTATAATCTATTTACAAATAGATATCTTGTTATTGTTGTTGTCAGTGATGGAAGCATATTGTATCTTTCCAAGGGAGCGTTTATCAATGCAAGGTTAGTGACATTCATAACACAGTTAATTCCCAGATAGTGATGTGCTCAGTCTTGTAATTGTGGGACTTACCCACATCATACAGACCTTCTGAATGAGCACAGCAGGTTTTCCAGCCAGCCAGGTTAGGCCCTCCCGGTTCCACTAGCCTGCAAGTGAGATAGCCGTATGCAAACTATCTCTGAAACCCTCTAACTCAATGTGCATTTGACCTCAGTGTCCCAAGTCATTACTTTAGTATCCAGAACCCTTTCTGTTATGCTAAAAATCAACTGAAATAAATGGAGTAGCTTTGACATCACATCAAGAGCTTTGACATCACATCACATCACATCACATCAATATGCCACTGATAATATGCAAATGCTTGAAATCAGAGCTGATTATCTCAAAATGTTGGGTCTGTCACAAAGCAAATATATTTTAAGTGACCCAGGCTATGTTATGTTATTATTTATATAACACATTATTCTTTTATGATTTGTTCTGAGAACCATAATCTAAGTCTGATATTTCCTGTCTTTTCTTGCCATCACAGTGCTATGGGAAGTTGATACTGTCAGCAAAGAATCATTTAGGAGACATCTGTTGAATATATCATCTTAATCCTAAAGGAAGTTTCATTTTCTGTGAAAGTAATTATCTCCTATTTTGATCTCAAATGAAAAGGCAATTGACATTTAAAATGATATGAATAAGTGATATAAGCTTAAATTTTGCTTTTGTTAATGCTTTAAAGTATCTTCAAAATGAAGGTTTTTTGTTTTGTTAATTTCTAAAAAGAAATATAGCTGTATAACCAAGATCCTCAGGTCTGCCTAATTGTATATATTAGTATGCTATTTAACCACATTCTGAATAAGAAATTCTGGCTAATATGCAAGAACAGAACCAAATTGTTGAGGAGGAGTTGAAGCTTTACAATTGGGAGGAGTTCTCTCTAGTCAAAAGAGTATAATTAACAAATACAAAATCAGATATGAAAGTGAATATTTAACATGAAGCAAATCAAGAAAAAAATGTAAATTTTTAAAAGTTTACATATATTAACTGTTCCAGTTATTTATCATTTTGAGGTGAATCACCCTAAAACTTAGTGGCTTAAAATGACAGTCATTTTATTATCATCACTCACAGTTCTAGGGTCAGCTGGGCTCAGCTAGGCAATCCTTTCTCAGGGACTTTCATGAAGTTACATTGAGATGGTGCTTGGGGCTGGAGTCATCCTGTGGCATGCTCAACTCACACGTCTGGAGTGGGTTGTGACGTTAGCTGAGGCTGGTGGCCAGAGCTGCGCGTATGTGGTCTCTCTATGTGGTCTTTCTGTTTCCTCGTGGCATGGTGACAAAGCTTAAAGAAAATCAGGGGAACATGGCATCTCCTTTCATGAACTATCCTTGGCAATCACATCATTCCCATACTCTTTTCATATTGCTACTATAACAAATTACCACAAATTAGTGGCTCAAAACAACACAGATTTATTATCTTATGGTTCTGGGGGCCAAAAATTTGAAATGGATCTCACTAGACTCAAGGCAAGGTGTCAGCAGGGCTAACCCTTCTGGAAGCTCTATGGATGATATATTTCCTTGCCTTTTCCAGCTTCCTGAGACCACTAATTCATTGGCTCATGGCCCCTTTCTTTATCTTCAAAGCCAGCATTGTAGAATCTTAGAGTCTTTCTCAACTCTGACTCTTCTGTCTTCCTTTTCCACTTGCAAGGATCTTCATGACCTTTCTCAACCACAGTATGAGCTGTAAAACTGGAGGGCATCACTGAAAACTGGTCATACTGAGTAAATAGCTTGTCTGTTTCCTTATTGCAGAAGCATATTTATGTTTTATGTTATCTTTGTCAATGTCAATATTTTATATCAAATGAGCAAGAAATTTTTATTAATAAACTGCTAATGCATGGTCATAAAACTTTTTGTCAACATTTATGGCTTCAAACTCTCTGATTACCTCTTCACAAGATTATAGTATTGTAATATAATTTCCCATAGAATTTTTTAAAATTTAGTCTTTCTTCTAGCATGGCTCATCATTTTTTTAAAAAAGTGTTAGTATCTTAAAACATTTCTTTCAGTTTTACAACTTATTCTGGATATCATAATACATGAAAAGATTAGATAAAGTTTTTCTTAAATAAGACATGAATCCTAATGTATAATATTTGCATGTTTCCAAATTTCAGTTAAAACAGTGTCCCCAGTTCAGTTTAGTCTCCCCAGATCAACTTCCCCTTAGCTAGATCCCAAAATACTGGTGGACACTCAAGCATTCCAAACACAAGAAGAAATGGAACAGTGGAATTTGACATGGAGAGAGACAGCAACCTTAACTGAGTACAGTTAAAATGTTTTTCTTTTGAAAACTAGAGAAAAAAAGGTATGTGAACACTCTGCTAAAGCCCATCCTGAGACCTCAGAAAAAGTCTGTGCAAGTGAGGTCCCCTAAAGCTACATTTCATTAGCTTCACAGTAAATCCACACTTAGTAATCAATAATTACCTGTCAAGCATTATACAAAGTGGTTTATATGTATTGACATAATTTTAATGCCTATGACACACACAGATGCAGAAATAGAGGTCCAAAGAGTTTAAGTAACTTGATCCCACACCAGACAGTGGTAGATTCAGTGTTTACCAGCAGACAATCTGATTCCATGACCCACACTCTTAACCACATCTTCCATAGTTATTCTGATATCCAGAAGAAGGAGAATAAAACTCCAAATTGGACATCAGCTTGCTCTGCTTAGTGTATTTCTTATTAAATTCATGTAAAATGGTTGCATCGGTAGTTTAGTTTAGCCTAAACCACAGAAATTTGGGTTTAGATGTTTTATTAGGAAAATTAACCAGTAAATTATTCACCTGCATACTTTCGTAATGTGTTTTTCTTTTGTTGTTGTTGTGGTTTTCTTTAATAGCAAGAGAAATCTGATTTTTCTCTATCAAACTAATCTGAAAAGAAATTGTCCAGATAGAGACCAGGCCTCCCAGGATTAACCCTTAACCCTGGCGTTTGGGATTAATGTGTTTCTAACAAAGCAGGCCAATTGTTTTGAGTACCGCTCAAATCCCAGGAAAGCCAATAGGGGGAGAAAAAAGAGACTCTTTTCCGCCTTTCTTTAGACATTGCAGGGAGATGTCTAAAGGCTTGAAATATCATGTGAGTATGTCATATCAGTAGCTGGCAAATATTTTGGTGCCAGAGGGAAATTGCTGCTATGTCCTTATTGGTCCTAATACGGGGCTATTTTGCAGACATTTTGGCTCTTTTCCATCCTATGATGTATAAGTATTTTTTATCTTTATAAAAACAGAAGATTGTAAGCAGCAAATACTCTGATTACCCTACCATGGCTGGTTATGCTCTCCTATTCTCAGAACCTGCATGAGGAAGTCAAGCTCTCTGATCACTAACTGCTAAAAATAGCAGTTTTGAGCTTTACAGCCTGTGCTGGACAGAAGGAAGGTGCAGATGGGGAGGGGTCACACAAATACAATATGTGGAAGATACTTCTTTTGGCATGAGCCCAGAGGTTACCAATTTATCGTGCTTATTGTGTTATGCAATGTTTGTAAGTGTTTGATGGGCATAATAACATAATCTATAGATCTTTAAACATTATAGAAATTTATTGATTCATTCTTCATGAAGATGAGCTTACTAGAATATTCAGGTTTTTGTAGCCATGTGTTTTATAAATGCAGCCCACACTGCATTTTAAATTTTTGCTGCTTCTTTGTTCAGTTTATTTATTTGTTTGTTTGTAAATATTTATTTATCTGACATAGAGAGCACAAGCAGGCGGAGTAGCTGGCAGAGGGAGAGGGAGAAGCAGGCTCCCTGGTGAGCAGGGAGCCTGATATGGGACTTGATCCCAGCACCCTGGGACCATGACCCAACTCGAAGGCAGTCGCTTAACCAACTGAACCTCTAGGCGCCCCTTTGTCCAGTTTAATAAACATTAACCGGGGAACCCCTGGGTGGCTCAGTGTTTAAGTGTTTGCTTTCGGCTCAGGTCATGATCCCAGGGTCCTGGGATCCAGCCCTAGGTCAGGCTTCTTGCACAGCAGGAAGCTTGCTTCTCCCTCTCCCAATCCTGGTGCTTGTGTCCCCTTTCTCCCTTATCTCTCTCTGTCAAATAAATCTTAAAAAAAAAATAATAACCTGGAAGCTGCTCTATTGGAGGCACAGTGGTCAGAAATAAAAGATACAAAGTGACTACAGTTAGACACTGCCCACAAGGAGCTCAGAACCTAGTAGGGGAGAACCAAGTCTATAAATAACAATATTACTATGTGATTTGTACAATTCTAGGGCTGTGTACAAAGTGTAGCAGCAAGACCAGGAAAGAAGTTGTATCAGGAGAGGGAAGGGAGATTAGGTAAATCTGTACAGAGGAGGGAGTTCTTGCTTGCCTCTAAAAAAGTTGCATTTACTATGTGTCTATATCTACTTCCTTCACCCCAAAATGTTATATTCAGTTTTTAAAATTGAGCTGCTCCTGTCCTAAGAACAGATAAGCAACATCTGAGCTACTCAAGAGTACATAGTGGTAGAAATTCCACCTTCAGAATGTTCTTTTAACACTGGTATCTCTCAGATACTTGTGAAATTCATTATCTTAACTAAAATGACTTCAAGTTACATTTTATGATTTATTTAGGCTGAGTCAGAATATTGCCATTTCCCTATAAATGGATTAATATATTTTAATTATGAATATAAGAAAAACACATTACAGAAAATGTAGAAAAAGGAATCACCTGTAACCAAACCATTCAACACAACTAATGTTATTGTGGTGATGTAAAATCTTCTGGTCTCTTTTCTTACATTTTTTTTTAATTGTACTGTGAAATATACATACAAGAAAAATATATAGTTGACACACAATTTAAGACCGTTGATAAAACAAGTGATTATATATCCACACTCAAATTAATATATAGAATATAAGTTGTACCTTTGAAACCTCTAGATGCCTTACCCAGGTCACATCCCCCACTCTCTTTCCCTGAAAGTAGTTCTAGTACTAAATTTTCAGTTAATCATTCCTTTCCTTTAAAAAATAGATTGCTTAAAAAATAGATTGCTTTTTGTGTAGCCCTGAGTAATATACTGTTTCGTGTTTGAATTTTATGTAAGTGGAATCACATTGAATACATTTCGCTGTGACTTCTTTTAACAAAATGGTTTGTTTTCCTTTTTAAGAAGAGAACCTGAATGGGAGCCCAGCCTCAGAACACTGAGTGCTGTTAGCTCTTGCTGCCCTCCCCGCTCAACTTCATGTTTGTTTGTTTGTTTGTTTGTTTGTTTTAATCTTATTTTATTTTTTCAGTGTTCCAAGATTTATTGTTCATGATCAACTTCATGTTTTTGAGCTATTGGCGTGTTTGCCTATAGCTAGAGCAATTACAGTAACAAGTCACATTGTATGAAAGTACCACACTCTATCCATCTTCCTGTGGATGGACTTTGGGTATCTTTTCCAGTTTATCACTATTATAAAAACTTCTGCAGTTCATGCCCCCCCCCATCTTTTTGTGCACACATCCAAGAGTTTTTCTGTATTAGATTTGTGTAAGTGGAACATTTGGATCTTAGTGCATGAGCATTTTCAACTGGACTGAGTAGCATCAGTGGGTTTCCAGAGCAGTTTAACCAATTTCCGCTCCCATCAGCTCTCTGCGAGAGTTCTATGGTAGCGCATCCTCGCCAATATGTTACCTGTTTTCATGATACATAAAAATAAGGGTCAGAATAACTTATAACTCTGTATTTTCTTCTTTATATAAAGCTAATGCAGAGCAGATGCTCAGTAAAAATTCTCTGGTGGCTTGATTTGGGAGACTATATTCTAGAAAATTCAAGGCTACTATACTCAAACATACAATTGCTATTTACGTACATGGGACAAAGCTTTTCTTTTCTTTTTAAATTAATAAATACATACATTCATACACAAACATACATGCAGATACATACAGACATACACTCAGAAACCCAATAATATGTAACCTTTGATTATTAACACAAGACATCGAGCAAGGAAATACTCTTTCTTCAATTAAAAAGGTATCCTGAAATTTTCTGCCTCACACATATACACATGTGTATGAACATAGTATATGTGAGCACATATGTGTATGCCTGTGTGTTTATGTGCCTCCTTAGATAGTTGCATTTGTTAATAAAATGAGTTTTAAAACACTGTAATTTGAATATAGTAGTCCATTTCACAGGCTCATCATTTGAAACCACTGATTAGAAGCTCTCAATTGTCAATTTGCGTAGAAATCAAATTAAAAATACAAAGCTTAAAGTGAGCTTAAATATGCACATATCCAAGAAAAATGGTGAGTGGTTTTGGTGAATTATTTGAAACTCTAAATTTACCATTTCTCTATTTATATCAGATTTTCATCCTCCTGCCATCCCCATCAATTTGAAACCAAGTTTATTTAAAAATATAAACCTTTTATTCTTCTATCAAGGTGATCAATTTTGAGACAAACTTTGAGATTTTAAAGGTAAAAACAGTGTATTTGTGCAATTTTGACATATTTCAAAATCAGCAGAATATAAAAATTTAAATAGTTGTAAAAAAATTATGAAACCATTTCTTACTAAATACATGATTTTTGTCTAAAGTTTAAGTACTACTAAATGATAGCACATTAAAAGGAATAAGACAAATGACTTTGTTATCTAAGATTTTTGAGAATTATTAGAAAAACAATACTTTTCAGATACTTCAGTGGCGAGAAATTGTGTTTCACCCATTAGGAAAGATAATGAAATAAGTTGCAGAGAATATAAGCTTTCTAGTATCACACCTGAGGAATTTTATTGGATCTCATATTTCAAATATTATGTATGCTAATTTTCATTAATCACACTGCACTCATGCTTTTAATTTCATTAAGCAAAAGTGGAGTGGCTGGGACTGATAGAGCCTGAATAATCTGGATAATTACGAGATCTACATTTCACTTTGTATTGTACAGACTTTAATTTCACAATAAATATGCATATGCCTGACCTCACCTGTCTAATAGCTGAAAGATCTTGAGGGGCGACTGGGTGGCTCAGTGGGTTGAGCATCTCACCATCCCATGAGGTGATGATCTCATGGGTTGTGGGATGGAGCCCTGCCCAGCGGGGAGTCTGCTCAAAGATTCTCTACCTCTGCCCCTCTTCTGATATTCATGCATGCGTGCGCACGCACATCTCTCCCTCTCAATCTCTCTAAATTAAATAAATAAATCTTTAAAAAAAAAAGAAAGATCCTGGGGTGCCTGGGTGGCTCCGTGGGTTAAAGCCTCTGCCTTCAGCTCAGGTCATGATCTCGGGGTCCTGGGATCGAGCTCCGCATCGGGCTCTCTGCTCAGCGGGGAGCCTGCTTCCCTCTCCCTCTGCCTGACTCTGCCTACTTGTGATCTCTCTCTGTCAAATATATAAATAAAATCTTTAAAAAAAAAAAAAAAAGAAAGCTCCTGAAACCCGGAACCAGCACACTTAGCTCTGTATGTTGTCCCCAATACCTACTAGCTGAGTGACCTCTCAAAGTCTCCAATCCCACATTTGTAAAAATAGGAAGTAACTCCTGACTATCTCACAAGACTGTCTGGGAAGATTAGGTGAAAAAATAGATATAAATACCATTAGTAAACCATAAAATGCTAAACAAATGTAAATTATTTTTATTATTATTACTGTTTGGGGCTCAAACTTCAGATTTATTGTTTAATATCTCTATGACTTATATGGTAAGTGACTTAATTTTTAAAGCCTTTTTTCTTACCTGAAAATCGCTGTTTTATGAGGATTCAATGAGATAACATAAGGAAAACTTAAGCACAGAGTGGATGGTGAGGACTTAGCAAGGGTAATTATTATTTCTTATTGTAACTTATTACCCATATCAGGAGAAAAATTGCCTTGAGTCACTCTTCAAATAATCATAATAGATGATACTGTACTGTCCACATGATCGACGACCTGTACTTGAGAGAGACCCGAATTGGACACCACCAAAGCTATAGCAAAGGAATAGATCTCTTCTCTCTATGGAGCTAACTGGCTATTATGAAAAATGACCCCTGCTCTTATTAGCCAACTGGGTGAAGCAACCTGGAAACAAACTATATAAACAAATTTCATGTGCTGAGAATATTGTTGCAAAGCCCAAGGATCAACATCACTATAATTTGATGACTATTACTCATGAAATTTTGGGTAAGAATTAATAATGCTTGCTTATTTCATATAAGGACAATTCAATCATGACCTATTTCTTTCTTATTCAGGATACGAATCTGTACTCTGTCCTTCCTTATTGCCCATTTCTACAACCAAATGGGTTTGGCTGTCTCCACTCAGCCATCTTTTTTCCATGTTTTTTGAGAGGTGGACAAAGTGGGTAACCGTGGAGAAAAACCATGTGCTACTTCTTACAGGCTTAATTCACTTTCCCCTACAGCCCTCGAGGTCAGCTATCTCCAAGAAGATCATGACCCAAATTCAGATCAGCAACGTGCCAGGGAAAGCAGACAGCTGCATGGGACGATTCTGGCTCCAAATGATGCTAACAATTTATGTGATTCCATTAAAAAAAAAAAAGAAAAAGAAACTAAAGTGATATACAATTAAAAAGTATAAAATTTTTGGTATATTGTAGTATGTGGCATATAAAACAATAGCAATGTAAACCAAGTAGATATTGTTTTATTTCTTTGCAAATATATAACACTGTTTGTTCCCAGAAGCCACTGGATCATGGTCACTTCTGATCTTATCCCAACCAGTTGCACAAGTCCTGGGAATCAAACACCTGTTTATTTGTTAATGCAACAAAGGGAACTTGATCATTGAGTTTCAATGACTCTAAAGTATACATGTACATTCTGTTTCAGGCCAAATGTTTTATTTCCTTTCGTGTATGGGTTTGTTGTGATAATCAATTTCCTATTTGAAAAAAAATGGTGTGATTCATATGTTTCCCTGCTGCTGATGATAATTCATTGTTTTTGTTCTCAGGGAACAATAATTTCTGTATGAACATTGTCAGACAGTTTTTAAGTTTTAAGAATGGTATATGTTGTCAGTAAATGACTTGGCATGACTTCGGGGAGCAAGACAATCAATTAAATGCACTTATATCACATCATATCCTAATATTGAAAATATATTAGCATACATACTATGAATTAATTACAGACTCTGACCACTTCATTTTTCTTTTGGAAGATTTTCCCCACTGCCCAAAGAGAGCTTGACTTGCTCTTTAGGACTTTCTAGGCATGGTACCAGTATCCAAAATGTAGTTGATATCCTCTTGGTCATATATTAATTGTTACTCTGCCACTTCTGGAAAGTTTTCTAAAACAGCACAAAAAAAATTGATGAGGAAGAAAACATTCACTTTGGTTCAGTGAGTGCTTAATGACCAACTATTGTGCATCAGGTATTGTGATGGGCACTGGAAAAAAGAAAGATAGAACCCTTCACAGTCTGGTCAAAAGGCAAGCAGTTAATAGGTCATTCAAATAAATATAGTAATAGAGGTGAGCACAGGACCATGGAAGTAAAGAGGAGGAGCTAAAATCTTCTCTCCTGAATTTGTGACTCAGTAACCCAACAGCCTACTGGATAGTATTAACTTCATAGCATGTTGGAAAGGGAACTCAGGAACTGTCCCATTCAAATAACTTTGTAGCAGAAGCTGCAGGCGCCCTGTTCATTTCCTCTGGCCTCAGAGTCTGCTCAGGCTGTACGTGAGAACAACCCTCAACCAATGACTGACTGAGGGGGTACATAGCCCAGCTCTCTCCTAACATAGGTGGGATAACTCAGAGATTGGATAATTCTGTCATATGTTCTACAATGGTCCCATTGAATCTCTACACCATGAGGTCCCTCTCAATCTCTGCACAGTGAGGACCATTATGGCAAAAATGGGTGGAGTGGAAGGCCCTGGAAATCCCCATCCCTACTGGGATTGTAATCTAAAAGCAATGCTTCATCCCTGATGGAACTTCAGAGATTATCCTACCATCAAAGATCTGACAAAAAGCAGGTATAATGAGAACTGTAGTTTCCCCATGTACTTCGCCTACTCTACCCAGCGGGAAGTTGGATGGATGCTTGGGACTGCCTGTGTAGTACAGCAGACTTAATCAGGGCCCTTCAACTGCAGCTGCTATTTAGATGGAATCTCTTTCTTGGAACATATCAAGAGTCTCTGGCACCTGGTGTGCAGCTATTGATTCAAAACTACTTCTTTTCCCATATCAATTTATACTGGCCACCAGAAGCCATTTGCTTTTGCCTGATGTAGCCTCAATACTATGCCAACTTCCCTGCTCTCTGCCATACTACAGTCTGCAAAGATGGTGGTTAGCTTGACAGTCCACATGAAATCACACTGGTGTACTGCATTGATGGTATTACATTGTTGGACCTGATCGGGACCCAAAGAGGAAGGAGCAGGTATTTTCTATAATTTAGACAGACATAGGTGAGCCAGAGAATAGGAGATAAACCCCACGACAATTCAGGGACTCATGACATATGTGAAGTTCCTGGGAATCAAATGCTATAGAACACCTCAAGGTGCCCTTCAGAAGGAAGATGATTGCTGCACCTTACACAGTCTACCTCTAAAGAAGAGGCACTAGGTGGACCTTTCTGGATTTTAGAGGTAATATACACCATATTTGAGTGGGCTACTTAGGTTCTACTTACAAGTAATCTGCAAAGCTGCCAGTGTTGAGGGGGCCAGAGCAAGGTTGGGGGTGGGGGGAGCAAGCTGCTCTTCTTGTGACCCAGCAAACTCAGTGATGCTTGGACTCCTTGTGGCAAATGGGAAGCTGCGTGAAGTCACTGGCAAGCAATAATTAGAGAATTAAGTGTAGAACTCAAGGTTTTGAAGCAAATCTGTGCCTCTTCTGCAGATAAAAGTCTTTTCAGAAACAGCTTCTAGTGTGATATCAGAACTGAATGCCTTACATATATCCTGAATTTACCATTATGAACTAGGTGACTTTCCTAGCCATAAGGCTGGGTGTACACAGAAGCAATCTGTCGTCAAAGGGAAATAGTATATAAGAGATTGAGCCCAAGCAGGTCCAGAAGGCACAACTAAATTGCCTAAGCAGGTAGCTTATACTCCTTCAATATCATCTCCTGTCCCTTCTTCAATCCACATCTGTAGCCACACAGGGGAGTTTCTTATTACCAGTTGAATGAGGAGAAAGAAGCTCAGTCCTGATTTACAGAGAGTAAAACAATATCCTGGGACAAACTGGAACAGATAGTTGCAGCATTACAGTTCTACTCAGGGGGATCTCTGGACAGTGGTAAAGGAAAATGCACCCCAAAGGCAGAACTTCGAGTCATATATTTGGTTGACCACTTTTTCTGAACTGAGAGATGGCCAGAGATAAGGACTTACCCTGGTCAATCGGTGAGCAATGACAGCTTGGCTGGATGTTCAGGGACTTGGTTAAAAAAAAAAAAAAGGATTGGCATAATGACGAGAAGGGATCTGTAGCAAAGACATGTGAAAGGATCTCTCCTTATAAGCGCAGAGTGTGACATTATTTGTGAATACCCTCCAAAGAGCATCCATCACGAAGGAGGCTTTCAGGAATCGTGTAGATAGAAAAAAAGGGCAGGGCAGTCTGTATACATCAATCAGCTTCCTCTACCAGCCACTACAGGGCTTTCTCACTGGAACCATGTATAATGTGGTCATGGTTGCAAGAATGGAGGCTATTTGTAGACTTAACAACATGGAAAGACCTAGCTACTGTTATTGATAAGTGCATAATTGGCCAACATAAGGGATCAACACTGAGTCCCCTGGGGGACCAGCCAGCTACCAGGTGTGGACTAATTAAAATGGTTCCCTACATTATAGAAGAGGCAGAGATTTGTCCCCGCTAATATATATAGACCTATATTTTGGATATAGATTTGCCTTCCCTGGTTGTAACGCTTTTGCAAGTCCATTTGTGGACTTTTAGAATGCTTTATTCACCATCATAGCAGTCTGTACAATGTTGCTCCTGGTCAAAGAATTCATTTCACAACCAAAGAAGCACAGCAATGGGTTCACCCATGGAATTCACTAATCTTACTATATAACTTTCACTCAGAAGCAGTTAGCTTACAGGAATGGTTGGATAGCCTCTTGAACTCACAGTGTCTACTAAGGGGTGGGCTTCTAGCATACAAGGGAAAAAATACTCTATATCAGCAACTAGTATATAGTGCTGTCCCTTCTGTAACCAAAATACATGGGTTCAGGAACCAAGAAGGAAGCAAAAATGCTTCCCCTCAATATTACACTTAGTGACCACTCCCAAAAGTTCTGTTACCCATCCTTGCAATTTTTCAGTTCTGTTGATTTGGAGATCTTGGTTCCAAAGGGCAGAAGATTTTTGCCAGGAGATGTAACAATGACTCCAGTGAATAAGAAGTTGAGGTCGACACCTGATTCTTTGGGACTCTTCTTACTATTAGCTGAATGTATACTGTAGTCTACTAGAATGATACACCCAGAGTACTGAGGTACAACTGAATTGCTGATGCCCAATGGAGGCAGAACCCAGGGGGCTCTTTGGGGAGCCTCTCACTGCTTCAAATTAATAGAAAATGACAGCCATAAAAAAAAAAGTCAGGATAGACAACTGAATATTTAGATGCTTCAGTACTAAAAGTTTAGGTTGTACTACCAAGCAAAGAAGTCCTATCAGCTGAGATCCTACCTGAAGACAAATGAAAAATAGGAAGAGAGAAATTATCAATAACAACTATGGTCCTGTAACCAGTTTTAGAAATAAAGACTGTGGCAGCTTTGTACATTTTCTACCTGGCTTATTATGAATGTGTGCTTCTGTGTATATACAGAGAGAAAGAGAGAAAAACGATTTAATTCTCTGTCCTTCTTCCCCTCACTGTTTTACACAAGTCTTGCTGCAGGTTAACTTTACAAGTTAGTCTTCGGGAGAACATTCAGGTGAGATTATTACTGAATTTGAGGAATACTTGACATGGTCCAGATAGGTAGTGTAACCACTCCCAGAAACTGATTCAACGATTATTAGCACTGTGTGTCTCCTCAATTGACAAGAAGGGAAAAATATCTTCATTTATACAAAAAATAGTTGTGTCTTGCTAAGAGGAAATAGAGTTCTTTTCGCCCTCAGTTAGGTGGAGAATCAGCATTAAGCATGAATGCTGTGTAGCCAAGGATAGACTGTATCAGTTAGGAAGCAATTCTCTCTCAACTGCAAATGCACCCATCTGTACTCCTGCTTCATGGTGCTTTTACAGGAACCCCCACATTTCTGCTTCACCAGCTGGCTTCCTGTTAGGCTCTGCCAATAAGGTATTCTAGAAGGATACGGCAAAGCTGGAGGGTGAGGGGACTTGCTACGTGTTTTCTTTCTGCCTGCTTTCTGTGCCTGGGAGCATTCCCCTAGCATCATTTCTCATTTTGCTCCACTTTAGAGACAAAAGAGTCAGCAGGCACCCCTTCCTCGGAGATCTAGCTTCCAGCCCAAAGGACTCCTCTTTCGAACTTGAGAGATACACCCACTAAGCAATACCTCAGGCTCTGATATCTGAATTTCAGCTCCCTGGGGCCCCACGCAGTCTTCTAAGTTTTTATAATTCCAACATCTCTTTTTCTACCAGGCTCCGAGTGGTAGCTGCTCCCAGCAATTGTCACTTCCCTAACAATTCAGTGTTTTTCTTTTGTCTTTTTGGTTCCCAGTTAGTTAACAACTTTGTATCTGATTAGTAATTCCTTGGGTTAAATTTCCCGTGTGGTTTCATCTCCTGACTGGATGCTGACTGATACAGACACCTTCCCAGGATTCCCTCACTTCTTCCCATCCCCCACTCTAGGTTGGAAATTTCCCTCCCATTGCACTACCGCTAACAACTCCCTGGCACACCAGTTGTCATATAACTTTGTGGATGCCTGTTTTCTTATATCACTGCTAAATGGGGAACTCTGTACTTCAAATTATTCATCTCAGCATCTCCATTTCTCAAGATAATGCCTAGAAAATAGAGACATTCAGTGAATATTTATCAAATGAGTAAAAGAATAATCTAGGATGTTTCCCCAAGGGAAGATGACAGAGGACAGGGTTAGAGGACCCACAGCTTACTGTGGTGGAGACAAGTATCCCAAAATTCTAATTTTCACTCGTATTTTTCTCTTTGGCAAAAACACGATCATTCGTTTTTCTGTAAGTGACAGATCCACTTCATACACTTTTTTTTCTTTTTTTATACACTTTTTTTTAAATAACTTGTTTGCCAATGCCCAAGTCTGTGTAACCATCATTTTGTGTTAGCCATTTTTTTTCAAGAAATGATGTTCCCTGAGAAAAGCAACTAGTTTAGCTTGCATCTCAAATAATTGCACAAGTGCTTTTACTCAAGGCAACTATTGTACTTTTCTCTCTGCAGCAGAAGTGCTTTATGCATAGTCCCCATTTTTTAAATAGAATATTAAAAAATATATAACCAAATGTCAAGATACAATACAATTTATTTTACCATTCCATCAAGGACATTTTTAAGGGAAACTGACTTTCTTTCTTTTCTTTCTTCCTTCCATCTTTCTTCCTTCCTTCCTTCCTTCCTCCCTTTCTTGTTTGGTTTTTACTGTGACTGCATGGCAGTGAGAAAATACAATGACTCCTAGTACAATTTGGCCCCACTGCCTTGAGTCCTACTGAGATGCCAGCAATTTTAACCACCATTGCTTTATACCATTAGTGCAAGTGTTGACACAGAGAAATGGCATTATAAGATTATACCATCTTAGTATTATAATAAAAATAATTTAGAGCTCACAGACTCCAGAGAGGATCTCCCCAGAAGTCTATTGACCACACTTTGAGAAGTATTGCACAAGACAACTGAAAAAACATCCAGCCACAAGTCATCTTCTGGGAAGTTTGTGTGTGTGTGTGTGTGTGTGTGTGTGTGTGTGTGTGTATTGTATGCAATACAAATGTGAAAGATTGAGCATTTCTGGAAAGATGTTTCCCCAGTCATTATGCAAGAAAGAAAGAAAGGTCTTATTGAGAGCTCTATTAAACAAATGAACCATGTCCACAGTCTCTCCTGGGAGAGAGCAGCTCTAGGTTTCCATGATTTATCATGAGACCATACAGTTCTTTCATAACACCTGGCATCCTTATTATTGCCTAGCTATGACTTTGGACTGAGGGCACCCAATATAGAAGCTCATAGCAACCAGAATGTTATAAGGACCTTAATGCAAGAACTCTTCTGAAACAGAGATTTAACGAGAAATTAGACTCCCTCTCTCCGAAATTTCAAAGTAAAAATTAAAAAAAAAAAAAAGAATCACAAAAATAAACACACAAAAACAAATACATCAGTAGAACAGAATAGAAAACCCAGGAATGAATCCACAATTCTGTGGTTGATTAACCTTTGACAAAGCAGGAAAGAATATCCAGTGGGAAAAAGAATGTCTCATCAACAAATTGGAAAAATTGGACAATAACATGCAAAAGAATAAAACTGGACCACTTTCTTCCACCATACACAAAAATAAATTCAAAATGGATGGAAGACCTAAATATGAGACCTGAAACCATAAAAATCCTAGAAGAGAACACAAACAGTAACTTCTTTGACATCAGCCATAGCAACTTCTTTTGAGATAGGTCTCCTGAGGCAAGGGAAACAAAAGCAAAAAGAAACTATTGGGACTACATCAAAATAAAAGCTTCTGTGCAGTGAAGGCCAACAATCAACAAAACTAAGGTCATCCAATGGAATGGGAGAAAATATTTGCAAGTGACATATGTGATAAGGGATTAGTATCCAAAATCTGTAAGGAACTTATAAAACTCAATACCCCAAAAATGAATAATCCAATTTAAAAATGGGCAGAAAACATAAATAGACATTTGTCCAAAGAAGACATCCAGATGGCTAAGAGACACATGAAAATATGCTCAATATCACTCATCGTGAGGGAAATACAAATCAAAACTTGTATACAGTGAAATATCACCTACCAGAACGGCTAAAATCAACAGCACAAGAAACAACAGGTGTTGGCTAGGATGTAGAGAAAAAGAAACCCCCTTGCACTGTTGGTGGGAATGCAAATTAGTGGTGCCATGCTGGGAAGCCATATGGAGGATGCTCAAAAAGTTAAAAATGGAACTATCCTATGATCCAGCATTGCACTACTAAATATTTACCCAAAGAATACAAATATACTAATTCAAAGGGGTACATGCACCCCAATGTTTATAGCAGTGTTATGGAAACAATAGTCAAATTATGGAAAGAGCTCAAGTGTCTACTGACTGATGAATGGATAAAGAAGGTGGGGTATATATACACAACGGAATATTACTCGGCCACAAAAAGAATGACATCTTGCCATTTGCAATGACATGGATGGAGCTAGAGACTATTATGCTAAGTGAAATAAGTTAGAGAAAGAAAGTACCATATGATTTCACTCCTATGTGGAATTTGAGGAACAAAACAAACGAGCAAAGAGGGGGAAAAGAGAGAGGGAGCTAAACCAAGAAATAGACTCTTAACATGGAGAACAAACTGTTGGTTACTAGAAAGGAGGTGGGTGGGGGATGGGGATTAACCAGGTGATGGGGATTAAGGAGCGCCCTTGCTGTGATGAGCACTGGGTGATGTACGGAAGTGTTGAATCACTGTATTGTACACCTGAAACTAATATAACACTGTGTTAACTAACTGGAATTTAAATGGAAACTTAAAAGAAAAACATAACTAGAGGAAAGAAAAGAATCAGCAAGTGTTGATGACATAGAAGCTGAGGGGGGAAAAAAACGTTTAGATCAGAAATGGGGTATTCAGGGGACACCTGGGTAGCTCAGTCGGTTAACTGTCTGCCTTTGGCTCAGGTCATGATCTCAGAGTCCGAGGATGGAGCCCCGAGTCAGGCTCCCTACTCAGCGGGGTGTCTCCTTCTCCACCTCCCTCTGCTCCTCCCTCCCTCCACCTAACTCGTGCTCTCTCTCAAATAAATAAAAAATATTTTAAAGATTTTATTTATTTATTAGACACAGAGAGAGAGATCACAAGTAGGCAGAGGCAGGCGGGGGAGGGAGGGCGGAAAGCAGGCTCCCCGCTGAGCAGAGACGCCCCCCCCAATGCGGGGCTCCATCCCAGGACCCTGAGATCATGACCTGAGCCGAAGGCAGAGGTCTCAACCCACTGAGCCACCCAGGCGCCCCTCAAATAAATAAAATCTTAAAAAAAAAAAAAGAAAGAAAGAAAGAAAGAAAGAAAGAAAGAAAGAAAGAAAGAAAGAAAGAAAGAAAGAAATGGGGGTAGTCAAGGCTGTAATATGTCACAAGCATATAAAAGCTATAATAAGCTGAAGTTCCAAGAAAAGAGAAACAAGCAGTGAGGAAAAAGGATGAGGTAGGAAAAGGGGGCTGAAGAGTGGGTGAACAATTCGGTCAGTAGAGCTGGCAGAAGCAATAAGAGACAGAGAAGAACCAAGTCTCCATGATGGTAGAAGGCAACCAACTCCTACTGAAAGGCTAACTAGAAAATCCAGTTCTTAGAGTTGCCGTGCCAGACCTCAGCTCTTAGCTGAGATTCTTTTCGTTTATATATTTCCTTCCAAGAACTGTTTTTTGTTTTTTTTTTTTTAAAATAACTTGAGCCCAATTAACTCCTAACTACTGGGGAAGGCATCATGCTAGGTGCTTTCCCATCATTATCTCAATTTAAGTCCTATTTCTCATTGAACTGTGTTTACCAACAATGCTCCCACACCTCAAGTGCAGTGGGAACAAACAAAGTTGACATGATTTCCATTTCTACAAGCCATGAAATACGTAAAGTATAGAGGCGATAAGGCCAGCAGGAACTGTGTAGTTGGAGAATTTGTTGCTTTTTCCTCCTGGTTCAAAAAAAGAAAAACAATTCAACTACGTACCTTTAGGGTAGTAAGACAAGAGGGTATTCTTTTAGTTACAAAAAAAAAAAAAAAAAATCAGAGTGCCTGGGTGGCTCAGTGGGTTGAAGCCTCCGCTCAGGTCATGATCTCAGGGTCCTGGGATCAAGCCCCGCATCAGGCTCTCTGCTCAGCAGGGAGCCTGCTTCCCCCCCTCTCTCTCTGCCTACTTGTGAGCTCTCTCTCTGTGTCAAATAAATAAATAAAATCTTTTTTAAAAATCCAGTTGAATTAAATTAAGCAAACAGGAAGAATTTGTTATAAACTGCAGGGGCCTCTTATAGAAGCTTAAAGAGATGCTCAGCCTCAAAAAGAGCGTGGATGTCTTCTATGTCTTCATTATGTTTCTCTCTGTGCAACCACTGCATTCTTCTGTCCATGCACCCTACCTCCCCGTTTCTCTGTCTCTCTGGCAGAATAAGCAACTCCTGAGTTTGCAGGGCACAGTTGACTTCCCAGGGAAACTGCCTCAATTTCCTCCTTCCTTGCTTTCTTCATTCCCTCTACTCTTCATCCACCTCAATTCCAAATTTGTAGAAAGAGTACTCTGATTGGTCTAGCTTCGTTCAAATATTCATCGTTGGTACAATGAACTGCAAGCAACTGGCAGAGTCAAGGAACACTTAACACAAAACGGAAATGATGGTGGAATGACGTGAGGGTTGGGGAGTGTTCGGTGTTATCCCCATGGATCACCAGATGGGGCAATTAGATGAGGGGTGGTGGTTGTTATTAGTTGACTGATTCCAACAGATGCCCACTACAAAGGATGAACCATACATCACCACCACATTAACCAGAACAACTCTTAAGTGATTCCAAATTGATGAGGCCCCATCACATGGCTTTGGAAAAGGACATTCCAGATCTACCATCCTCGAAAAACAAACAAATAAACGAACAACAAAACCACTTTCTGACACCCAACAATAATGCCAAATATGATTTGAGAAAACTCTCCCTTTGCAGACTGCCCCCCTCCAATGGGCTTCATGCTGTACTAGACCTGGGCTGACCAGCCCTCATGCAATGTCCCACATCCCAGGCCTGATCTTTTCCTTTCCTTTCACCCAAGTATTACCTATCTTTCTGTACTGCAGCCTTTGCTTCATGATGACAGCTGAAAAGTAACCTGTGTTAGAGTTTTAATGGTCTGATATTGTTAACCATTCCAAATAAGATAAATGCTTATTAGAGGTACATAATTTCTCATTTTAGAGAAGGGGTTCTGACCATAGCAACAAGCTTGGGCCAATTTGAGAAGAGGATACACTAAGAAAGGAGGCCCATCAATGTGCTACTTGTAATGCAACCCATTTCTCCTAAAATGTGGATCTTGACCTTTCCTTCTGTTTCCATTTCAAATAGTAGTCTTGTTTTCCAGACCTACTTTGTAATTGCTGTCTCTGTGTTTGCACATCTTAGCCATCACACTGTGTTCTTTGCAGAATAAATAATATTACAAACCAGAGACACTGCATACAAAATCCCAAGAGGTCTGTGTTTGTGCAATACCTTCTAGCATCCTAGAGAATGAACAAATTCAGTTTTTAATGAGCCCTGAGACAGTTTTCAAAGATGGGAGTTTTCCAAATTTGCAGTTTCTGTCCTCTAAAATGCAAATATACAAACGTCCAGTAAGAACTGGTTTTTTAAAAAGGAACACTGATGTTTACATGCATTTTCATAAGTATTAACCGTACTTTCAACTCCCTTCTCATTTAAGGGGTTGCAACTCATCTAAGAAACTGACCTATTTAATCTAAAATTCTGTCTGTAACTATGGTACAGTAACCAACAAAAGGACATTATAAATTATTCCGTCAGAGCTTCCATCTCATTCTGTCAGCTATAACATCTATAATCAGATCGTAGACTTTGATTCTATTTATCTCTAGCACAAAAAGACAGTATGTCTTACTGGTTAGACTATGGACTCATAACCAGACTTCCTGGGTTTAAATCCTTCAGTCAATAGTTGGGAGGCTTAGGGAAAGTTGGCTAAACTCTCTGTGCCTCAGTTTCCTCACCTGCAAAATGGGAAGAGTAACATTATCCACTCATGATTATTGTGAAGATTAATTAACATTGCAAAGCCCTTGGAATAGCATTGGCCGTACTAATGGTTAGTTATTATCACACTAACTTTATAACCTCCACTAACCCTTGGTTACTGCTGATGAAGACTGTTTCCTTGACCTAATTCTAACCAGCCTCCTATGAGCTCTCTGTGGGACTAGGACAGACCTTGTCCTTGTAGAATCCAGTTTGAACAAAAATCCTGCTAAATCAGTTTACTGATATCTTATCCTCCTGGCCTGCCTGTAGCAAGAATTCTATTGTACTTGCCTACAAGATTCCACCTTGACCCATAATGTTTCCTCTAGTAATTTTCCATCCACTGACTTCCCCACCTTCCTTGGCTTGTCCTTATTGGAGTCAGAGTTGATCAGATCTATCTCCTCAACTACGGAACTCCACAGTAGTCCCCACTTGAGTAAAGTCTGCCTTACCATCTCTAACAAGTGTCATGAATGATTTTTCTTTTTAACACTGCCCTGTTTTTGTCTTTACATAATCATCCTTGTGTAGTGTGGGAGGAGTGATACATTTTTGAGATAGCTCTAATATTTTGATTTGTCTCTAATAATTTAACCTAACTTGTCAATATTTAGGATTTGGTGGAGCAATGTTTATGCGTAATGACCTAGGAGAGTTGAAAAGCATGTGATTGCTTGGAGGGACCAGCCTGTGAGAGTTAGGAGAAGGGACAGCAGGAATTACCTCAACCAGAAAGAACCTGGCATTATTATAAAAATAATTTTAATTTCAGTAAGGTTTTCATTGATTCTGTTCTTTATCATGTGGTCACAAACTCACTTGGTGGGATGCACGAATGACCAATACAATAGCTAAATCTCCCAAAACACCTTGTTAAGAACTTTGCTAAGGATGATTGCCTCTAGAGGAAGGCTACCAGCTTCCCCCTAGATAGGTTCTATTCTATTGTTCTGTAAGGCACATGGAAAAACATATCTTTTTTTTAAAGATATTATTTATTTATTTGACAGAGAGAGACACAGTGAGAGAGGGAACACAAGCAGGGGTAATGGGAGAGGAAGAAGCAGGCTTCCGGTGGAGCAGGGAGCCCGATGCGGGGCTCAATCCCAGGACCCTGGGATCGTGACCTGAGCTGAAGGCAGACACTTGATGACTTAGCCACCCAGGCATCCTGAAAAACATTTCTTGACTGAAGGGATTTTAATGACCACACAATTGTGGGGAAGTACTAAAACACATATCATTCAGGTAGATACATACATATTTACTGTTCTGTTAGTCCACTCCCCAAAGAATATCTCTAAGTGCCAATAAATATTAAAGAGTCACACTGAAAAACTAAACTGTTTAGTCTTTAGAAGAAAAATAGAAGGGATATGAGGCAGCATGCTAAATGTTGAGGTCTCTATTAAGACTTTTACAGACCTACGTAATGTTCTTAATCCTGCCCTAGACAACACATCTAGGAACCTATTCAGTAACCTCAAACAACACCCGTCAGTTTTTGTAGATGCAGAGCCTAAGAAGGGCTTCTGATATGTATACTTTATTCAGTGAACATTTTTTAGGAAAAACCCAAATGTAAGAGGGAGAAGGAGCAATATAGAAAAGAGCTGCATAAGGATATGGTCCCAGGTAAAATCTGGGAAAATATGAAAGAGTAGAAATGAGTCAGTCCTTGGTTACCCTTGGAAAAGGGAGGGTATAACCTCTCAGGGGTCTCCAGTGAAATAGCCCTACTGAGCCCAGGTGAGGTCTCTGGAGCAAGTCACAGCTCTAAGCTGTTAGCCGAGGCATTTTCAGCTGCCAAAGGATGGTTGTCTCAGCCTGTAAAAGGGATCTGGGCTGGGAACATCTACCACACTGTTCCTCATGGTTCTTCAGTGATGATTTTTAGTACATGTCAGTAGGGGCTTCATTTTTTGCATGCTTTGTATGCCTGGTACATCTCACAGTGCTTAGCTATGGTAGGTTTTTAATACACTGTTTCATTGATTTAAATTACATAGTGAGAGTAGCCTATTGAATTTAAAAGCAATGCCTGAAAAGAGTCATTTAAATTCAGATTTTATTTTGAACACTTGCTAAGTAACATTGTGGTGTTTTCCTTCATGCCCTTGTTCCCACCCCAGCTGCTTACATTTTACATTGCTCTCTGCATATCAGTAAGAGAGGAAGGAAGTGTGGTCTTGTGGTTAGAAGAGTAACTTAAGAACCCAGAGAGTCTAGCATGACCTCTTTTTTATTGGATGTCCAAATGAAGTCAGTGAACCTCTCAAAGCCTCCAGTTTTGGGAAGGGAGAGTAATAAATCCTAAAAATGGTCTGTTTTACTTCAGATGAACTACATCTTTTGAATGTATCTTCTTAATGTTAACCCTTTTCATGTTATAGGCCACAAATGAGAACCATCTTAAACACCTTTCTACAGGAGAGAAGAATCTAGAAGCTCTCATGTTTAGAGAACATATTCCTGGAAACTTAGAATCAGCTTCCACACTCTGTCATGGATAGAAAAGAGCTAAGATGAGCTTGTCTTTGCTTATTCACCTTAATGTACATGGGCAAACTGGTCTCATTCTGTATGTATGTACGCAGAGGGTGGGCAGAGAGATCTGAGTGGTCAATCGACGAGGTTACCGCCAAAGGAACATTGCTTCCTCTTTAGCAAGGGCCCTGGGCCTCTTTGACTCTGCTTTGGGTTTTTTTCCATCCTCCTCCTTAGACCTAGAGAAACTAGTGACTTTCTCCCTGTCTATAATCATCTGACCGTGCATACCTACAAAGTGGGGGCCAGATCACATTCTAGAAAGTCCTAATTTTTTGAAGGAATGGAAATAGCTTGGCCAAAATATCACGGTATAGAAAGTAAGTAACTGAAGGACTTAAATCAGAGAAAATTGGGGAATAAAGGCCAGTCAGAAAAATGCAAAGATCTTATTGCATAGGATGTATAAACCCAAACACTAATGAAATTAATAGCCTAATTAAAATGATTGCTCATAAATTACATCTAGGTTAAATTACAAATTAATAAAGGGTTTTTTCCTAAAGATTTTATTTATTTGACACAGAGAGAGAGAGATCACAAGTAGGCAGAGAGGGAGGGAAGCAGGCTCCCCCCCTGAGCAGAGAACCCAATGCAGGGCTCGATCCCAGGACCCAGAGATCATGACCTAAGCCGAAGGCAGACAGTTAATCATCTGAGCCACCCAGGCACCCCTTAATAAAGGTTTTCATAACCACAAATTATTCCAGGTATTTAACTCACAAATAATCATCTGGCTCCACCAGGGCTGAGGACTTGGGGGTAGAAACATAGAAGGCTTTGGAACCTGATTTAGGAGAGAGTTTCTTTCTTTTTTTTTTTTTTTTTTAAGATTTTATTTATTTATTTCAGAGTCAGTGAGACAGAACACGAGCCAGGGAGAGAGGCAGAGGGACAGGGAGAAGTAGACTCACCTCCGAGCAGGGAGCTCCAACATGGGGCTCAATCCCAGGACCCTGGGATCATGACCTGAGCCAAAGGCAGATGCTAAACTGACTGAGCCACCCAGGAGCCCCTAGAGAGAGTATTTCTGTAGTTGACTTTGCATGTGTGTATTTTTTTTTTTTTTTTTTTTTTACCTTTATTGGTGATCAATGACAGTTTACAATGTTCTTCTATCAAGCTCTTTTTTTTTTTTTTTTAAGATTTTATTTATTTGTCAGAGAAAGAGAGAGAAAGCACAAGCAGGCAGAGTGAGAAGCAGGCTTTCCGCTGAGCAAGGAGCCTGATGTGGGACTCGATCCCAGGACCCTGAGATCATGACCCGAGACAAAGGCAGAGGCTTAACCCCCTGAGCCACCCAGGCGTCCCTGCATGTGTGTATTTTTAATTGTGAGTGTAAATACCTACATGTGTAAAGTGGGAGGGAAAGCTGGGTTTGTGGAGCCAGGGACAAATAGGCCTAGGATACTTTGGAAGCAAGAAAACAGAAAGTTTATAGATCTCTAAGGATAAATCTTAAGTATTTCAAAAAATTTCTTACACCATTGTCTATTTTTCTCTCACAGACCAGGTAGCAATTCGATTCTCCTCTCTGGAAATTGATGCTCATGGGAAGAAAGCAAACAATCCCATCATTATACAGTGGCAGGGCCAGATGGAGAATTCTACCACCTGCATTATCATACCAGGGGAGGGCTAGATGGCACATGGGTTCGGGGCAAGGAAAACTGGTTTTTACTGGTTTCTCCCTTCTCAAGCATGAGAAACTTATCCATTGAGAGATTTTGTTCCTTATGTATATCATACCCAGTGTCCAAACCCTCTCCCTCTTTAGCCTCTAACCTTCCTCTGATAGCTTCCTGTTAAGGATAGTTCCCAGGAATGGGTATAGAGATACCTGCAAACAAGTTGAGGACATTTGGGGCCATCACTGCTGCGTGCATAGGTGCTGAGATAGAAGGGACATTAGGAAGAGAGAAAATAAGGGAGAATCTAAGTAGAACTCATCATAATTGGTTTCCCTCTCAGTCTTGGGCACACAGAGACACTTTCCAGCCTCCCTGGAACTTAAGTAGGAGTCGTGCATGAGCTCTGGCCAGAGAATTGAGAGTGGGAATGATGTGTATTACTTCCAGTCTAGAGCAGTTGAGAGCACATATGTGTACTCACTCTACATCATCCCCTGCTTCGGTGTCGCCGCAAGTCTTCGGTTTCAGATGCAGTAGCTGTGGATGAAAGCAACCCGATTCCAAAGTGATCGCTTGGAAGGGAGCTGCCCTGAAAAGCTACCAGACCGACACTACACTTTGCACTGAGTGAGTGAGTTGAGTGTGGGTTTAGGGTTTGTTTATTGCTGCAAATCGCAGAGCCTCTCCTGACTCATACAGAGAAAGATGAAGAAACAGACGCAAGGAGACACCTCCACTCAGCCCTGCTCTCCCTCCTCACCACTTTCCAGAGCCACAAGGAAAGGGCGTCTATTTTAGAAAAGGCAGAAAAAGACTGTCGGTGAAGGTGGACTTTAGTATCTGTCTGCTTTTGTACTTTTATAGTAAGAATGTACTGCCTATGCAACTTTTAAAATAAGACGTTACCCAAAGAAGTCTTTAGGCCACTTTAAGAAGGCTTCATAATGAGGAATTTGGAAGACCTCCACATCCCTCAAAAATGTTTCCTCCATTTATAGAAAGATTTATTTGGGTTACCAAGTGCCCATTTATTTAAGAAAAAAAAAAAAATGACTCAGTGGGGCAGGGTAAACAAAGTGAGTTCCTGGACTGGTGTGATTGGAATCACAAATCCCGGTTGTGGTGCCTGAAGTCGCCTCGGCCTCAGGGCAGCTTTATCTGGCAGGTTGACGGTGGCGGCGAACACCTAACTCCCTCCAGCTGGTTAACCCTGGCTTTCGGTTCCCTCACAGGGACCAGCAACAAGACCCTTAAGCTTCTTAAGCAAAATGAAGTGGTTTACACTGATCAAATATATTTCCTGCCAGCAGCCTGAAACGCTTTGTGGGAGGAGGTAGGATATAACATAAAATACGATCGTACTTAATAAATGCTGCTGACTTACCAAAAAAAAAAAATGTGGGATGATCACTCTGTTGAGCAAAGCACAGGAAATTAGAGACGTTAGTTTGAATGCATTCCATGGGACATCAGCTCACTGGACTCTGTGAAGATGACCCTCTTTATTAACACTGTTGGTGGCACTGGCGACTGCAGATGACAATAAAATCAGCCTCATAAATTCTGCTTCACAACCTCAGTAGTACAATGGGGCCTAGAGGCGAATACTCGCGAGTCCTGCACCTAAAAATACCTTCACGGACATTGCTATTTGTCAGTAAACACTGAAGAGAAAGAGGCCCAGCTAGACTAGAACCCTGAGCCTTCCTTCCTCACTCAATTTCTCCTGCTGCCTACTCTGAATGCCCTCTTCCCCGAACGCTGCAAACTTCTCTAATCAGTAATTTATTTTCCTCAGTTGATTAACTGCTCTCACTTGGGTAGGAATAAATTTCTCTCAGTGAGTTACCACAACCAGGAACTTTCCCCATAAGTCTTTTTATCTCTACTTATGGAGCCATAAAGCTATTTGGCCCATGAAAGGGGATTTTTACGCATCAATATTCAGAATGTTTGGGGGATAAAGGGCCTATGAAATCACACAGGATTATTAATAGGGTGGCCCAGAAAAGGGAGGTAATCAAGACCCTTTTCATGCTCCTGGGATGAAGGCTGTTGGAGCACCTGGGTGTCTCAGTTGGTTGAGCGCTCTGTGTGGAGTCTGCCTGGAGATTCTCTCCCTCTGCCCCTTCCCCCACTTACACATGGGGGCTCAGGAGCACTCTCTCTCTCTCTCTCTCTCAAATAAATCAAATAAATCTTTAAAAAAAATCACAACTCTGTGAGTCTGTCTTCAAAATGCACCCTGCTCTCCTACATGAAGATCTAACAGGTTTCCAGGAGGCCTGTCTCCAGGAGTCCTCAGTGGTAGCCAAATTTTCTCCCACCCAGGACTCTGCCTTGTCCTTGTGTGGATCTCTCTAGAACACCCCTTCTTCTAACTCCTGGACCTCCTCTCTCTCAGCCGTCAGAGCAGGAATTTCCACTGCCTTCCCTATTTCCAAATGTTAAAATTTCTCCATCCTATGTTTTTAAGAACTAAGATGCATAGTTTACTTTTTCTAGGAAATCCAATTTTATTTTCATTATGGAGATTTAGTCTTATACCACCTCTTTTCTGAAATTTTGGAATGCTCTGATGTAATAAAGAAATGTCCTAAGTTACTCAGTATATAAAAGAACGAGATTGTTACATTGTTATATTGTTATATTTTTTTATATTTTTAAAGCCTTCATTTCAGTGATGAAGCTTTAGAATATAAGTGAGGTCCAGAGCTCCTGACCAAGAAAGAATTCTTGAGACATCTTTGGTGCAAGATGGTGGCTTATGAAAGCCCGGGGACAAGACCCATGGGCAGAAAGAGCTGCTGCCCCGTGATCCCAAGGAGTGGCTGGGGAGTTGGGGAGGTAAAGACAAAGGGGTGTCCAGAAGGACTGTCATATGGTAAAAAAGACTCTCGGGATAATGGAGACCTAGTCATTGTCAAGCCAAGCTGTTTTTCCCTCTAAGGAGGTACCAACATGAAGACAGCTGGGAGCTTCCTGGTGGAAGGTCACACTCCTCCTATCACACGTCCTTGTCAATGAGCTTTAGGTTTAGAAGAAATTCAACTTTACATTTCCTTCCGCCTCAGCCTCCTTCGATTTTATGGAGGGGAGGGCGATGTTAGGGCTTCAGGAACTGAGTTCTGGGTCTCTGGAAGTTAGACTATTGATAAGAAAGCTTCTTCCTTGTAAATCACTAGGACTTTTGTAAACTAAGGGAGGAGACTCAGGTTTTGAAGAATTGTGATCTCTATAAGTTAACTATTGGTTTTTCCTTTAGGGCAGCCAGGAGTGCCTAAGGAATGTCACATATATCCCATGGAGGGGGCGGGGTGCCCGGTGTCAGCTCCTGCTTTGTCCTCAGCTTGCCTTCTATCCCCCCAGCATCCATTATCAGAGGGCCCAGAATCCCCAAATTCCCTAACCAAGTGCATACATGTGACATCATACCTTTTTCACATTAAAATTGGTCCTGGTGCCAATTCCAATGTGTGTGAACATTGCCTACATGCCAACAAGGAATTCTGACACTACCTACCTGGAGATAGCAGCAGATTCCACAGGCTAGGGATTCAGTCCTCTAAGCCTACCCTTCCCACACATGTGCCAGATGCAAGCCTAGGTGATTTCCTGTTCTTCTGATCCACTGGCTACAGACTGAAGATTCCCACAACCCTCTCCTTGAGTTCCATTAATTTGCTAGAGTGGTTCACAAAATTCAGAGAAACTTTTTACTTACTAGATCACAGGTTTGCTATAAAAGGATAAAACCCAGGAAGAGCCAGATGAAAGGGATATGCAGGGCAAGGTAAGGGGAAAGGGCACAGAGCACCCATGCCCTCTCCAAGCATAACGCTCTCTCCCCAAATACCTGTGTGTTCACCAGCCCAAAAGCTCTCTGAACCCCATTCTTTTGGGTTTTTATGGAAATTTCCTTATATAAGCACAACTGATTAAATCATTAGCCATTGGATTGATTCAACTTCCAGCTCCACTCAAGGTCGTCAGGGCAGGGAACTCAAAGTTCCACACCTCTCATCATATGATTGGTTCTCCAGGCAATGAGCCCATTCCTTTAAATACTTTCAAAAAGTCGCTTCGTTAACATAACAAAAGACACTTTGCTCTTTCTCAACCCTGAGGAACTAACAAGGGTATGGGCAACTGTGAGCCAGAAACTGTGGAAGACCAAATATATATAAGAAATATATTTTGGCTGTTCAGATGGCCAAAATATATTTCTTTAAGTTATAGTATCACACAAATGTTGTGAAGACTATTTCATGAAGCCTGAGTAATTATAATGAAGTTAAACTGGTCTGAAAGAACAGACACTCTGACTCACTTGGTACTTAAACCCAAGACCAACTTGCTTTGCTAAAACAAGTATTTGTTTTTGATTCTCCATCTGTCTCTCTGTTACGTCTTATTAACTCCAAAAATAATGTAATTTTTTTAGAAAAGCCTGTGTAAGATTTCCATTGAGGAAAACTGACTCGTTGCCCGTGTTGTAAAATTTGAACTAATTTGAGGAATAAATAATGATTCCTTCAACTTTTCTAAGTACTTATTTTTGGAACTAAAATTCTGAAAATTAGAAGGACTAATGGGTGTTTTTTTAATTTAAAATATCTGAAAAATATAACTATTTGATATAACCACCCTGATTGATGGTTTCCCAGTCACAACTTTACTTTGCTATGTTATTTGAGTAGCTTAAAACCTATGAATCTTGGGCTGTATACAATATACTGCAAATGTTAAAAACAAGACAATAGGCCCAAAATGGAGTCGCTTAATGCTAAGCCCCGTGTCACCAAACTGACAATTACAGTTTCAGCTGTCCCAGAAATGGAATCTCAAACCAATCAATCAGAAATCACTTGTTAGGTAATTTGCCTGATTAGAGTCCTGCCATCCCTAAAGGAAAGTGACCTTGTCCTAACCATTCGACTTTTTGTCTAGTATAACTTCCTTGTTCCAACTCCCATCTCTCTATAAAAGTCTTTCATTTTGTACAGCTCCTTGGAGCTCCTTTCTGGATGCTGCCTGACTTATGAATTATTGAATAAAGCCAGTAATGTTGTTGAAAACCGACCTCCGTGCTTCAGAGCCAAAATAAAACTTGAGGACAGAGCTTTATTGCTTTGCCGGGCAAAGAAGGCTGCAGCAGGCTATGGCCTTCAAAACCTGCAAGTCTGCCCAGAAGAAGGGGCTGGAGGGTTTTGTAAGGAAATACAGGATCTAGCTGGTTTCGTCAGGAATTATGTATGTGCTGCCAGCCTGGCTGGTTGTTTTCAGGGTAGTACGGGATTCCTGAAAAAAAAAAAAAAAAAAAAGGCTAAGGAGGAAGGAGGGGAGGTTTGCAGAAGAGGAAAAAGTTTACTTTAAAACCAAGCTTCGTTGAAGCAGCAAAATCAAGCATTTTGATTTTTGTTCAGCTTTATGCTTTTAAGTGGTTTCAACTTGATCTTTAAAATTTATTCAATTGAAATTTGTTTTTTAGCATAGATTACACATTGGCCTATATAGTGTCATTTATAACCAATACACCAGGAGGCTGTTTATTAAAATGTGTGGAGTCACCCAGAATAACAAATGGAGTGATGCAAAAACTTAACCTGACCTAAAATTTTCTCTCCCCCAGTATCACACTACAGAACCCGAGATGTGAACTAGGAGGTACAACAGAAGAAATGGGCTTTTCTTGCCTCTATTTTCCTCTTTCATGGTGTGGGTGAGTGTTGAAGAGCAATGAAATGGTCAAAAGGGAGACAGCACGGGAGAAATAAAAAGAAACATCGAAGTTGCAAAAACAATAATAAATTCAATAGCCAGTCCCTTAATAAATCATTATCAATGGTGCTCTTAACTATTGATTAACCAAACAAATGAATGGGGAGTTCCTGTATTAGTCCGCTAGGGCTGCTAGAGCAAAGTACCACAGACTGGATGTCTTAAACAACAGATTTCTTTTTCTTCACAGTTCTGGAGGTTAGAAGTCTGAGGTCAATGTGTCGGCAGAGTTGGTTTCTTCTTGAGGCCTCTCTCTTTGGTTTATAGATGGCTATCTTCTCCCTGTGTCTTTATATCATCTTTCCCCCTGTACATCTCTGTTCTAATTTCTTTTCCTTTTTTATTAAGCTTTTAATTTTAATTCCAGTATAGTGAACATACGGTGCTCTATTAGTTTCGGGTATACAATAAAGTGATTCAACAATTCCATACATGAGCCAGTGCTCATTGTGATAAGTGAACTCTTAATCCCCTCCATCTATTTCACCCATCCCCCGACCCCCCTCCCCCCTGGTGACCATCAGTTTGTTCTCTAGAGCTAAGAGTCTGTTTCTTAGTTTGTCTCTCTCTCCCTTTTTTTCCTTTGCTTACCTGCTTTGTTTCTTAAGTTCCCCATTTGAACGAAATCTTATGATATTTGTCTTTCCTTGACTGAACTTATCCTGTTCAGCATTATCCTCTCTAGCTCCATCCATATCATCACAAAGGGCAAGATTTCATTCTTTTTATGGCTGAGTAATATTCCACTGTGTATATATGACATATATATGTATATATATAGCCATTCATTTTATCCATTCTTTATCCATTCATTTATCCATGGACACCTGGGCTGCTTCCATAGTTTGTCTGTTATAAATAAAGCTGCAGGAAACATAGGAGTGCATGTATCCCTTCTTTGGGTAAATATCCAGTAGTACAATAGCTAGTCTGTAGGGTAGTTCTATTTTTAACTTCTTAAGGAAACTTCATACTGTTTTCCAGAGTGGCTGCACCAGTTTGCATTCCACCAACAGTGTAGGAGTGGTTTTTTTTTTTCCCTAACCCCCTCACCAACACTTGTTATTTCTTGTGTTTTTTAATTTAGTCATTCTAACAGGTGTGAGGTGATATATCATTGTAGTTCTAATTTACTCTTCTTAAAAGGGCAGTAGTCATATTGCATTAAAACTCACTCTAATGTTCATTTTTAACTTAGTCACTTATTTAATCTGAAGATGCAATCTTCAAATACAGTCACATTTTGAGGTACTGGGGGTTCGGACTTCAACATATGAGCTGTATTATGTCCCCCATAAAATTTATAGCAGAGACCCAAGCAAGCCACCTGCTGAAAACCACCAAAAATTCCATTTATAATATGCAAAGCATCTTTTTAAAT
Organism: Nasua narica; assembly: GCA_028533885.1. NCBI lineage: Eukaryota > Metazoa > Chordata > Mammalia > Carnivora > Procyonidae > Nasua > Nasua narica. The sequence continues at coordinate 54,569,198 of CM052800.1, read as the reverse complement.
GCATCAAGGAGCTGAGAGAAAAAATGTATATTTATACACACAGGCTAAAAACTAAAGTGGGAAACTAGGTAAATAAAGGGAGCAGTGAAACTGGTTTCATTTTGACAGCCCTTATAAAAACCTGGTAAATGTAAGCATCAGCTTTTTGTTTTTGTTTTTAATTTGCAGAGAGCAGAGAACAGGAGATGAAACATAAGACCCACCCAAAGTGAGAAACCTAATAAAAACTCCCTTAAACCAAAGGGATAAGCATTCAGTGTAAGGGTGAGCTAGAAATAAACCTGTCCCCTACTCATACCACCAAACCATGATGGAACCACAAGGAAACTGCCACTCTTGAACCATGATATTGGGTAGAGGGGAAAATACCTCTTCCATCAGCCTCAAGCAGATTTGTAGCCAGAATTACACTATTTTTGTTGCCCCCAAAACTCTAAAGCCTAGAATTTAAGTTCAAGTCTTACATTGGTCTTGTCCCCAGGTATCTGACAGAGTATTCTGGTTATTGATTGCTGAATAAGAACCCACAGTCCCCCAAACTTGGTATCATAAAACAATAGTGATATTATTATACTTGTGGATTCTGTGGGTCAAGAATTTGGAATGCGCACAACAGGGACAACTTGTTTTGCTCCATTGTGTCTGGTTCCTATCTGAGAAGACTTTGAGATCAGGAGGTCACGCAGGGGTTGGAAGCTGGAATTATCTGTAAACTAGTTTACTCTCATGTCTGGTGGTGGATGCAGACTGTCGGCTAGGACCTCAGCTAAGGCTGTTGGCAAGAATACCTGAATATGGCCTTTCCGTGCGACTGCTGGTTCAAAGTGCAAAGCATCCCAAGAGAACCAGGGGAAAACTGTCTTGCCTTTTATCTCTGAGCCTTGGAAGTCCCATAGAATCACTTCCACTCTGGTCACAAGCCCTCCCAGATTCAAGGAGCAAGAACATAGACCCTACTTCTCAATGGGAGGAGTGTCAAAGTCACATTGCAAGCATATAGGATGCAAGATAGTATTGTCACCATCTTTGGAATGTACAATCCATCATCCAAAAGTGTATGCAAATTCTTTCTAAAAGAATTTTTCTAAAAGCATTTTTTCAACTCAGAGTTCAAAGTATTTCTCCAGATAAAATTCCAAAGAATAGCAGGTCAGGAATCACAAAATACATAAAATTCATAAAGAAGGCATTTTATGCAAGCGCTAGCAGAAACAACCAACAGAAGAACCAGACCCATAAACCTTCACGTATTGGCATTATTAGACACAGAAAGTAAAATAACTATGTTTAGTATGTTCAAAGGAATAAAAGAAAAGTTTAAAAATATGAAAATGGAAGAAAATACCATAGAAGTGACAAAGCAGATTTTAAAAAGAACCAATGAGAATTTCTATAAATAAGAAATATGAACATTAAAGTGTAGAACTCAATGGGCAAGCTAAACAACAGATTAGCTACAATTAAAGAAAAATCATAACTGGAAAATAGATTTGAGGAAATTATGGAGAATGTAGCACAAGGAGTTTAAAGAGATGTGAAATATAAGAGATATTAACATGGAGGATAGAGGAAAAGGTCTAATATATACCTATTCAGAGTGCTAAAAGCGGGTGAGAGAGGATGAGATAGAAGCAGTATTCAAAGTGATAAGATCTGATAATTTTAGGAACCAATGAAAGATACCAGTCAACAGTTTTAGAGTTATCTATGAATCCTAAGCAGGATATATAGGAAATCCACACCTAGACATATCATAGTGAAACTGCAATCCACAAACAAAAAAATATTTAAAAATCTATTCTTCCAAGGAATAACAATAATGCTGACATCAGACTTCCTAACAGATATATGAAAGCCCTAAATCAACAGAATATTGTCTTCTAATGTGTCAACCTAAAATTATATATCTAGCAAAAAGGTAAAATTAAGACATTTTCAGAAACAAGAAAATGCAGAAAGTTTATCACCAATAGATCTTAACAAGAATGTTCCAAAACATTGAAAGAAGAAAACTGATCCAAGATGGAAAGTCTAAAATATAAGGATGAATTGTAAGGAAAGAAAGTAAATAAATCTAAATAAATACTAATAACTATATATTATAAACATATAGTTATGTTACATACAAATGTAACATATATAAATAGAAAATGATAATAATATGTTATTGGGTTAAAATACCCAACAACAATTGTATATAAGTCAGGGGAGGGGTAATTAGAGCCAAAGTGTTCCAAAGATCTTCCTGTTGTTTAGGAGGAAGTTAAAGATAGGATAAATTTCTGAAGTAACCACTGAAATAATAGAGATGAAATGAATGGAATGAGAAAAATTGCTCAAATAATCAAAAAGTAGTCATGACAGAGGAAAAAACACAGATAATGTGGGCCACAAAATCTTAGCAATAAATTACATTAGTAATCTTAATAAATGTAAGTGAATGAACTAAATGCCCATTCAAAAAGAAACTCTGTTAGGCTGGATAACAACAACAAAGTCCAGCTATGGGCTGTTTACATGTGCTGGCTCTTCTCTGTCTAGCTCTAGGCCCAGCTCTATGTTCGGTATCCCTGAGATCCTTTGTTCTCTCACTTCTGGTTGGGTTCGGCCGCTAGCTGATGGTGGTCCATCACAGGGTGGGAGGAGAAAGAAGTAAGGGTATTAATCCCTCCAGTTTACCTCACAGCTGGGCCAGAGTTTTTCAGTGGTTGTGTTATCTCTACATAAGATCACAGATCCTGCAGGTGCCCCCTTTCCCACCACAGCATTTATTGGGTTCTACAAACAGTGCTCCCTCTCTTTGAGCCTTCAGGACTGGAGTATAAATGCTTTTCCATGTTTCTAGTGTCTGAGCAGTTCATCATCTCTTATTCGTTCTGTTAATGCTGTCTATGCCTCTGTAAAGAATTTCTTATTAAACTCTCTTCAGTGAACATTTTGAGCACACTGCCTGTTTATTTCCTACCAGAATCCTGACTCACAACAAGAAACGCACCCAAAACATAATAACATGGAAAGGCCAACAATAAAAGGTTGAAATGTTGTAGCATGCAAATACCAACCAAAAAACAAAAAAGCTGATGTCACTATACTAAAATAGACTTTAAGATTAAAAAACAATATTAGAGGTAAAAAAGATACATGGTAAAAATATCACTTCACCAGTAATATAATTTTCCTATCACAGCATCAAATTATATGAAGTGAAAAAAATTGAGAATTAGATAAATCTGTCAACTAATAGAGAATAAAAAAAGATAAGAATGAACTACAAATAAGTGCTTTTAAAAAGTACACCATATTTTTGAATGGCTTTATAACAGGTCCTTTATACTCCAAATTTTATATTTTCTAGATTAATATTACCCTTAGTTTGCATGTATCTTAGAAAATATTGACTGGCAGCAGAGAAAGGCAAGTACAAATATAGAGAGTGGCCAGAGGAAGCTACTTTAAAAGCTAATCTTGAAATAAATATGATTAAGTGTTAATATTAATATATCACCCTAAGAAAAATGTAAAAATTCCCAAATGTAAATGGATAAGAAAATAATTTAAGAAAGATAAGCTAAAAATTGCTAAATAAACAAATAGAAAAATGTTCAACCTTACTAGCAATGAAATTAAATCAGCAATGAAATTTTAAAATGAAAATAAAATGTTATTTTCATCTATAAAATTAACAAAAAATTTTTAATAAGATAATATGCAAGGCTGTCTAGGATAAAATAGACATTCTCATGTATTGCTGAGAGAAGTAAAAATTAAGACAAGTTATTTGGTTATAAACCCAGTAGTTTGATTTCTGGGCAACTGTCCAAAAAAATCTAAATTAATGAAAAAGATTTAAGTATAAAAAGAGAATGTTATTTATAATATATATTTTTTTAATTAGAAATACTCTTCTTCTTCTTCTTCTTCTCTATCTTTTCCCTTTTCTTGCTCCCTTCCATTCAACTGTTTACTTCCAGAGCAATTCAATCTAAAACCCATTAGATTGGAGCTCAGCAAGGTAGGTGTCTCCAGGGATTATTGGGGAAGAGACATGGTAGTCCACATGGGATGGCAGAGTACCACTGGAGCGGGAAAGGGAGCCGTTGAGAGGAATGACTCAGGTCCGGAGCCCCAGCAATGAGAGAAGAGCATCTGTGGGAGGGTATAGGGGTAGCCCGGAGCAGGGTGTTATAGCTCAACCAGAGTGAGGAGGGCATTTGCAGGGGTGAGAGGATGACAGTAGTTAGTGGCAACGATTACATACAGAGTGAGCAAATAAATAAATGTATTGAGGGTAAGGGAGCCAGGTTTCCCACTGCCAGAGAAACAAGTTTTAATTATAGAAAGGGAGAAATTAAAGATGAGGTGTTGGCTTAGAATTGGGGGTATTGGTTGTGAACTCATGGCTTTCAATACAAAGAAAAAGATACAGAAAACAAAAATAAACATACATATAAATGCATGTATGTATATGTATATATATCCATTCTGAGGGTCTAGGAGCAGTGTCACCCTGATAGCAATGAGCCCGCTAGTGACCAAATGTTGGTTTCTAAATACTCTTCTTCACTAAAAGGAAACAAACCTCTTTGGAGAAATAGCTGATTCCAGTGCTGGGGCAGGGAATATACAATGAGGCTGGAGCATCTTGTACCAAAAGGTAAGGAAGAGTTCAGAGAATAATGGGAATATCTCAAAAAGATACATAAGTCATTGACTCAAATAGAATAACATCAGTCTGTACTCATCCACATGCTTTAGACAAAGAGATTGACCATTTGAAAAAGCTATTTACATAGTCTCCAAGATCTCACAAAATATTTATTAATTATAAGGGCAGGGGGAGAGTAACCATGGAGTAGAAAGGTCTGGGACGTATCACTTTAATAAAATGATGAAAGTTAACATCATTAGTGATAGGATACAATGAGAAGAACACAACATTGCTTCTGGAATATGCCTACCAAAGATGCATGGCTTGAATCCAATGGTGAGGAAATATCCAACAAACCCACACTGTGGATATTTTACACAATAACTAACTTGTAATTTTCGAAAGGATCAAGGAAATTAAAGTCAAGAAAGGGTGAGAAAGTGTTCCATATTGAAGGAGACTAGAGAGGCCAGACAACAAAATACAGTGCTTTATTCTAGGACTGAATCCTTTTAGTATTAAAAAAAAATGTATTATTGGGACTAGTGAAACTTGGATAAGGTGCCAGGCTTAGATGGTAGTAATAGGTCAGCTTACTTTCCTAATTTTGGTGGTTGTATTTTGGTAATGTAGGAAAACGTCCTGGTTTACAGGTAATACATAATAAAGCATTTAAGGAGGGGAGATATTTATTTATTTTTAATTTTATTTTCTCAGTGTTCCAAGATTCATTGTTCATGCACCACACGCAGTGCTCAAAGCAATACGTGCCCTCCTCAATACCCACCACCAGGCTCACCCGTCCCCCCACCTCCCTCCCTTCCAAAATCCTTAGTTCATTTCTCAGAGAGGGGAGATTTTTAAACATCATTTTGGCAACTTGTCCTCAAATGATTCATGGGGGAAAGTTCTTCCGACTCTTCTATAAAGTTGAGAGTGTTTCTAAATAAAAAGTCTTAAAATATAGAAACAACTAAATCAAATAGCCTGGAAATCTTTCCATAATCTGGTTCCAAATTCTCTAACTTTATCTCCGACCAACCCCCAGAACTAGCCCATTCCAACCCTCAACTTTTACTTCAGAGGTCTCTCACCTTACATATGTGGTTCACTTTAGCTAGATCATACTTCATCCCTTTCTGTATCTGAATACTTTCTATTTTCCTTTAAGATTCAATCCCAAAGATTTCCTCTAGAATACCGTCCTCTCTTCCCCAGCCGTGGTTGGCTGTTTCTTCAGCTCTCACAGCACCTCAGGCCTCTCTGGATCAGTGCAGAGCAAGATCCTTATCATGATTACCATACTCACCCCTCCCCCTCTGAGCTCCTTGAAGCAGAGACTGTGTGTTCTTTAACTGACAATCTTCATTGCCTGACTTTGAGTAGGTTCTCATAAATCTTTGTTAAATTAAAGGATAAATGAACAAACAAACTGGTTTTTCTGCAAGTACAGCCCCTTCTCCCCAATCCATCCTCAATGGAATAGCCAGAGTCTCATGCTTTTTTCTCCGGAAATGTCTCTCAAGGTTCAGCATTGCACCAGAGGCAAAGGGAAAATATTGAAGAGAGCTACATCCACCTCTGTGGAGCAGACTATGAAGGGTGAATTTGGGGCTGAGAGGAAATAAATTGATCACTGGCATAGGGCATATACTAATTCTTTTAGGACTCATTAATTGATACAGATAGGATGCCAAAAAGTCACTATTATTTCAGCAATACCTTAAAATACATCGATATTTTAATAATTACTATCTATAAGAATCATGACATGTCTGATTCACTATGCTTTTTTAATAGACAGGTATTTGGCGGCCCCATGGCTTTGGAACTTGCGGGCACAACACCAAAGCCTTTCAGGAATTCATAAACAAGAAGGTAGCAAACAAATACCCTTGCATATACAGTGCCCTTTACAATTTGCCTGTCTTCGTTCCAGATTCCTTTCACTAGTACTTCTCTATATTCTTCTTCTAGTCTAACCAAATCAAAATAAGGTGAATTTCTTCTGATCCTTCAAGACTATATTCAAATTCAATCTTCTTTCCGAAGCTTTTCCTGACCATCCAAGCACAGCTGTTCATTCCATCTTCTCTATTCCCACTGAAGAACATGTATAGAAAAAATGCAAATCCCTATTATGGGGGAAAGGGATAAATATTTACAGACTTTGCTCACTGTCCTAAGTACTTTATATACCTTTAATTCTATAAACTCTAATTCTGTAAATTCTACTAAAAAGTAGCTACTATTAGTATCTCCATTTTGCAAATGAGGAAACGGAATGAGGCTATGTAAGTCTCGCTTAGCTATTGAAGAGCAGAGCTGCAAAATGTACCTAGATCTGGACAATTCCAAAACTCATGTGCTAAGCCATTATGCAATACAATGCTCCAATATTATCACTTAGAGTGTACTGTAATATTTTAGCTAATATATCTATTGGCCCCTCTGGATTAAACTCTTTCAGAGGCTGAATCTTACCCATCTTTGTATTCCAGCACTTACACAGTGCCTGGCAAATAACAACAGCTCAGTATTTTCTTCTGGGATGAATAAATAGCAACTGTACATATATCAGTTAAATAAAAACTTAAGGTGCCCTATACCTGAGTATGAAAGTTAATGGTGCAGGCAATAAGTGGTTTTAGAGGCTCCAAGAAAAGATCCAGGTGTACTATAGCATTTGTGAAGATTGAGTGAGACCCTAACCCAAGAAGAGATTTAATTTGATGGCCAGAGAAAAGCTACAGGTGCAAAAGTAAAGGCAAAGCTGAAATGAACATGGTGTGCTTAAGTGTATCAGGGAACTCAGTGTGATGTAGAGAGAAATAAAAACTGACCTTAGCTCAGAGGGGTGGGAACAATTTGTGGCATGCTTTAGAAATCATGTTGAGGGATGCGGATAGCACAGAAAAAAGAGATTAAGAGCTTAGTTCTAGTTTCATGTGGAGTTTGCATCCCAAAACCACTAGTAGCTGGGTGATTCTGGAAGTTTCCTAAGTGTTCTAAAATTCTTCCTACCTTACAGAAGCCATCTCTCCTGAGCTGCCTGTGCCACCCAGGCACGGCCAACCCCACCACGTTCTTCGATGAGGCATCGGTGGTGAGCTCTTGGGCTGTATATCCTTCCAGCTGTTTGCAGACGAATTTCCAAAGACAGCAGAAAACCTTCACGTTGTGAGCACTGGGGAGGAAGAATTTTATTTTCACACAATTATTCTGGGGTTTATGTGCCAGGTGGTGACTTCATTTCATAATGGCCCTGGGGGTAAGTCCATCTATGGGGAGAAATTTAATGAACAGAATTTCATCCTCAATCACACTGGTCTTGATCTTGTCCATGGCAAATGGTGGACCCAAGACAAACCAACTTTTCGTCTGCACTGAGATTGAGTGGTTGGATGATCTTTGCTAAGGTGAAAGGGAGCATGAATATTGTAGAAGCCAGGGTGCTTTGGGTCCAGAAATGGCAAGACTTGTAAGATCATCACGGCTGACTGTGGACAGATCTAATACATCTGAATTGTAGAGATAAATAAATAAATAAATCTTCCAGCTGTACAACTACATACTTCTAGGATTCCTCTGAAGATTAAAATAATCAATCCATGCTGCAACTTGGTGCAGCAGTCAGCACATAGTACTCAGTGAATATTAGTTGTTGGTGTAATTATTAAGTGGAGTCATATTATGATATCGCATGATATTAGCAATATTTTAGAAATATTAATCCTTGTGTAGGAATGTGAGAACCTGGAATTTGAAGACAAGTTAGGTGACTATTGAAATAATTTTGGCCTAAAATATAAAGGACATTGATTATAACAGTGAGAGTAAAAAAAAACAAACTCTGAGAAATTAGTTTAAGGGGAAAAAGTAACTGCAGTTGAGGTGTACAGAAAATAGAGGGATTAAAAAATAATTTCAATTGTTTTAAACTCTTGAGCCCAAAAGAATATAGATGCCCTTTGAAACAAATACAGAAAATGGGAGAAAATCCAGTTCAGGGGAAGGTGAGAAGAAGGATGAAATGATACTGTATTTGAGGAGATACTTGGAAACCCAAGTAAAATATTTATAAATCTGATTGGCGAGATAAAGGACTAGAGTTAGGTTAAATAAATAGGACAGCAAGTATATATTTGAAAAATTATACACATGAAAATGATAAAGTAGTACAAACTGATATGCTTTCTTCTTTAAAAAAATGTTCTTGTAACATCAAACCAAGGTTTGAGACATCAGAAACATCCAGAGTTAAAGTGTGCAAGAAGGGAGAAGAGCCAATGAAGGAGAAAAGTTCCTCTTTTTTTTATTTAGTTTTTAAACTTTAATTCCAATACAGTTAACATACAGAGTGATATTAATGTAGGTGTACAATATAGTGATTCAACAATTCGAGTGCTCACTACACATACACTAAAATTGGAATAATATGGAAAAGGGTAGCCCGGCACCTGTGCAAGGATGATGCACAAATTCGTGAAGCATTCCATATTAAAAACATACAAACAGGGGCACCTGCATGGCTCAGTCGCTTAAGCATCTGACTCTTGGTTTCGGCACAGGTCATGATCTCAGGGTTGTGAGATCGAACCCCATGTCAGGCTCCATGCTCAGCATCGAGTCTGTTTGAGACCCTCTCTCCTCCTTGAGACTCTCTGCCCCTTCCCACCATGCTGTCTCTCTAAAATAAATAAGTAAATCTTTAAAAACAAACAAACAATTCTATACATCACCCAGTCCTCATCCTGTTAAGTGTACTCGTTAATCCCCTTCATCTATTTTGCCCATCCCTCCCACCTCCCCTCTGGTAACCATCAGTTTGTTCTCTCTGGAAAGTTCTCAGAATAAGGAAAAAACCAGTGTGGAGACCTGCTCCCAGATGTGTTCTGTGCTCTCGGAGGTGAATATTAGAAGTCACAGCAGGCCATGATATGGACCACTGTTACTAAAGTGATGGGGCACAGACATTTGAGAAATGCCAAGAAAGCTGATAGAAGGCCTCAACCTTCTCAGTAAAAACTAATGAGACAAGGCCATTTTCTAAGAGTGAATGGAAGAGGATGAGCTTGAATGCTTTGTCCGGACCTTGAAGAAAAGATATGGAACACTAGAACTGGATAATTTGAGGAGAGTTTATAGACCTGTGAGTAAGGCTTAGGAAGAACAAGGGATGGCGCATTACCCCAGGGCTGGCAGTAGGGGAGACTAACCATCCCTAGGCCTGAAGGAACAAGAGGAAGATGGGGGGACCAGACACAGCTATTTAGAGAGGACCATCTGACCAGAACTGTGGCCTTTAGGTAAAGGGATATAGTCCACCTGCAGGGAAGTGGTAAGGAGGGTGCTGGGGAGTAAATAATCTGACCCATTGTCCTCCCACCCTCTAGATCTCAGCTAAAACCCTTAGCTGAACCCAACTGGAAGCCAGAAGGCAAGGAAGCCAGGTAGTTGCAACCTCATGGTCAGCTTCCTAGGTGCAGAGCAGGGTAGATAGGGTAGGGAATAGATTCAACACAAGAGCTTCAGAAGAGTAGAAAAGGGTTGGCAATGACACGGTAAGGAAAGGGATGGGGAGCCAAGAGATGAAAAAGAATTGCCGAGTTTCTCTAGATCTGATCGATCTAGTCCTAGTCTGTACTTTAAAATAAAGGGATTTCTCTTTATCTGATTACAAGGATCATATATGGTCATTGTAGAATATTCCAGGAGTATTAAAATCAAAGAAGAAAATGGAAATTACCTCAAATCCCACTCTCCAGTGGTAATCATTTCTAATATTTTGAATATACTTACATTCTCTTCTATGTGCACAAATAAACTTTTCGAAAACCAATATGAGACTACCTTATACACACCTGAATCACCTAAGTTTCTTTGGATATAAATAACAGAAACCAAATCAGATTCATTTAAGATTACTTAGCAAAAAAAAAAAGATTAATTACTTAGCTAATTCAATGTGTATTGACTGCCTATAATGTATCAGGAATGTAATAGCATTACAAAACAGATTAAGTTTATAATTTCATGGAATTTACATTCTAGTAGAGAGAGATATACAACAAGCAAATTATCAAATCATATATAATATTTTAGGGAGTCATAAGTGCGGTAAAAAATAAAGCTAAATAAAATAAATAAAGCTAAATAAAAAAAAAGAGATGGGAGGCTAATGCAGTCGTCAATGTGAGGAACAGTGGCTTGGAGTAGGAAGGAAATGAGGGAGATGGTGAGTGAGAGTTACATTCTGGATGTATTTCAAGGTAGAGCAGACAGATTCACTGATGAGAGAGCAGAGACTCTCCAGTTGCCCCTTCAGATCTACACTCCATTTCTTCCCATAGCCTGGAAGCCTAACCTCCACGGACCACATGCCCGGATCCTCCTGTCCTCCTCTGCTTGGGTTCAGACAAGTGGAGATTGGAGGGCAAATAGGAGGAGAGCGAGACCCAGATATTTATTCTCCTGGCTCCTTCCCTGCCCACCTACAGCTTGGCAATGACTGCCCTTCTCTACCTAAGGCCACAGCTCCTAGTTGGCAGCGGTCCATTACACCTACAGCTCTTGCAGGCGCTGGCAAACCCCCCACCCCACCCCCGTTCCTTCCAGCCTAGGGTAGTAAAGTCTTCCCACTACCTCTTGGGTGCTTGCACTATTTCTTATGAGTTTCCCTTAACTGGACCATATATTTCTAAACAATGTTTTGAATTTTCCTCACATACCCCCTGAGTGTGCTATTGATACCCTGCGGGGACCCTGAGCAACACAGGATGTGAAAGAAAAAAAAAAAAAAAGAAGAGTCAAAGATGACTCCAGAGTTTCTGGTCTGCGCATCTGGAAGAGTGGACTTGCTATTTCCTGAACTGGAGGAAAAATGAATAGTAGAAGATGAATTCATTAGAAGGATACGGGGTAGCTCGCAGAATAGAATGAAAAGCGAAAACGTACAGGAGTGGGTTGAAGTTCCTGGTGTGTGGAGAACTCGGGTTCAGAAGGTGGTAGGAATTAGATTAGGGCTTTTAAAGGAAAAATGGGCTCACAGCTCTCCGTTTAAGGGAAGATGCAGATCAGTCCTACTGCTGGAAGGGGGAAATAAAACAAAACATAACTTGTTGACTACATTTAGCTATAGCATTTAGCAGTCTCCTAGCCTAGTGGAAACTGGATACTGCTAAGCATACTTCAGTGCACAAGACAACTCTCTCAACAAAGAATTACTTAGCCCAAAGCATCAATAGTGCCAATGTTAAGAAATCCTGCTCCCCATAAAGGCTACCACATGCTTCAGTTCCTGTGTCTTAGGGAAACAAACCAGATTCTAGTACTCTAGATTCACTGACTCAAATTCTGTGGGGAACCAATTTTAAAAGTAGTGGTGGGCACCTGGGTGGCTCAGTTAAGCATCAGACTCTTGGTTTCAGCTCAGGACATGATCTCAGGGTGGTGAGGTGGAGCCCCACCTGAAGCCCCAGATCCTGCTTGAAGAGTCTCTCCCTCCGCCCCGCCCCCACTCGTGCGCATGCTCTCTCTCGCTCTCTCGCAAATAAATAAATATGTATATATACATATTTTTTTAAAGTGGTAGTGGTACACAAATGGGTACTGTCTAAATGAGGCTCGGCAGGAATAGGCACCAGATTTGGAAATTTTTAAGAGCCCAGAATTTATCTTTACAACACTATAGTAAACGGCAACTGCACAAAGGAACACAAGCCCACTCAGTGTAGCATAGGTTTATTAGTGGTAAACAGAGCGTTGTGTATGTGCTCAAGTTTGCAACTGAAGTTAATAAAGTTGTAAATCACATAACAGCTTTAAAAGTCATGTGGGAACGTCTCCCGGAAGCAGAGAGCTAAGGTGTGGACTAATGACAGGTTCCGAGGCAGGCTTGCAGACAGAGTTGCTTTCATCAGGCACAACATGCCTTCTGTGTCCCAAGGATCCTCTTGAGACACACAGACTTACCTGGAGTAGGTAGACAATCCCACCGGAGAATGCAGCCTACAGACACACTCTTGTCCTTAGCACAACGGTAGAACTGGGAGTTTGGGGCTGGCACAGAGCCAGGGAGGGGGCACACATAGCCAAGGAAGAAGGGGAACTTTGCAAATGAGCCACAGAGCCTCGGGGCTTGGACGACTCAGTTGTTTCCTAACATTCTGGCACAGAAAAATTTTTCATCAAGTAAGAATGATTTTTTTTCCATTTGGAGCTAGAAAGTTTTATGTCTAAAATAAACATGATTCATGTCCCAAGAAAGCTCCATTCTAGAAAACTCTGTATCCTTGGCTGACTTCTACCTCTCCAACCCCTTCGAATCTGCTTTCTGACTCCCAGCTCTGAGGTCATACCTCTGCCTTTTATTTTCAAGGGCCAGGAGGATGTGGACCCTCAGAAAGAACCGGTCTTTCAGGGTAGAAATTGTGCAGCTATGTTCCAGGAGTTTTGACTTCCAATTATCAGAAAAGTGTGCTCATTCTACGGTTTTCCCCACCCCATTTTGCTACCTCTGGAAGTCCCCTCCCTAAGTTTAGTTAACAGTACTTCTCTGAAGCTATAAAGTCAGGTTTGTTTTTTTTTTTCCAAACTCAGGAATGTTTCGATTGTAAATGTGAAATGCACAGGGATTTTGCTTGAGTACTACAGTTTAGGCTGTCAAATTAGTTCAGTAACTTAATTCAGTCAACTCCATTAACGGATTTTTTTTCTGTCACAAATAAATATGTAAGTAATCTCTTCAGATATGTATATTTTGAACGTTATGCATATTAACATTCAGTTAATATGAATTAATCAGCAATTAATTCATTCAAAATATTATTAACTCATAAGGTTAACCAAAGTATATTTATACTATTATTAAATCTTTGTGTGTGTGTGTGTGATGCTTTATACATGTATCATAAACACTTTGTATTTTAAAAACATATTCTATATTTGTTTCACAATCATTGTATTTGGAGTAATTTTTAAAAATTAATCTCAGTTTTTTAAAGTTATATTTTTAGGATTTATTTGTTTATTTTATGACATAGAAAAATGACATCCATGGAGCATTTTTCTTCCCCAACTAATGTAAATATTCGATAATGTGAATATTTTCGATAATGTGAAATATTACGATATTCCTTGTTATTTTCTGAAGCTTCTGATTTTCCTTCTCCTCACTGGCTTATTCTTTCTGGTTATAAAACAGCTAACTTAAAAGATAAGTTTCTGACAAAGTTCTCTTATGTGTACAAAATTTATATTCTGACAGTGATAATAACTGGAATTCCTAGCAAATGTACAAAAAAAGAAAATATATCATTAAAATCTTATTAATTCACTACAGAGGTCACTTAGGTTTATCTCAAAAAGTGGTCTTCAGACTACCTGAGGACACAGCTGCTAAAATGCAGATTCAGGACTTCCTCTCAGAAATTCTGATTCAGTAGGTCAGAGTTGACCCAGGAAATCTGGGGGGTTTTGTTTCCTCAATGTAGCAAACAAGCAGCACTCTTACAAACATCTTTTTCCCATGCGTGTTTATTCAGCTTTATTGAGCTGTAACTGACAAATAGACTTGTAATATATTTAAAGTATATAAAGTGATTTGATATATGTATCCATTGTGAAAGGATTCCCACATTTTACTTAATTAACACATCCATCTCCTCACATATTTACCTTTTTTCTTTTTTTTTTTTTTCCTAAGAACACTTAAGTTCTAATCTCAGGGGCATCTAGGTGGCTCAGTCACTTAAGCATCTGCCTTTGGTTCAGGTCAGATCCCAGGGTCCTGGGATGAGTCCCCCTGCCACTCCCCCTGCTCATGCACTTTCTCTCTTTCAAATAAATAAATAAAATCTTAAAAAAAAATTTCTACTCTCAGCAAGTTTTAATTATATAATACGGTATTGACTATAGTGACCAGGTTATATTTAGATCCTCAGACTTTATTCATCTTATAACTGAAAGCCTGTGTTCTTTACCAACTTCTTCCATTTCCTCCACCCCCCACCTCCTGGCAACCACCACCCTACTCTGTTTATATGGGTTTGATTTTTTTCCTTTGGTTCCATGTATAAGTGATCCATGCAGTATTTGTCTTTCTTTATCTGACTTATTTCACTCTCTAGGACCATCAAAGTTATTTCAAATGGCAGGGTTTCTTTCTTTTTAAAGACTAAACAATATTCCATTTTACATATACATATATATGTATATATATGTATATGTATGTATATTTCCATCATCTGTTGATGGAAACTTAGGTTTTTCCATACTTTATCTATTGTGAATGATGTTGCAATTAACATGAAAGTGCAGATATCGCTTCAAGATAATGATGAGGTTTCCTTGGGATTGCTGGGTCACATGGTAGTTCTATTTTTAATTTTTTGGGAACCTCCATACTGCTTTCAAGAGTGGCTGCGCCAATTTATATTCCCGCGAACAGTGCACAAGTGTTCCCTTTCCTCCACATCTCACCAGCAATGAGGGAAATGGGGAGAGGTTGGTAAAGATGAGAGTCTTTTTGGTAATAAAGATCCTAACAGGTGTGAGGTGATATCTCAGTGTGGTTTTAATTTGCATTTCCCTGGTGATGAGTGATACTATCTTTTCAGATATTGGCCATTTGTATGTCTTCTTTGGGTCCTTGCCCATTTTTTTGTTTTTGTTTTTTGTTGTTTTGTTTTGTTTTGTTTTGTTTTTGTTTTACTAACTACTTGAGTTCCTTATATATTTTGGATATTAACTCCTCATTGGATGTGTGTTTTACCAAATGTTTTCTCCTATTCTGTAGGTTGCCTTTTCATTTTATTGATCGGTTCCTTTGCTATACAGATTTTTATTTTATTTCATTTTATTACTTTATGAAGTCTTTTCTTTACAAGATTTATTTGTTTATTTGAGAGAGAGCGTGCATACAAGTGGGGGAATAGAGAGAGGGAGAGAAGCAGACTCTCCACTGAGTGTGGAGCCTGACGACACAGGGATCCATCTCCCCACCCTGAGATCATGACCTGAGCCAAAATCAAGAGTCGGTCCCTTAACCTACTGAGATGCCCAGGCACTCTGCTGTACAGAGTTTTTGTTTGATGCAGTCCCCCTTGTTTATTTTTGGTTTTGTTCCTTTGCTTTTGGTATCAAATCCAAAAATCATTGCCAAGACTAATGTCAAGAAGAGTTCTCCCTATGTTTCCTTCCAGGAATTTTATAGTTTCAGGTCTTATGTTCAAATCTTGAAAACATTTTGAGTTGATTTTTGTGTATGATGTAAGCTAGGGGTCCAGTTTCATCCTTTTGCATGTGGCTATCTATTGAAGAGACTATCCTTTCCCCATTGTATATTCCTGGCAACTTTGTCAGAAATTACCCATATACGTGGGGGGTTATTCCTGGGCTCTCTGTTCTGTTTCGTGGATCTATGTGTCTATTTTGTTTGTACCATACTATTTTGTTTACTGTAGCTCGAAATCAGGAATTTTGATGCCTATAGCTTTATTTTTCTTTCTCAAGATTTCTTTGGCTATTTGGAGTCTTTCGTGATTTCATACAAATTTTAGGATTGTTTATTCTATTTTTGTGGACATGATACCATTGAAATTTTGATAGGGATTACATTGAATCTGTTGATTGCTTTGGGTAATATGGACATTTTAATGATATTAATTCTTCTAATCCATGAACACAAAATTTCTTTCCATTTTTTTGTGTCTTCTTCAATTTCTTTCATCAACATTTTATAGTTTTCAGTGTATCGATCTTTCATTCCTTGATTAAATTTATTCCTAAGTATTTTATTCTTTTTAATGCTTTTATAAATGCAATTGTTTTCTTAATTCCTCTTTCCAATATTTATTGTTAGGGTATAAAAATGCAACTGCCTTTTGTATATTGATTTAATAAGATTGCCATGTTATTTTTATGCCCAATGAAATTTAAGAACCATTTATTAAGGAGATATCTCTTGTATTTCCTATTTCATTTGAAATAGAAGATCAATTTCATGCCTAATTTTGTCTGGATAATTTTATATTCTTTTTTCTTTAAAAATGTCTCTAAAACGGTATAAGCTTCAACACCCACAGAAACCTCAATGTACTCCTGCTGCAGGTAAATTCATAACATATATTTTTGTTTTTCTAAATGATACTCACAGATCATGTAATTCAAAGGAACATGATGGAAATCATGAAAGGTTTCAAAAGGAGATATGAAGAAGTCAAATCCAAAACAAGAAGGAATCCCGGTGTTTGGCTGCACCACATTTCTATAAGCTGAGACCACTATGGAAGAGTCTGAAGCTGCCAATTCTGGAGCATAAGTGGATGAAGGCAAGAGGCAGCAAGTTATCTGACCATGGGAGTAGTTGACCTGTAGTACCGTTGGGAGATCACCCCCAGTACCAGGTATGGTATTTGGTCAGATGGTATTTTGTAACTAATCAGAGGTTTAACACTATTCCAGTACTAACTCTACCAGCCCAATTTGGACTGGGGTTTAAAATATTAAGAAGATTATTTCTGTATGAGATATATCAGTCATCCCACTTTCACCCTATTCTAAGAAAATCTGCCTTCTAGCCTTTGGTTATGCTTGTCTCAGGTGACTCTGCTTTCCTGGCTACAAATGATTGAACCAGGGGTAGACGTGTGATTCAGCCTAAGCCAATTCGATGTTCTCATGTCGGAAATTGAACCAAAACACAGAGATTGAGGCTATTCAAATTGTGCAGAGGAGCTCTTGAGCATGAGAGGATTGGGGCAACCATAAAACCATGGCAAATCCAAGTCTCAGATAAGAGAAGGAGGGGAGCAAACCTCAAAAGCCTTATAAAGATCAGAAAGGGATGGGTAGAGGAGATGGAATAAATGGACATACTCGGAGGAGCAGAGATCAGAGATCATGTGACACCAGAAAAAGTAGTTTGGGGTTGGCTATCTACTTCCTGTGAAATAGGACTCTACCTTCCGAAATTAGATTCCCTAATATCCTCTAAATCCCTTCAATACACAACTTCCTCACCCACACCAATAGAGCTGAGTGGAGGGGGTTTCTGTTCCCATCGGCCAAGATCCCTAATCAAGACAATCTGGAATTAACCGCCACAGTTTTCAGAGTAGTTAAGGAAGGAAGCGCACAGCCTGTGGAATGTGCTAAAGACTGCAGGGCTTCCTGTGGGATGCACATAGAGTGTTGAAGCTCAGCCTGATGGGCATCAAGGAAAGAGGAGACCAACACAAGCAGATCAACAGGGCATGAAGCAAGGGTGGTGAGGATGCCAAACAGTAAGACTCCTTACCTACAAACAGCAAAGTGAAGGGCATTTGAATGTTGAGGTTTTAGCTACATGGGAAAGGGTTACATTCAGCTTCATGATCTCACTTGTATTAGTTCTAGCCTTAACATATTATAACATTAGTGTACATTCAAAGTGTGGTGATCAGAGCCATAATCTAACCTGGCTCTTTCTGACACTCAGTGCAGAAGCGACACCTTTTTGCAGTGACAGTTAGCATAGATATACTGCCGCAAAGTGAGCTGAGATCAGACCTAAGCTTTTCTTTACTGTTTTCTTACTCCCTCCACCCCCGTGCTCTAAATACTAGTAAGAACCTCAAGGGAACGAGGATGGAAGCAATGTACGAGCCAGAGCAGCAACTGCTAGTTGTTGTTTTTTAAAGACCATTTTTTTTAAGAGATCCAAATCATATTATTATGTGGCAGAGTTTGCTAACTGTCCTCTCAATATCCTTCAACTTCCATACTGTGATAATTTAAGCTAGAACCAAATATAGCTAACAATGCACAGAAAATGGAATGCGAAGAAGAAGAAGAAGAAGAAGAAGAAGAAGAAGAAGAAGAAGAAGGAGGAGGAGGAGGAGGAGGAGGAGGAGGAGGAGGAGGAGGAGGAGGAGGAGGAGGAGGAGGAGGAGGAGGAGAACAAGAACAAGAAAATGGAATGCAAGCCAGATGATATATGCAACTTCTGTGTCAGGTGCTTCCTTCACTCTTTCTCCTTCAAGTGAACTGGAATCAGGATGTGGTGGGGAGCTGTTTTCAGGCACAAAAATGAAGCCAACTCCCTAAGGATGAAAAAGTAACAAGGTGGACAGAATTGGGTTCTCCATGTTATAGAGCCACCACTTTGGTATCTATATTTTTGAGTGTTTTGTTTTAGCAACATAGGCACTATCCTAAATAAGGCCATCATTGTGCAGACCTCTCTGATGATTCTCTCCCCATATATTGGAACCTGACATAAATCTAAGGGAAGAGCACAGAAAATGTTTGGAGAGATGGTAGGTGGACCACTGTACAATAAACCTATATTAGGGGCAATAAACAGAGCCCCGGGAGATGAGGTCCATCCACTAAGATTTTACCAGGATCTTAGAATAAAAGAGAGAATAAAAGAATACTTAGGAAAGGGGAACTCTAAGTATTTCCTAAGAATACATAAAAAAGTACCACAAAATATTTGCATAGCTGTTCTCAGTTTTCCCTTAAAATTATGATCACTG